>JARHVA010005843.1:645000-1077500 GCA_037957365.1 Torreya grandis
ATAAGAGTGACTCACCTTGTCCATGGATGATATTGAAAAAATTTAACTTTAGAAGATGTGCCTATGTGGGAAGCAATTCCTTCATGCACAATAAATTGATGAGAGTTATAAATGATTTGTTTTGTATCCCACAATATGAGCATTTAACGGTAGTTAATAAAAATCACCACCAACAGTAGAACCATCCACATGAATGTGCATGCCAAAAAGTAAAATGCTATTAAGGAAAATTCTAGAGGTTAAGCCAAACATTAATTAAAAAGTAAAATGATAATAATATCTATTGAATACTAATTTGTTACTTTCATACATATTTATTATTCAAAAAGTATACCAGTTCTTGTTTGTCATTATATTTTCTCTCTGTGCAAGATCCGGTTGACCATTACCCAATTCCAGAAACATGAACCATATGAGCATCCTTGGGGAGGCATTTTAATATATATGTTCATTAACTACAATGAATTGCATTGTCTATATTATTGAATCCCCAACCTTTCAACATGATATCAGTTCAGCATCTCAGAAGGGCATATCAGTTTATATTGCATAATATATTTTGCTTGTTTTATATTGACTATATTGTTGACTAATTGAAGGAATTAATGATTAGTTAAGGCATAATCATTCATACAATGCATATTTTATTGAATATTTTGTGTAATTAGGATATATTTAGTACATATAATTCAATTAACACACATAAATTCAATGTATAATAATTATTAGATATGCTACATATAAAGAAATTTTAAATCTATACCTTTGTATTATAGCTTTCTACCATAAAAGAATTTGACTATTTGGAAATTTGGTCACTATTGTGTCTATATAGTCAAGTATAGTTATAAACACCATCAACATGAGCTCAATAATATATGATAGATGGAAATTTAAGTACAAAATAGGTTGAGATCCTAAAATCATTCTTAAATAAGCATACCATCAGTGGTTCAAGTAGTTAAGAGTACAACTAATGCCCTTTTGTATGAGGTAAAGTATATGAATGTGAGTTATGTTTGAAGTAGTAACTAAAATTGAATGAATTATGCATTCAATGAATTTTATATAACATACCTTAATTACACAAACTATTCAATAAATTATGCATTGAATGAATGATTATGCCACAACTAATCCATAATTCTTTCAAGTAGTCAATAATACAATCAACACAATACTCCCCAGTTATTCTATGATAATTGTGCTAATGTAAAAGATGGGCATGTATAATTATTTATTGTGGGCTTTCAAGACACTTAATATGTTCATTTTTTATTTTTAACTCAATCAAGTTAATAATATAAGGCTCATGGAAACCCATTGACTATATTGTTGGTTGCTTGACCTTGATGGTATGCTTATTTGGTAATCATTTTGGATCTTACCCCATTTTATCTTTAAACCTACATCTATCCTTTGTGACTCATATATTCCTTTAAATGGTGATGTAAATGAATGTTTATAATGTTCACTTATTTGTTACTAATGGAAAGAGTGACATATGTGGTGGATAACATACTACTATGTTTCTCTTAACTTAGAACTTCGTATTAGAGTTTTTTGTGAGCTTAAAAAACACTTATTGTGTTCCTCTTTATTCATAACTCTATCAAGTTAATATTATAAAGATCATGAAAACCTATTAATTATATTCATGACTACTTGAACCTGATGGTATGCTTATTTATGAATGTTTTAGGATCTTACCCTATTCTATCTTTAAACCTACATTTATATTTTATGACTCAGCTCATGATTAGGGTGGTTATAACTATTTCCTTAAATGATGATATGAATGGATGTTTATAATATTTGATTTATTATTTATAATGGAAAGAATGACATAGGTGGTGGATAATTTATTACTATGTTTTTCTCAATGTTAAGTTTATCTTAACTTAGTACCTAGTATTAGTGTTTTTTTTTAGCTTGCAAAATAATTATTGTGTTCCTTTTTATTCATAACTATAAAAATTTAATAATAGAAGGATCATGGAAATCCATTAGATGTATTCATGACTAAATTAACTTAATGGTATACTTATTTGTAAATTATTTTAGTATCTAACCCTATTCGATCTTTAAAAATGCATCTAGATTTTATGACTCAACTCATACAAACGTTGGTTATAACTATTCCCTTAGATGTTGATATGAATGGATGTTTCTAATGTTTAATTTCATATTTATAATGGAAAGAGTGACATAGTTGGTGGATAAATTGTTACCATATTTATCTCAATGTTATGTTTATCTTAATTTAATACTTAGTACTCAGTGTTTCTTGTGGGATTGCAAAACACTTATTGTGTTTTTTTTATTCATAATTCTATCAAGTTAATAATAAAAGGATCATGGAAACCCATTGACTATATTTATGACTACTTTAACCTAATGGTATGCTTATTAGGGATTCATTTTAGGATCTTACCCAGTTATGTATTTAAACTCGCATCTATCTTTTATGACTCAGTGCATGCTAAGGGTCATTATAACTATTCCCTTAAATGGTGATATGAATGGATATTTTTAATGTTTTATTTGTTGTTGCTAATGGGTAGAGTTACAAATTGTAGTATTGGTAAGCATTTGAAAATTTTAATTTGAAGCCTTATATTCAATCTATTAATGCAATGTATGGTAAAGATGTACATTATCAATTTGTGATTTGCTTGCATTATTTAAGGATAACCTTGTGAAAGTGTTGAGGTTATAGTGTGCCAACTTATTTTCATCAACATTAGATAATTATATGAATCTTAAATATGCTTATGTTTTCTAAATGTTTTATTTTTTGCATAGGATTATGAACAACATATATGTCTTATGTATTATTCTTTTCTATGATATAAGAAATGCATTTTTAAAATATGCATTCATTATTTATGGTCTGAGGAAAGAAATGTCAACCTTTAATTTTACTCCAATTAATGATGTTATCAAATTTAATGGTTCATATATGTAGCTCTTCTTTGTGGTATTATTAATATTTGAGATCAAAATGTAAATAATATGGTGGTTGAAATCAATTATAAATTAATGTGTGACCAAATGTTTGGTAAGTTTTGTGTAAGAGATCAAAATCTGGACACACTTCATAGAAAGGTAGAGTCACTTGTGTGACAATTTTTTGTTGTGAATATCCAATATGTACATGATGTTGGGGATTTGAAATAAATAACAAGGTGGGGTAGAGTAAGTAGTGGTGGTGCTTCATCCAGTGGCACTAGTGTGTTTTTTTCACTTATGCAATTACAAGACATTGTTAATGAGCCTCTTTTGCCTCTTTCTATGTTAGAGTTGAATGAAAATGATGAACAACATGCACCATCATTTACACCAATACCATGACATGTTGCTAGTGATTCAAAATAAAATATTTTGAGATGCCTAACATGCAAATCTATTGTAGAGTTTAAGGGGAATCAAGAAGGCATACATGTTAGTTTTTGGCAACTATTTTTCTGTATTTACCGTATTGTAATTATGTGTTATGTGTACAATATTGGGGTATTTCTAAGGGAGTAGGAAGGAACAAAAGAATGTACGTAGAAGCAATGAATTGAGGGTTCTTTATTGTTAGAGAGAATTTACCATGTCAATTTTTAATTATTATTTTAAATAAATGAAATTTTTGTTATGCTCTTCAAAGTTTTTTTATGATACTTATATGTTACATGTTATATTAGTATGTATTATTACATATGCGATTAAGATTACAATAGCTACAAATATCAATTGATGATAATGATTGCATTATCACCAAATGTTTCCATTGGTAAGAAATTCCTTTATGTAAAGTTAAATAAGGATGGTCTTTGTATCAAGGATTTAATCACTTAGTACATAAATCTTGGAAGTATTGCTTTGCACATTTTGTAGAATTCCCAATTTGGGCTTCACTATGTTATTGCTAAGTCCATTAAGAGTGCCAACAAGCTATAATATCATTTATTTATTTTTTTAAATTTTATATTACCATCAAAAATAAATTGAAAAAATAAATAAAAGATAAATTAACTTTTCAATTAAATCATCCATACTTGATTTAGCTAATTCAGCACACATTATATTATAATTTTTTTCAAATTTTACATTCTTGTGAGGCATGCATATTCAAAATTTGCAAATTCCACAAACTAGAATCGATAAAAAGTTAAAAACTATTTTGAAATGAACCATATATGTGTAAAATTTAAAAAATATAGTGAAATGAACCATAGTAAAGGAACACATTAATTATAATAATTGTTATCAGTGTTGGAGTTAGTAAAGATGGATACAGTGGGAGCTATTGTAGGAAAAGTCATAAGATGGATTGAAAAGTTTGTCCACACTTTGATCTCTTCATCATAAAATTTATTTTGTCATACATTCCTATAATTCTTTTCTTCCAAAAAAATATCCCTAACACTTGCCATAACTTCATATATTCTTAGTGATGCAATTTTATCCTCAAGCTATATCTGAATTTGTAATTTATCTTTTGTTACACATTTAATACAAAGATTTATCTCTTTGTTCTCATTTTTCAAGGATGATATGGTTGTATTTATTCATTAAATTATTTCCTTCAAGTTGTGCTCCCTTTCTTTGATAATATTTTCCCATTGCTCCCATACATCCAACCTAGTTTTCAAATGCCTTAGTTCACTTTCTTGAAAGTCATCATCTACCTTTAAATTAAATTTTTCAAGAATTTTATATTGGTCCATAAAATTTCTTGGGGGAGTGGGATTAGGATTCTTGGAAGCTACATAGAAGCAAAACCATGGATATTTTGTAATTATATGACACTAATAGACATATAATCCTATGAAGGGATGTCACCTAAAGTCTGATTATTGGGATCATAATATGAACTCAAAATGTCAATCATTTTCCTCTTAATAACTTCATTGGTTCTTTTATTTTTATCTTTGTTTTTATCCATTACTAAACAAACAAAAAAATTGTAATATAATGACATGTAGCTTCATTGGTTCCTAAATGTTTTGTATCAAAATTGAAAACAATAGATTGTTTTGCATAATGTGAAGGGTATTATACAAACAAGTAAGATGCAAGGAATTATGTAGACCTTAATAAGATGGACAATAGTACACTATTATACAGACCCATGGTTCATTGGTTCCTTTCCTGTATGTATCACGATGGAAAAATAATAGACCATTACACATATGTAAAGGGTATTATAAAGATAACCAAGATGTAGGGTATTATATATACTAAAATAAAATAGACAATAATAAAATATTATATAGATGATGTTTCATTGGATCCTTTCCTATATGAAGTAAGATAGATAATAGTATACCATTACACAAAATGTAAATGGTATTATACAAGCAAGCAAGATGTAAGGCATTATATAGACTGTAACAAAGGGTATTATAAAAGTAGTGAATATATATACATGATCTGCGTATACTATTACAAAGATTATAAAGGATGTGAGTTTTACCTTACCTCAAAGAAATTGGATAAACATCCTTGCATGTTTGATGATATTGATGTATAAAGTTATAGTGTGCTACTATAATGAGAGGAAATGTAGGAATGAGGAAATTCAGACAAGATCTTATGGAGAGAGTAGAGGGGTATCTATAATGATCTCTTTCTTGTTTTTATATCATTTTATAAAAGTGTACTTTCATGATGAATTGCACACTCAAAATTTAGATTTGAATATAACAAGTAATTAACACATGGCATGATGAACGAAAACCAATTACATTTCATTATGAGGCACACACAAATGGCACTTGTAGATGGTATATGCCATATGGCATATAAAAGGTAAAAGGCATGGGATAAATTAATATTTATATATTTTTTTAAAATGTCAATGTAATTTATTATCTATGGTATGTAACATGATTGTATGCATCATGAAATAGTAGTAAATCTAGGATGGAACTAATAAAACTCTGTGTTGATGAACACATGTATTGTATGCAATAGATAATTTATCAAACTCTATATGGTTATGAGATACACCATGGGAAGTTTTATGTGTGTTTGTCCTTTCATTGATCTATTTTTTATGTAACACACCATAAGTAGTGTCAAAATATTAAGGTTGTCTGTTTTTCCTTTATGATACTATCCAATATAAAGAGTAAGAAAAATTTTAATCTTCCTTAAAAAGGTATACATTTAAAACAATTTCCATATTCACATAAGAATGTTTCCATTACAATGGAGAGTTCATCATAGTACTTGAATAAGGTATTCTTAGAATTGAGTCAAATAAATTTATAGAATTTAAAACTTGATAACACACGATTTTACCAATAACCCTTAACTAATCTAGTAATATCCAAAGATATAACTCGCTTATTAATCCACATTCCAAGACATAATTACTTTTGTGACCCTTATATGCATGTTATAATCATATCAAGGTTTATCTCCAAACTTGGAAGCTAACCAAAAATCTAACTCAAAACATAAATGAACCAATCTCATATTATTCATTTGAAATAATAATATTAACCAATTCCTCTTTAATGTTGAAAAAATCCCTTTCATATTACACTCAGTTATGTAGGGAAATATGGACATTTTTTTGTATATTTTAGTCTATAATTGTTTGTTAATGGAAGGGTGTGTTTCATGTTATAATTATATTCATCCATCAAGGTAGTAACTAGAAAATGTGACTACTATTGAAGATGTGCATGTTTGGATGCAACACTATTCTGGAATAGAGGAACAATTTAGTGAAGCCTTGGTTTCAAGTTGAAGAGAGGTGATATGTAGAAAGTATCTTTATGTTATATTAAAAAATTTATAGCCATTAGAATGATGATAAAGACTAAATGTTAGAATTCCATATGAGGGAATCATATATGATAAAGCCCATAACACATCATTATTAATGATGTGGGGTGAAACTCAAAAATAAGACTTTGTTACATAACATTAATTCTAAGTATGGGAAAATACATAATGATGGAAAAGATTAATTTGAGTTGGATAATATGATGTCCTTCAATGACTTAACAACTTGTATATGTTTTTTAGTTTAAGAATGAATTCCAAATAGGGTTTTGAAAGAGAAATAATTAAAACATATAAAGCAATAATATCAATTCAATATTCTATTGAAATTGTATGATGGGGAACTTTGTTTATATAATTTATAACTTTCACATACCTAAGAACATGTGGATGCAAAATAGCTGCATATATGTTTCCAATATTTGTATATGATAGGTGGGTCCTGATGGAGCTCATAAGATAATTGGTTGAAATACATAAGCTCCTATCCAACAACGACAAAAGTAAGATAAAATTTTGAATCTCCATAGGTAAATATTCATGTTCCTCATTGGCCAAGGAAAAGTATATTGATACAGATATGATTCAAGTCACTATTTGATTATTCAATAATAGATCTTATTTTGATGCTTGAGTTGTGATCGAGAATGTTATCAATTACTCATACCAAAATGTGCCCCAATTTAAAGATTTTCTGGTGGATTACGATGATGAGGCAGAAGTCAGAATTCATGATTATTCCCATATCACTCTGGATCAAGTCAATAAGTTTAATATAGAAAAAATCATAAAAATATTGAATATGATTAGGATGTTGTAGATCCCATATATGAAGAAGTAGTCATTGAATCAAACCCTCTTCCATGGATTGATTGAAACAAAGTAGAATCTACATACTTGGAAAAAACTAACTCAAACAATGTTAGATATAACACTTAGATGGTTGAAAAGTAAATGCATCAATGAGGATCATGTAGAAATTTCTCCACAATAAAATAAATAGAGATGGGAAATTTTCATCAATAATAATTAGAGGAAGGTTTGTATTCTACAAAAAAAAGTGAATATGTAGAATAAATTAAAGAAGAATAAGTTGAAGTAGTCCCAATTACTACTCAAGTGTAAAAAACACTCAAGCTCAAAATCAAAAACCTTGGATAAAAAAATTTGGGTGCTCTTGGTATTTCCACTACTCTTGATACTCATTTTGTAAATGTTGCTCATTCTTAGAGTTTGTTGACAAATATAACTCAAAAATTCATGGCTATTGATACTTCTTTGTTGTTTCCTAGATTCACTATTCCCAAAATCAACATACTATTTCCTCCACTTATTCCTCAAGATGTTGAGTTGCGTCTTATCTCAAATCCTAAGGATATAAATGAATCATCTGAAAAAGGTCAAAGTGAAATTCTATATATAGATTCTCATGCTTTCGTAAATCCACCTACCATTCAAAAATAAACAATTTGCACCTACACAATAACCACCAAGTACATAATTTACTAATTGGTTGAATATGATAGTAATAAAAAAAGGAATGTTGTGTAACCACAATAAATTGATTTCACTATTCTAGCTAACCCTACTCATCATGTGGTGAACGAATATAAAATGGTTTATAAAATAATAATAATAATAATAATAATAATAATAATAATAATAATAATAATAATAATAATAATAATAATAATAATAATAATAATAATAATAGATGAAAAAGTGAAAGGTATGTTGGGGAAGAAGTTCCCCTATAGAAAAGGACAAATATAGTGTTAGTGTCTCTGACTATCAAATATCAAAAGTGCATCTTGGTAAGCCAATCGAGAAGGAATTGAATAAAACATGCAATCTAAAATTGGCACTCTTTTTGAAAAGTTAGATCAAGATAAAGATACCAAAGAATAGTTTAAAGAAAGGGTTAAGTAACCCACGTTAGTTGATCATAAATAATTTAATTCAATTCAATATTATTCATCATGTACAACTCTTCAAATTTTAGAATTGAAAACATTGTATGTAGTTAAAGAAATGGGACATATGAGTAAAACAACCAAGGAGTGGTATGAAACATTGATTGAACAAGGAACTAAAATAAATATTGAGGCCATGATTTTTTTTGAGATTTAGTTTGAACGTGATATTTTAAAAGAATCTGAAGAAAAATATGAAATAGAACCAGGTAAATATAAATAAATAATACCAAAACTTAAGTATTTTATTTTAATTTTGATCCAAATATCTTCTCAATGAAGAATTTATAAGGAAAGAGAATATTGCAGATCTCATAAACATTGTAAGAGATGCTAAATTGTGCATTAGCATTATTGATGAATGTATATATAAGTTTATAAAAGCTTAGTCTTTAGAAGGTGATGCTTTAGTTGATGTTCATGGAATAATAGGAAAATTTTCTTGTTCGTTTTTGGATATTAATAGAATAGTTCTTCTAATAAACATAATCATAGTTGAATTCAGGTAGTTGATATAAAATAAATGACTCCTAGATCAACATTAAACTATGATTCAATTCAAAAATTTGTCAAATATCAAGTTTCTATTGACAATTTAAGTAAAGAATTGAAAAAGATGCAATGGGTTCCACATATGATGATTGATCTTTGTTTCAATGCTGAAATTGCTTTCATGCACTCACTTGGACCTAATGAGGATAGAGTCATGGAAATTATTGAAAAGTTTTGGTGAATATAAGAAAAATATGCAACAATATGATGATGAATAAGAAGATGATGTTTAGACCATTATTAGATATGATGAAAAATAACTTATTGTGAAAATTTTCTAATTATATACTTATAATTTAACTATGTCACTTCCGTAATCTTGTATTATCTATTTTTATAACAACACTTCTAAATATTGTATGCCGTACAAATGTTCTATGTCATTTTTCCAAGTTTTGAGGTGTACAAATTTGTCAATGCACTTTTGAAATTTTTGTGTCATGAAAATTTATTAACACACATTTAAATGCATCTTGAACTTAGAAGAAGTGGTTATGCAATTATAACTCACAAATAGAAGTTTCAAGCTCATCTAAAGGTATTTTTTATTGCAATACAAATTTTTAGCAAAGGATAAATAAGAGATTGTACTTGTAGCTAACAAAAGAATCAATACAAATAGAAATTTTGTAGATTTTGTGCTCAAAATATTTATAAATGGATAATGTTTATATATACAACAATTTGTTTGCTTCTTATTATTTTGAATATTGTTGGGTTTATTATTAGACAATCAATATACAATAAATTTTGTTATATATTTTTCTCTTCAAAACTATATTATAAAATTTATGTCATTTTGAAATAATGGTGGGCTAAGAATATATTTTCTATCTATTTTTAAGAGGAAATACAAAGTTTCTACCGTATCTCTATTTATGACAATATTGAGCCTCTTTGGTGTATGTTTTCTATTCCTATGACCAGAATATGTATCTCCTACCCTTTTTAATGATAAATGTTTTCTCACATTGAAACCTCTTTTTGGGATCATTCTTGTAAGTTTATGTGTTTAGTTAATTAGGGATATCATTTTTTTTCCTTTTATTTTCGCATACATTTTTCTTCTCCATTACCTTTTCTCTATATTTTCCTTCTAATACCTTTTTATACTTTGTGGTTAAAAGTACTACCCCAAGAAGAACAATTTTTATGTAAATGTTTTTTTGCACACCCTTTTTGATTTTTAATAAAGGTATATCTGCCTTCTAATAGGAGAGGGAATCTATCCCAAAACTATTGATTGAATCTCCATATTTATCCCCTTGAATTTATTTTCAGCCAACATTTTTTTGGCATGCATTGTGGGGCACATATTCTTGCATTTTGTGTGATCCAAATATTAAGTTTTTACCACATGAATCTCCCAACATCTCTAGGGACAGTTCAACAATTATATATTTAGTGGGATCAACCTATATAGCTAAATATTAATTATGATATCATAAAGTTTGCTTGGGTGTGTTATGAGGTTAGTGTTTCTCAGTTAAAAATCATTTTGACAATACTAAACCATGAAGTAGATCATGCATAAAGATAAGAAAGGATTCTTGAGTATATGATTGCTTGTAGATTTCATCAAGAACCCTGAAATCCCAACTAGTAAAGTTATGTGTATAAATAATAATAGGAACCAAAATCATGATTACCAACCTAGTATAAATTGGATAGAAGCTATAAACTAAGATATTCATTCAATTATTTGATTTCTCAGCTGGGATAATATAATAAGTGATTCTTAATTTGACTCTTTCATTGCAATAATAAACATTTAGGTAGATCATGCCATTATTGTCTAATTTTTTTTGAAATTAATTCAAGGAGATAAGCAAGAAGATAAGTTTGTATAACCACTCAAATACATTTTATAGTAATAAATTATTCTCATGACCATACCAATAGCTTAAGATCTAGTACTTTAACCAAATCTTGATTAGTTAAGTGAAATGCAAGAGGACATTTATTCATATGTGGGAAAGTATAACTAGTGTAGTTCAATTCTGAAGAGTTGTTAAAATATTGGAAGAAAAGGAATATCCTTTTTTTGTGTGTATAAAGAGTTGAAGCAATAAGATCATGATAAAGAAGACCAGCTTAGAGAGCACTTCAAATCCAACCTGCATATACAAGAAATTAGGATAGATATACAACTTAATTGACTTAGTAAAATTCAAGATTGGATAAGTAATCACCTAACATCAATTGTGATATAATTTTATATTGGGATCATGATCAAATTTGATCCACTAAACCTAAGAAAGGGAGATCTTATCACACAACACAAAAGGAGAGGGTTCCAAATCCTATAAGAAAATGAAGCCATGTAATAACCCTAGCTATATCTAAGTACATAATATAAAAATAAATCTAGTTCCCAACAAAGCTTGTGGCATAAATGGGGATGGTTAAACATAAATAAACAATCAAGGGATCATGGTAGGTAAATGGTGGCCTAGATCACCTAAAATATAAAATGTAAAGCAAATAAAACCTTATATCTACACTAAGTTCAAGTATAAAAGTAATATAATAAAGGAGATACATTCATAGTTCACATATTACTTATAAAATATCTATCTGTTAAATGAAATATCAATAGTTAAATACTTACCTTTGATGACCCGATCAAGTCTCAATCTCTCCCTTAGCCAATGGTGCTTTGTAATAGGTTGTTGTGTCTTGTAAGTATGATAATACAAAATCTAGATATAGACTAAAAGACTCATGCTTTTCATCTAAGATTTTTCACAATGCATGTAATATTCTCTCCAAGAAAAACCCTAAGTAATGGCTCCTTCAAATGTAGATTTAGTAGAATTGAAAAAAATAATGATGTGAAAATGAATGTTACTCTCTATTGGATTGAAATGAAACTTATATTTATATAAATGGATAATCTTTATCTCCTTTAATAATTTTAGATGATAATATTAACCAACATGACCCAATTTTAAAATTTATTGTCCAGTATTAAACTAGGTTGGCTTGGCCAACCTAGTTGCATACCATGCCATAAATTTATAACAAGATCAATAAATCCAAATATATAGGATTTTATTTGCCTTACAAAAATAGTATAATAAATGGGCTGGGTAGGCTGACTCAATACCATATGGCCAACTATGTCAATTCAAGTGGCTAACTTAGTAGGAAAAATGGTTGAATAGGATTTTGACCAAGATAACTTGGTAGGAAAAGAGGCTGAGTTAGTTAAGGATATTTAAAAGGAGGATTTATTAGGGGATCAAGGCATGAAAGGTGATAAAACATGTAATATATATACTTTTAGGATGTTTGAGATTTTCAAACCTATAGGAACTATAATGCAAATTCTATGTTTTGGATTGTCCTACTAGATTTTAGACTTAGCCATATTTCAGGATTTCAAGATTTGAGGGAGACATCATAGGAGGTAAATGGATGGAAACTCTAAATAATTTGGACTAATATTAATAATGATACAAATCTACAATAATATTGTAAATCAAAAATGGTATGCACACTTTAAGGCATGCACTTAAATAGATAGAAAATTGACAGGTTCCTTCAAGAGATAAATTGTTAGTAAATGATTAAATTTAAAAATGTTATGTGTATACAACCTACAACTCAACAAATTAAAATTTCTTTCAAAATGTTAGAAAAATGATTTAGTAGAAAAAGTAAATCTCAAGGTAACACAGATCTCTTTTATCAGTTTCAACATATTTTTAACTTTAATTTTGATCCTAAATAGAAAAATAGATTGAAGAAGTTAGTCAGTTTCCCTTCAAGTCCCAATAGAAGAAAACAACTGTAGGGTGGTTCAATAATACATCAAGCTCTTTTCTTATCAGGGGTTGTTCTCCCATTACAATCAATTTTCACAACCATAGAAATGTTGTTGGGTAATAAAATTGGTCTGTTAGAATTTAAAAAGGACAATAAAAGTTTTTTTTTTCTTGAATTTTAGGTGGTGGTAGGCAACATTTATATGATCATTTTTTTACCTTATCTATAACATGTGGAATCTTAGGTATCAAATACGAGGACATTGCAGTCATATTTTTAGTGAATACTCTCCAAAATGGAGATGAATATTGGTCCTATAATCTTGATCTAGGTGTCATTACTAGATAGAAAGACATGAAAACAAATTTTTAAAGTAGATTCAAACTAGCAAAAAATGCACATGCATTATTAGCACAAATCATTAAAATGAATAAATATGCATATGAATATATGAGAGAATCTGTATCTAAATTCAATACACTACTTCATAAGATACCAATGACTAATAATCCAATAAATGAAAGTTAGAAATGTTTCTATATCAACTCCTAGTTTTCATAGGTGATTTATTAGTTGAGAAGAGCTAGAGTAGTCGACTTGAATGGATCTCAGATGTTAGTTATTAATATCAAATATGACATGTTAATGGCTAAGAAATTGAAGAAGGATCATTCAAAAGGTAAATCATAAATTTTAGATCAAATTTCAATTGATAAAATTATATAAAATATGGCCAATGATATAATAGATTTGAAGAAGTAACCGCCTCAAAAAACTACCAATCCTCCTTATTAAGATATTAAGAAAATAAACTATATGCCATTATAATGGAATCATCCATGATTTAAAGACCCTCAATATGAAATTTCCATAGAAGCTCCTCTGCATTCAAATTTAAATGTTTCAGTGAATATCATTTTAGAAATAGAAGTGATTTTTAGATATGAAGAAGCTAAAAAAGAACAAACAAAAAATCTAGATCTTTAGGAATTTGAAATATAGGATGCTAATGGTGAATCCATTAATGCATTCCTATAATATGATTTAATTTAATATGAATATTATTATACTATTGGAGAATGAATATCCAGTCATTCACAATCTTTAGTAGCACCCAAAATTTAAAAAACAAAACCTATATACTAATAAACATGAAGAAACTTCAAAAGTCATTCTTCCATGGGGAACTGCATTACCAAGGTAAGTGAATGGAAAATAAATAGTAACAAAAGTATGTGAGACTTTTCAAATAGCTTCTTCTATTTATCTAAAAGTTAAAAATGATGTGAATGTTTCTCAACCTATTGAAAGTTCTTTTACTAACTTACCTACCTTTGATATAATTGAACATGTAAATAAGATCAAAATAAAAATATCTGAAGCTAAGTATTGGAGGTCAAACCTAGACCAATAATATAGGCTAGTAGAGTTTATCAAAGGTAAAAATATAAACATGAAAAATAAAAATGTCAAAGGGATACTATCAACCCCATCATCTTCTAATCTATTAAATTTCATGGCTGTTGCTACCCCTAAATCCAATAAGGTTGAAACCTTACACACACACACACACACACACACACACACACACACACACACACACACACACACACACACACACACACACACACACACACACACACACACACACACACACAATCTTTTCCTAAAAAGATAAAGAGTGAGTAAATGCATCATTGATATTAGAGCCTCTAATAATGTGATTCCCGCTAAGGTTTATCATGTCCTTGGTTTGACTTGCATAAAAAATCTTGGTCACTGCTACTCAATAGAAGTAAAACATGTACCTCTTGTTGGTCAAATAAAATATGGTCAAGTTTCCCTATCCTTTTTTCCTCAAAAAAGGATCAAGATGACTATCTTAATATAAAACATTCCATATGCATATGGTATCCTATTGGTATTTTGTTTTGTAAATAACTCAGTGACCTAAAATTCAAGTAGATCTTTCTCATGCCATGATACCTATCAAAGAACTCAACAAACTCCTAGATCCTGAATTGATTACCAAATACACTATGTATAAAGTAAATGATCTTAGGTCAGATATTCTATATGAATATGTAGGAATAAGAAATATCTACTCAAGTCATAAGGGGATTTGAAGATACCTAAATTTATGGAAAATGATCCTAATTATATATGGATGCTCAAATTTGACAAAATATGTTATTACCTTGGTGTAGGTGTGAGAATCATCTTGATATCTCCAAGAAAGAAAGTTTTTCCTTTCTCTTACAAATTACAATTTGAATGTACTAACAATACTTCCAAGTAAAAAAACACTATTATTTGCTTTATTTGTTGATGAAGACATGGAAATTAGAAATCTCAAAGTTTTGAGAGATACATAATTGGTTTTAAGTCAAATAAAAAGTCAATATCAAATAAAAAATGATTGATTGAAGCTTTATTTGATATTTTAAAATAAGTCCAATAGCAAGGTATGTAATAATATAGAAGCTTTTGAATCCTTTTCCATAGTAGCCATCCCAAGAGAAAGAAATGAAAAATCAAATTCAATTACAATATTTTATTCCTTTTTGATTCCACACATATATCAGAAAAGATAAGTATATAATTGAGTTGGTGTATAGGCATAGTTTGCTAGATAACTCAGAACTGGTAGGTTTTCAATGATGATCAATAAATTATCACCTTTTTTGAAAAATCTGATATTTTTATAAATCTCTACTTCAAAGGAAGTAGATCAACATATAGATAATCCTAAGGACATACTACAAAAGAAGGTATTGATGAATATTAATATGAAGAAGAGATAATCAAACTCAAAAGAAATAATATTCCTAGAGGTTTGGTTTCTCTAAAAGAAATCTTTGATAAGCATGATAGGTTAGTCAAAAATAAAATGTAAAAATATTTTCTCAACTCAAAATATTATGAAAAGGTGAACATTGGTTTAGAAGAATAATCCAAATTAGTAAGCATTTGAAAATATTACTCTCCTAAAAAATTAAGAAAATTTATCACTTTTCTTTCAAAATATATTGATATGCTCACATATTCATACATGGATCTGAAGTCTTTCAGGCTAAAATAAATGTAACACACCATTCAACTCAATCCAGATGCAACACCCTTCATATATAAATAAATACAATATAATTTGAAAATAGTTTGGAATTTTTTTGAAGAAATTTATAAAATGTTGAATGCATGAATCATATTCACTATTCAGCACTAAACATGGGTTGAAAATATAGTTCTATTTCATAACAAGAGTGGAGAAATTAGGATCTATGTAGATATTTGGAATTTGAATTAAGCATCCTTAAAATATAATTATCCCATGCACATCATGGACCAAATCCTTCAAGAAGGTACAAGTTCAAAAATGCTCTCCATGATAGATGGATTCTTAGGGTACAATTAAAAATAGGTTAACATCGAAGATCAGCATAAGATTACTTTCACAACTCCTTGAGTAATGTTTATATATCAAATAATTACATTTGGTTTGATTAACACATGTGCTACATTCAAAAGAGACATAGACCTCAGTTTCAAATACCTGAAGAACAAGATAATTATTATATATCTAAATGATTTGACTATGTTTTGAAGAAAATAGAAGACCACTATGAACACATCAAGAAAGTATTAAAAAAAATTCATCTTCATGAAATTTATCTCAACCCTAACAAATCCATTTTGGGGTGATTGAAGGGAAACTCCTTGGACACATTATTTCAAAAAAAGGTATAAAAATTAATACAAAAAGAGTTGAACAAATACAAAAAAATGTCTTTACCAAATATAAATCCAAGTGTACACTAGTTTTGTGTAAAAATATGTTTTTTGGAGAAGATTCATGCCTAATTTTGGAAAATTAACTAGGCACATTGCTAAAATGATGAAAATAATCCCTTTTTCAAATAGAACAATGAAGGTAAAAAATCATTTGAGAGGATTAAAAATTCCATTGCATTTGTACCCATTTTCATCTATCTAAATTTCAACAAGGAGTTTATAACCTACTATTATTCCTCATACCATACTCTTTTGGACATCCTGATTCAAAATAATAGTGAAGGGATTGAGTCACTAATTGTGTTAATGAGTTGTGGACTCAAAGATTATGAGTTGAAATACTATACAGAAGAAAAACATGCATATGTTGTGAAATCTATTGAATAATTAAAGTATTATTTCCTTCATTCACACTCTATTGTGATGGTGTTAGATATAATAGTGAAATATATTTTGACTCGATAAGAACCAAGTTCAAAATAAGGAAATTGGATAACAAAAGTTCAAGAATATGACTTGAAGATAAAACCACCAAATTAGTTAGAGGTAAATGGTTGTGTCAACGTATGGAAGAATATGAAAATAATTTGAAAACCCTTTTATAAAGTCAAAATGATCAAGTAAAATAAGAATCAACTTTGATTCTATTTACAAATTCTACAAATGAGTGGTTCTGACATTGCTTTCTTTCTGACATATGGAGAATGCACATCCCATCTAGATGCTAAAAAATGAATAATGATGAAATTTAAGGATATAAAATATGTGATATAGGATTTCACATTGTTCAATAAAATATTGATGACTTATTCCTTATATGCATTGATAAAAAGCAACAAAAAAATATTCTATAAGTTTTTCATGATTAGGCCATGGTGAAAATTTTTCTACTCGAATGATAATATATAAAATATTGGGAACTAATTACTATTGGCCTATGTTATTCATATATTTTTATGAATGTATGATAAAGTGTGAAACATGTTAACTATTTATTGAATTACCAAAAATTGTAGCTTTGACTTTCAAACCTATAATAATTTAAGAATAATTGTAGGAATAGGGATTGGATTTCATCAGATAAGCGAATCCTTGTTTGATTTCTAATCAAACTCATGTACATATAATGATAGAATACTTTACCAAATAGCTCAAATCTATTGCAGTTAAATAAGTGACTTAATACGTTATGTGCAATGCTATCAAGGAAAACATATTTAGTATCTCACAAAATATTATGACTAATAATGCATCTAACTTTCCTTCTGTAGAATTGGTTGGTTTATTTTATGGTTATATATTTTCCTTATCTCACTCTTTAGAGTGTTATTTGAATGAAAATGATCAGGAGGAATCAAGTAATAATAATCTGGTTATCATCGTCCACAAGTTGGTAGATAAAAATTAGAGGAACTAACACAATAAACTATATAATTCTTTGTGGGTAGATTGTATCACTCTAGAGAAAGCTATTATAATGTTACATTTACAATTATTGTATGGAATTGATGTCATTATTCCCATAACACTTGAATTTATTGCACTGTAACTAGAATGAGCTATTGAAAATTAGAATTTTAAAAATCCACTACATAAGACAATCCTATATTTGAATAAACTAGAATAAGAAAGAATTCATGTTGTAGATATAATTATAGAACACCCAACCCAAGTCAATAAATTATTTGACAAGAAAGCCAAAAATGGTATTTTCAGGTAGGAGATTTCGTCCTCCTATGGGACAATTGAAGAGAACTAAATGGGAATTAAAAAATTTGACTTATTATGGATAGGTCCTTTAAAAATAAGAGATTTATGTGGAGATAATAATTTATATTTTGCATATAGAGATGACACACATCTCTTGTTTCCCTATAGTGTAAATATCTTAAGCATTATGCCAAATAAAAGTAGCATGTCCCCTATATGTAAATAGGTGATTACTAGGATTTTTTTTGTGTTCCTTATGGTTTATTTATTTTTTATTGTGTCATCTTGCTTTATTTTTGTTTATTTCCTTTGTTTCGGCTTATTTTATTCTTTATATGTTTTATCAGTCTCTCAAATTTCTATCAAAGCCTAAATAACTCCACAGCCCAATGGATGAAAATTTACCTATGAACCATAATCTATAATTATTCCTCCATACCTTTTAGTTTAAAGTTCCCTAATTAGATATAATTATTGTAATTGTAGTCATAAAATGCAAAAAAATGATAACTTGAGCATGGCTAAAAACACCCAATCCTCTTTCTTGATCTCATGACCATCTTAGGCTTGTTTTCACTGATTCATAGTCATCTGTGGCCTTTTAGACTTGACCCCAACTAATTTAGGACCCTCTCTTCATGACTAATCCACCCCCCTAAGTCTTGTCTGCTCTAGACAATAGCACCAAAGTTGGACTATAGTATTTAAACCTAGGGTGTCCCCTTTTCAATGCTCCTATCCAATCACAATTTGATCTTAGATTACTATTTTTTCTTGATTCCTCTTATTCATTATGTCAGCTTAGTCCAGTTTCATCTAACCCATGACTAATACATCCTTATAAAATCCCATTCAAAGATCATTTAGAAGGGGTTGGAAAATATCATTCAATAAATCAAGAATACAAGAAAGACCACTCAAACAATCTTCCCTATTCTCTGCATACAGCCAGCATATACACTTTTAATCTAATTGAAGTCTTAAGACTAGTCCCTAACCGTCTCAAGCATACCCAGTTTTAGCATTTCTTGCATATAATTCACTATTATACCAAGAAATCTTAAAGGGAGAAATACATATGGCTTGATCCCTCTTTGTAGTATTTTTATGTAGGCAATGCGCCCACACATGAGGTGTGAAGCACGTCCAATGCATCTTACACACACTAAACCCTTTTCCCTATTTGTCAAAGTTTCTTTAAATTGAATAAAATATTTAATTACATGAAGAATCATCTCTAAAAGTAGCTCTATTGATAGTGAGGACTTGAAAATTGGTACATAGGCTCATACTAAGTAGGTGAACCAAACTCAGAAAGCTTAAATCCTTAGAACAATAACATTAGAGAAAGACTATAGTGCTAGAGCCCAAAGTGTCTAGTTCCAATGCTCCTATCCAATCAAAAAACAAAGTCCATGATCCTATTTGTGATAGTGTCTCAACCTTGCACATAAATTTTTGGACTATGTCTTAGTCAAAATAGTCTAGAATAAGTTAAATTTTCTCTCTCTTACTACTATTTTTAGAAAAGATCTACTTGTAATCTAATTTCACAAATTAGTAGATTTAATTAGGAATATTATTTATTGATTTATCTTACTTAGAATTGTTTATTAAATAATTATAAAACTCCATTGTTCCTAAAAAAAATTTTTTTTTTGGTGAATCTGTCTTCAAATTTTACATAAAAACCCTAGAAACCCTATGGTAAATTCTTGGCTGATTTTTCCCATTAATTTCTAATTTTTTTATTATATATTAAAATTAAGAATTCCTGTCAAATTTTAAAATTTTATATTAAATTTTAAAATAAATTCATTTCAAACCCTAGTTGCATACACTAGGTCACAATAATTTTCTAGCATTAATACAATAATTTCTTGATTTTTTACTTGCACATATAAATCATAAATTTATCTCAAATTTTAAAATTTTGTAGAGAATTTTAAAATAAATTTATTTCAAACCTTAGTTACATCAACTAGCTCCCAGTAAATTTCCAATCATTTTCTAAATTTTTAATTGCATATTAAAATCATTTAAATTTTCAAAAATTCATAGTAAGTTTTTTTTTAAAATATTTTCCTCAAAACCCTAGTTGTATCTACTAGATCCCATTAAATCAAACTTTTTCCATAAATTTTTATATTTTTAATTACATACTTAACTCATAAATTCAATAGCAATTTAAAAAAAATCATCGTATTTTGCAAAAATATTTTTGAAAAATCCCTAGTAGCATTTACTAGCTCATATTTTGCTTCTTGAGGTATCACCTTACATGTTTGGGAGCTCCGTATCCTTTCTATGCATATTCTATTTCCTTATTTAGATTATATCTATTTAATCTTTTATACTATTATCTAAGTTGTTTTCCTTATGCCACCTAAGTTCCTTGCATCTCTTCCTTCAAGATAAAGTGCAAGACTTAGTGGTAATCCTCTCAAATTCATCTAGATTCATTCAAATCAACCATATACTATGGATAAACAACCAGTTTAAACTCGAACTATAGATTATACACATCTAGATTATACCAATTTTAATGAGAATGATTCACACAATGAGCAATATGAAAATACCAATGATGATGTACACACTGATACTCATGCTCTATCACATTGGAATATTGATCAACTTCCACCCATTGTTGATAATGAAGTTCTACTCAACAAGGATTTCATCCTCCAAATTTTTAGAGAAAGACTCAGGGAATAGCCTCAAGATCATACTCTTATATTATAATCTCTCATGAAAATAAACAAGGCTAAACAAGTTGAGTTTTCCATTCCTACAAAGCAACCAGTTGCAAATGACACTATGGGGGAAAATATGTTTCAACAACACCATATAGTAGTCCAAACTACCTCTATACCATCAATTATAGTTATTACATCCCTATATTTTGATGTGGTATCCCTTGTATAAGGGATAAGATGTCTTCAATCCAAAGTGCTACATCTTGAACAAGGCACCACTAGACCTACATAGCCTTTGGATTATTTTGCTCTTCTACATACACCATTAGCATGTCACATTGGCTCTACATCCTTGGCACAAGGTTTTTTTAAACCCAAGCTTACTCTTTATGATGGTAAGGGTTATCTAAAGAGACATTTGAGAGTTGTTCATGTAGCATGCATGGATTATGTATCAAATGACTGGATACTTACCAAGCCATTTCCATAGATTCTAAAGGATTATGCTTTACAATAGTTCTATAGTCTATTGAATCAGTTGGTCTATGCATTCAATCCTTTAGCTAACATGTTCCTATTATAATTTAGTATCAACATTGGTGATAAGGTCTCATATGCTCAAATTGCTTAGTAGAAACAATGACCAAATGAGCATCTCATAGATTATTTTCTTTAGTATAAGGCCATCCTGGCTAAGATGATTAGCCCCATGGTAGATAAAAAATTATAGGACATTTTCAAAGAAAATCTTCTACCAGCACTTTATGAATCAATCATGCTCAAAAGATTCTCTTCTTCCACTAGATTATGTCACACATTAAAAGAAAGAGAATTCAAACTAATTTTAATAGGCAAACTAAAGTACACTAATACATCAAACACAGCTAATAAGAGTAATAATAAAGTCCCATATAAGGTCAAGTTCAATTATACTAAAGGGTAGAATCAACCTATAGTTAATGCAGCTTCAGAGCCTCCTCAATGAATAGTTTTGTCATCACCCCCTCAGTGTACTTTTTCACATCTTCCAGTTCCTCCAGCCAGGGTTTTACAACTTTTGGATTGTAATATCATATCTCTTCCTCTTATTCATGAATTTGATCTAGCAAATCCTCTTGCAAAGGGATATGATCAATAGGCATTTTTTGACTACCATAGGGAACCAGGCCATATGATAAATAGATGTATAAGTTTAATTCACAAGATATAGGACCTAATAGATTTAAATGCTATTGATCTTAGCACTTTAGTTGAGCCCCCACCAATAAAGAAAACACAAGATAAATAATTGAAAATCTTCTTAGATCCATTTCCACAACATTCAAATTAAGATATAGGGGACACATTAGGGGTTCATCATACATATCATACACATCCACCACCAGATACATATAGGACACCTTTAGTTAAGTTACATCCTTTGATTAACATGATTGGTGTATATAATTCCAAAGTTATAACTAGACCTTATATATCCTTCTCTGAGCAGGAGATCATCGAGGATGATTCAGATTATCATGCACTCTTTATCAAAGCTCATAGTCATAATCAACCTATTTGAAGTGTACTTATTGACAATGGTTCCTATATTTACATGTGTAACTTGACACTCCTACAACATTTGGGTTATTTCGAGTAGGCTATCACTCTGATAGACATAGTTATCAGTGATTTTAAATGGAATATAAAAAAATCATTGGGTAAGATAGTACTTTTACTACAAGTTAGTCCTACACATGTGGCCACACCATTCACTATAGTTCCCAGCATAGGATTTTTTGATATGTTACTTGCTCAACCATGGATTTAAAAACTTAGAGTAGTACCTTCTATAGTTCATAGATGTGTGAAATTCATTCACGCTAATCAATTTATTACAATAAGTAGAGTTCTATATGAGTTACCACTCCCTATTTTAGAACCATCTACCATCTTATACTCACCATTTTCAATTTCATGACCAATTTTAGTTTTACCATAGGTTTTAGCTTCTTCTCCATTTTTAGTTCTCATTCCACTTTAGATTCATACACAGTTGAGGCATCCATCACTAGTATAGAGGGTTCATACACCTCCATAGCTTCAAGATTCTAGATAGTTTCCAGCTATTATATTCACACCTAGAGCAGTTTCATTGAGATCTCATGTGTCTACATATAAATCACATGTTTAGAGAGATTTTACTACTTCCATATGGGTCCCTAAGAGCCCTAAAGTTGCATCCACTTCTTAGAGTTACATAAAGACCACATAGTTGGTTTATATTTTAGAGATTTTAAAACATTTATAGCATATACAAATTTTAGAGCCACAGTCTTAGCATTTTCATTATGCTTCATGATCATGCATGATTCCACTCTTTGAGATAGGATACCATGATAGGGAGTCTCGCATGAGACTCATCAGTAAGTATCATTTCTCCTTAGCATTGATTTTACATAGTTTCTTTTGCATTGATTATACATAGTTCAAATTTTCTAAAAATACAAAAAAATATAACATTTTAAAATCCAAAAACATTCAAAATAGTCAAAACACCAAAAAATTTCAATTGTATGCATCATCCATGTTTTACACTACTACTACTATGCTAGGACTTACATTTGCTATTTCATACTATTGTATGTCAATTTACCTACATTACCATGCTTCATTTGATCTTCTTTGAGTGTGTGCAGTGATATCCATCTCTTTGATTGCTTCACTTTATGCATTGAGGGGCATCCTACATATACATTCAAGAGACACTTCGATATACATACCCATTGGGGGCATCTTCTACATGACTAAACCATCTAGATTATGTCATTCCTATGCTACACACTCCAAGCTATCATGATGATGTACATTACTTACTAGATTACATAGATTAGTATATCAACATTTTACTAGTATCTAGCACTTGTGTATCTCTTAAAATATACCTAGTATTGTAGTAAACATGTCTTACATACTTTCACTCTTTATTTTATTAGTTAGATATGATTCTATCTTTTCAATTATTACATGTTTTCTCTTCATGCTTAGTGTAGCTTGTTGGAGTACATTTCTAGTTCCTGCTTGTCTCTTGTATGTACCTTATGACATTTGCCAATGTCTTTATCTTTTATTCATGTGTGTACCTTAGGAAATTTGCCAATGTCCTTTGCCTGTACTCCTCTATGTTATTTTGGCTTCCATGCCAAATTCCTTGTTTCAATTATATGTGTATATTACATTTGAACATGCCTTGTATGTTTTTTTTTCTAGTTTGAGTGACATATGCCCATATATTTTGTTTACTTGTCCCCTTTGCCACCCTTATATGCATCTTTATTCTTGATTTATGTGCTTGTTACTTGATTGCTTTCAATTTCTTGTAATGCCATGATCTATATCATGCATTTTTTTTATTTTCTTGGATGCCATGATGGACATCATGTTCCATCCCTCCAACTAACAACTAAAAATTTCAATTATAGTTTATTATATTACACATTCTATTACATTATTACATCTATCTAGGTATACCATTGTTGATCTAACAATCTTTCAAATCAAACCATGTTATATATTAAGATATCTTGTTGATTATCATTGCTATATCATGTATATTTCTAGCTTAACACACTTGTAGGGATTTTTCTTCTAAGAGAAGTCATTACAGGGTACCCATTCCTACCCTCAAAAGAGGAGGTAATAAATAGGGGTTTTTCTATAGAGATCAAAGCTCCTTTCAATCAAGAAAATCTAGTTTTAGAATAACCAAAACAACAACCAGTCATTAAACCATTTAGAATAGATGAGGAAGATAGTCAAGATTCTAAAGTAATGATCAATTTCAGCCTAGGACAAAAGCACAGAGGTGGGACTAGAATATCAAACACCAGGGTGTCTATTTTCAATGCTCTTGTCCAAATAGTAGAAAAACCAAGTTTTCCAGAAGTAGGCAGAAAGGTAGGTTTAGCTACAGTTTTGCACAATCAGACTAGTTCACATAAAAAAAATTAGTACAATTTTCTTAAAGAATCCAGACATAGGGGGCATCATGAATGACATGGTTGGTCCTCACTTCGAGTTTACAATATGATAATTGGTATAACTTCCAGATCAGAATCCATGTTTTAGACACCAGTGATTAGGGGTAGATTGCATAACACTTTTGCTTCTTTTCTTTTAGTTTTCAACATTACCCAAACATTCTCAACAAGTGCATGCCTTATTCCATCTGTAGGTTGTTGGCATCATTTTGGAGTAGATTTCATACAAGCCTAACCTCCACATTCTTGAGTACTCGAGTTCTTGAGTGGCTTCCACATAAGCCAAATTTTTAGTTTTGGAGTGGCTTTCATACAAATCCAATCTCCATTTTTTTTAAGTTGGCCAACATTGGCCTAATTTTTAGCACATATTCAACTATCCATGCCACATTTTAATATTTTTATAACATTCATAGGCTTCAAGATCCATCTCATATGACATACTTCTTCATACTAGTATCAGTTTATAGCTTCACTTCATGGGGCAATGATGGATCCAAAGGGCCAACCTTTGTATTCTTGAGCCACCTATTTAAAGGAATTGGACACATAGTCTAGACATCAATTATCACATGCATGATTATCTAGTTTCACTCAGTAGGAAATGATGGAGCCAAAGGGGCAGCCTTTGCATTCTTGAGCCACCTATTCAGAGGGATTTGACACACAGTCCAGACATCAATTATCACATGCATGATCATTTAGTTTCACTCAGTGGGAAATGATGGAGCTAAAGGTATAACCTTTGCATTCTTAAGCCACATATTTAGAGGGATTGGACACACAGTCCAGACATTGATTATCACACACATGATCATATAGCTTCACTTAGTAGGTGATGATGGAGCCAAAGGGGTAGCCTTTACATTCTTGAGCCACGTTTTGGGGAATTGAGTACTCAACTCCATTATTGATATAAATTTTGGTATAACATCATCCAACACATCCAAATTATTTAGCCTTAATCAGTATCACAATAAGCTTTTTATTGGTTCACATACCCAATGAGGTGTACTTATTCTTTTCTCTTCCTCTCTCTTACCCAATTTTGTAAGTTCTTGTTTTATATTTCTTATAATAAGAACTAATCTATTATTTCTTTTCCTTTCACATATTCAAACTTACACAATGTGTTCTCTATGCACTATCTAGCATTGCTCATCATGACACAAGCTTCATGACCTTCACCTTTATAGATATGTTTAGGTACACTTTCTATTTTCCTTTATCCTAGTATTTCACTTTGTTGCATCACTAGAATAAAAGGGGAACACATGTAGTCATATAAAATGCAAAAAATGGTAACTAGAGCATGGATAAAGACACCCAATCCTTAGGTCCCTATTGCTTTCTCTTATGACCCTTTTAGGCTTATTTTCATTGATTCTTAGTCATATGTGGCCCTTTAGACTTGACCCTAGTTGATTCAAGACCCTCTCTTCATGACTAATCTACCCCCCAGGTCTTCTATGCTCAGGAAAATAGCACCAAAGTTAGACTATAGCACTGAACCCTAGGGTGTCCCCTTTTCAACACTCTTATCCAATCACAATTCAAGCCTAGATTACCATTTTTCCCTAATTCCTATTATTCATTATGTCGACCTAATCCAGTTTCATCTAACCCATGACCAATAAATCCCTATAAAATCCCATTCAAAGATCATTTATAAGGGGTTGGAAAATATCATTCAAGTAGGCAAGAATACAAGAAAGACCACTCAAGCAATCTTCCCTATTCTTTGCATACAACCAACATATATACTTTCAAGCTAATTCATGTCTTAAGACTAGTCCCTAGCCCTCTCCAACATACCCAATTTTATCATTTCTTGCATATAATTCACTATTGCACCAATTACTCTTAAAGGGAGAACTACATATGGCTTGATCCCTCTTCAAAGTATTGGTATGTAGGTAGTGTGCCCACACACAAGGTGTGAAGCACATCCAATGTATCTTACACACACTAACCCCTTTTTCCCATTTACCAAATTTTATTTCAATTACATATAAGATACAAGTACACAAAGAATCAGCTCTATATGGAGCTCTATTGACAGCAAAGCCCTGAAAATTGGAACAAAAGCTCACGCTGAGAAAGTGAACAAAACTTAGAAAGCTTAAATCCTCAAGATAATAGCATCTGAGAAGGACTATAGTGTTAGATCCTAGGGTGTCCAGTTCTAACACTCCTATCCAATCAAAAAATAAAGTCCAAGATCTTATTTGTGATAGTGTCCTAGCCCTACACACAAATTTCCTAACCCCATCTTAGTTGGAACAGTCCAAAATAAGCTAAGTTTAATTTTCTCTCTCTTGTTACTATTTTTAGAAAATGTCTAATTTCAATCTAATTAAAAAAATTAGTAGCTTTAATTAGGAATATTATTTACTAATTTATCCTACTCAGACTTGTTTATTAAATAGGAATAAAATTTCATTATTCCCAAAAAATAACAAATCAGTAACCAACTTTGAACATGTGAAAAATTTCCAAGTCTCTCAAAAATTTTAATTGTAAATGGTCAAAATCTAGTCTAGTCAGTTAAAGAACTCATTGTCATTATATTACTTATTTAAGGTCAAAGTGTTCCTTTCAAAAAAAAATTATATATGTTGTTGAATGTTGGTAAATATAAAAAAATAGACATGTCTTTTATCGTTTGTGGGTTTTTAGGTCTTATCAGACACATAAAAAAATTATAACATATTATTAACACACAATTGAAACCCAAAACATGTATAAAAATTCATTAGAACCTAATATAGTATCTGACATACTATCAAAAATTTATGTATGTCTAAACATACATTGAAACCCAAAGCTTTATATAACATGCTATTGAATCTTGATGCATGTTTGGATGAATGGTGGATACCACAACTTGTTATGACACACCATGGACCTCACTAACCTGCAAGGCATCTCCATAGATCTTACATCTTGTTTGAGTATACTTTAAATCTTTTCATTAATTAGATAATTATTCTACATGTATAGATATTGTGTGGTGTGTTTTAAAATTGCATTCCATTATATTTATTTCTCACCTTCCTCCCTTCTAATTTCAATTACTCTATAACCTTCCTATTTTTTATTACAACTTGTAGATTTTGAGGTCCCTACTAGAATTATTCATATAGTCACTCATGGGGAATTAAGGTTTATTTTAAATATCAGATTATTCAACTGACATAATGAATATTTGATCAAATCCTTCATTGCTAGGGTTTCCTACTCACTACAGTCTTTCAAGTTTAAAAAAATATTTGATACTTATTATTAGATTCATATTTATAAACTTGTTTGAAACACTATCAGAATTTGATGTTTGTTAAAACTTGAAGAGGAATTTTTTAGTATTGTTTGCACCTTCTTCAGACTCTGAGACCTATCCAAACATAGTAGATCCTACTGACCTAAAAAAAAAACCATAAAACCCAAGATTTTTTCAAATAAACCATGGATTATGAGGCTTGTTTAGACACTTCATAGATTTTGAGCCCTATTCCAACACACATATGGGCATGCTTTTCTATTCAACAAGCATCATGATTATGATTTTTATCCAAAAAGATATTTGTTAGAAGTAAGAAGACTGTGTAGGGTGGGGGGTGGTGAATTAGTGTACTTATAAACTTATTCTCTCATTTAAATATATCTTCTAATCATTAATCAAGAAACATCATCATATAAGCAATATCAACTAGTTTAGCAACATAAAAATCAGAATATACACATAATAAGTATGAACACATCATCTAAGTGGGAAACCCTCATGGGGAATAAAAACCAATAACCATAGATTGGAAACCATTATTATAAATCAATGAATCAAATTTAGTTGAGCACCCACTCAACTTGGAGTTCCAACCCCAATCTATCAAACACCGACTTGACAGAGTCTTTAACAAGCACCCACTTACAAGGAATCACCAACTCCCTTAGTGAATTAGCACCAACTCAACCACCTCCTAACCAAGCACCCACTTATCCGAGTAAAATTATACCTTCCATATTTGTCCTTTTTCAATGTTTAATATATGATGGTCATCTTCTTCAGCTCTTCACACACTTCTATTCCTCTTAAATTGGTCTTTAGTCTTCTTCACTCAACTAGCCCTCTTCTTGACTTGATTAAGTCATATGACCTTGATCCTCACATTAAAAAATTATTTATATATTCATTACACCCCTATTATTGTAAACTTAACCTCCTATTTCTCCTCTTTGTGCTATTTTATTCACTTTCACACTTGCTTCTCTTACACCCATAAATAAGCCTAATTAGCCTTGCTCTTATACATGTCACTTGATATTACCGACCTTGGTCAGCCATACACAATTATATACCTATATTAACATTTAATTAGGTCATATAACATGTTTCAAAAATGAACCAAATAATACAATAGGTCTATCATAACATATATAACCAAAACCTCTTTTAAGTCTTAAGGAGACATAATCCCATTAAGACTTCATTAGAGAACATTACACTTTGTACTTATTGAAATGATTAAAACTTCCATATATAAAATTAAAACCTCATATTAAAATCAAATATACCTTATAAAACTTTATTTTAGGTCCAAAAATCATTTTATGTCCAACCACTCCTTGAATCTCTTCTCAAAACACTGCTCACAATAGGTCTGGACATACCCAAAAAATTATCTTGATTAACTAAATAAAAACACAACTTTGCCAAGAAATAATGGAAAAATTTATATATATATATATATAAACCTCATTACCTAAGGGTCATTAAAAACTTTATTATATTTTTCAACTCAAGGTATACATGCTCAAACTCTTTTATGCAAATGCTTACTCTAAACTACCAACTGGCCTCAAAAAATAGTCAAAGAATCATGAAATTATAATACCTAATGGAACATATGAAAGGGATTAAAATTCATTAATATTATCTTAAAAGATACTTAGAACAATATCCAACAAAATATCATAATATATAATGGAAACTACCAATCTATTGAACTTCTCTCTCACTATCCTTACTTAGCTAGACAAGCCATTTTGGATTCAATTTTACAACATATTACCCTAAATTAAAAGCCTTATAAAAATCATATATATGTCTTATATTTCATATTAAACATCACCATATTAACTAAACACTTCAATTCATAATATAAGGCTTCAAACTCATCATTGCACCTTGCTCACTCAAAACTACTAGTTTTCTTCCAAGACTAGTCATGGTGACTTTGCATTCCAACACCTGTATAGACACATTCAAAGAATAATGATGCATGAAAATTATATATATATATATATATATATATATATATATATATATATATATATATATATATATATATATATATATCAAAACATAAAAATACTAAGTCATAGTGGAAAATTTTAGACATATAGACCAATCTCTGGACATCTCTATACACAGACCTCACTGTGCTAGACAAGTCAACTTGAGAGCAAATTTTTGCTATCTAAAATGATATAAAAGTATTTTTTTTAAAATTTAAATGTATTAAAGGTATTTAAAAACATATTAATGCAATTAGATTCATACCTAATACATGAAGACACATCCTTAATCAACTTCTCACTTCTACCTGGTTTTCTCACTATTTGCACCATTAGGTCTGTTAGTGATAGGTCAACTTGTATGACCAATTTATCATATATTAAGGATATAATATGATCATAAAACACCATGGAAAAAAATTATTAAACTTTTTCCTCTAATTATGTTCATACTTTGACTTGGTCAACTCTTTTGGCTACACTAAATTTCTAGGAAACAAGGACTTTCTTGTAGGTTTTGATCACACATCTGGCAAACCAATTACACATAAATGTGCATGGGAGAGTTGAGTATAACATAAAATAACTTAAATATCCATGTAAAAATATTATAATCACTTTAGAACAAGATCTTCAACCTCAGGTCATTGTTAGGGTTCTTTGAGGGTTTAAACCATCTTTTAGTCTTAACAATCATGCATAAAGCTTAGTACTTCATTCCAAAAACTAGTTATTAGAAATTTGAGATAGGAACCTTCCCCATCTACCATGAACATATTAGGTCTTAATTTAAATTTTTCACATGCCAATGAGCATTTTAAAAACCATCTTTGGTAGACAACTCTTCATTTTATGCACTCAAGAGACCTTAATACACTTTTTCTTGCTTTAACCTTCAATTTTTGACCTAAAAATTCATGAACATGATTAAAAAAAATTTAATTAACTTTTTAAATTTTAAAATACTCACCTATACCTTGTAAATGTATCCTAATAATTCATTAGGCCATGCTCTCTCACTTTGCTTACTTAGACCTTGACTTGTAAATCACATTAGGCCTTGAAAATGACCTAACCACTATCTAAGATCTTATAACCTCATATACATGTCATAAAACATATTAAAATTATAAATAAATTATTTATATTCTTAATTAACCTTGATAACATCTCATGACACCTTATTGGGCCAAGCAGCGTCTAGAACTAGTCTAGTTGCAGACTTGGACTGAAGTACTTACCCTTGTAGGCTTCAACTTAAAGCACTATTGAGTGTTATAATACCTCTTAATAAACCTTATAAAATAACTCATGCCTATTTTCACTTATATTATTTATCCATCATACTTATACCTTCTCATAAGGTCTCTATATGCCATGACTAGTCTTAGGCTACTCAAGCATTCGACCTTCATGCCTCTTTTCATGTTCTCTACAACTCACTATCATAATCATCATCTCACTCTTATGTCATATAAAATATTACCATGATCAAACACTACCATATATCTTCTCACATGTTTGAGACCACTCATCTCACCAAGCAACCAATCCATGCCTTCACATAAGGTCTCTTCATGCCATTACTAGGTCATAACAAGACTCCTTAAGCTCTTGATGCCTAAAAACTAAATTTAAAATACTTATGAAGGTTAATATAGTTTAATTATATGATCATACAATTATAATCAACCTCTCACCATCTTGTTCTCATTCATTTCATCAATCTTTATTATACATACCTTCTCACAAGGTCTAGACAAGGATTTACATAACACCTTGATCCCTTGGCCTATTCCTTCCACATTATGACCTTAATAAAATATTAAACAAGAAGATATAAGAAACATGGACCTATGAATTTCTCTCTCATGACAATCACTACCTACCTTTAATGGTCATAAGCTTGTCACAACATATACTTCCAACTAACCTTGCTCATATAGACACCATGCTCATCTAGACATCAATAACATCATATTGACATAAATGAAAACACTATGCCAAGACTATCATAACCTATGGTATAATATAACACACTAAAATACCTGATCATCTATCAAACACATTATCATATTCTACCATTTGTCTAAGCACACTATAATTTTCATCATCTTCTCAAGCACACTCCAAAACCTATCTCATTACCGGATAAATTAATAAGTTTTTTTATTCACATAAACATAAGATTTATGTTATATGTCAACATCAAGCACTCCAAATAGGGGTACTCTGAAGAATAATATATATCAAAACAGGATAATCTAAGAAAATATGATTCATATATGAAATACCAAGTCAAAATAACTAGTCATATTTCAAATGTGAAATCCAAAATTAACAAGGTGACAAACATAAACCTAAGTCATATTGATAAGGATGAATTTTAGTAGGGAATCAATGTAATACATAAGGTATATTAGGGTTTAAATTATTCATTATAGTGGCATAGCTTGACCAATAAATTTTACAACATCAATTCAATATCCAAAATTGGTACTCACCATGGCCCAACATTATGATGAAGAAAGGAGGTAAGTGAAAATTAAAAATAGTGATTATATAATTTTTCTGCATGTAGAACATATTAATCACATGTTCAGATTACCTAATTTTGCATCATATGTAGATCTTTCTCCAACTTACACTAAACTATTTGAGGATAATAATACCAGCTCTTATTCTAAGTGGTTCAATAAGTAATGGCTAATAAATTTTAAAAGTTCAGTAACAAGATTACCTAAAACCATTACTAGGTTTGAGTTCAAATATTAATTCAATGGCATCATCAGACTTTTAAGTAAAGTTATTAACAAACCCAATGCAAAATATTTTAAAAGATAGATATATAGGTACATTTGGATAATTCATAAGAATCAATAGGATATAGATTGGGGTGAACTAATCAATGACTATATTCACAAATAATTGATATATGTCACAAAAACATCCAAATTATATAGTAATTCTTATCTAGTCTACATGGTTACTTGTAGAAGGATCTTTATTGGGTTGAATATAGATTGTGACATGGCCTCATCCAAAATCAACGAATTTTATCCTCATTTTAATTTGAATAAAATATCATGTCATTTTCATAGAGTCAACAATGCATTTTTGCGTTACATTATTTAGATGTTCAAACATGAACCATACAAAGTCAAAATATCAATTCAATCTTCTACTCAAATTACAAGATGAGGAGATTTGCTAACACAATTTACAAATTTCACATACTTAAGAATATGTGGATGAAAAATAGCTCAATATATGCTTCCAAGATTTGTAGATGACATATGGGTCTTAATGGAGTTGGCAAAACACATAAGATCCTATCCAAAAAACATAAAATTGGGATAAAATTTCCAATCTCCATAGGTAGATATTCATGTGCCTCATTGACCAAGACAAAGGCTATTAATGCAAAAAATGACTCGAGTAACCATATAATCATTCAATAACATACCTTATTTTGATGTTTTAGGCCTATTCGATAATGTTCTCATTTCCTCATACCAACATGTGTCCCACTTTGAATATTTTTGGATGGATTAAGATGATGAAGTAGAAGTCAAAATTCATGATTATTCCCATTTCACTCTAGATCAAGTCATTAAGTTCAATATATAAAAAATAACAATTTTTTTTGAATATGATGATTATGTTGTAGAATCTATATATGAAGAATTAGACATTGAATCAAAGCCTCTTCTATGGATTGATTAAAACAAAGTATAATCCACATACTTGGAAATAAGTACTCAATAAATGTTAGATAAAACACTTATATGGTTGAAAAGTAAAGGAATTAAAGTGGCTCAAGTAAGGTTTCCTCCACCAATGAAAAAAATAGGGATAAGAAATTTTTGTCAACAAAAATTAGAGGCATGCCCATTTTATACAAAAAATACAAGTGAAGATATAGAAGAAATTCAAGAAAGAGAAGTTGAAGTAGTACCAATGACTAATCAAGGGCAAAAAACACTCAAGGTCAAAGTAAAAAGAATTGGAGAAAAATATTAGGTACTCTTGGTATTTCCACTTCACTTGATACTCATATAGTACATGTTACTCATTCTTAGAGTTTGGTGTCAAATATAACTCAATAATTCATAGGTATCTATACTTATTTATTGATTCTTACATTCACTCCTACCCAATTCAACATCATATTACCTCCACTTCTTACTCAAGATGTTGAGTTACCTCCTAAGTATCAAAATGAATCACCTAAAAAATATCAAGGCAAGGTTCTATTTATAGATCTTCAAGATTTAGTAACTCCACACACCATTCAAAATCAACTAGAATATACACCTACATAATAAACACCAAGTACATAAGCTCTTGATTGGTTGAATTAGGTAGCAACAAAAATAAATAAGATTGTGCAACCATAATAAATTTATTTTATCTTTATAGCTAACCCTAATCCTCATGTGGTCAAGAAACCTAATATAATTCCTAGAATAAATTAATAGATGAAAAATAAGAAATCTATGTTAAGGTATAAGTCCCCCCTGAAGAAAATGATAGAGATAGTGTCAATGCCTCTCACTAGTAATTAGCAAAAGTGCATAATGGTAAATCCATTTGAGAAGGAATCAAAGAAGACGTGTAGTTTGTAATTGACACTCTTTCTAAAAATTTGGATCAATATAAATATACTAAATAATAGTTGAAATAAAGGGTTGAAAAAATCACTTTAGTTGTTCATAAATTTGTTAAGACAATTCAAGATTCTTCATCCAACACAACTCTTTAAATTTTAGACTCAAAAACATTTCATGTAGCTAAAGAAATGGGACATATGGGAAAAATAACCAAGGAATAATATTGGAACAAGTAATCTAAATAATAACTAAGGACATGGATGTTTTTTTATTAAGATTTAGTCTAAACATGATATTATAAAAGAAACTAAATAAAAATACAAAATGGAAGTAGGCAAATAGAAATAAATGATACCAAAAATAGAGGCTTTTTCTAACTTTGGTCCATAATATCTTCTCAACTAAGGAATTATAAGGAAACAAAATATTTCATATCTCATATACTTCCTTGAAGATACTAAATTATGGATTAGTATTATTGATGAGTATATAAATAAGTTCAAAAAATATTAATCATTAGCAGGTGATGCTTTACTTGATATTCATGGAATAATTAGAAAATTACCTTGTTCATTTATGTATGATTACATAATATTTATTCTAGTGGACATAATCATAGCTAAATTCAAGAAGTTGATATAAGAAAATGACTCCTAGATCAACATTTAAGTATAAGTCAATTCATAAATTTGTCAAATATCAAGTTTCTTTTGACAATTTTAGTGAAGAGTTGAAAAAGCTACAATGGGTTAAACAAATGATGATTGATATTCATTGCAATGTTCAAATTGATTTTTTTCACTCACTTGAACCTAATGAGGATAGAGTCAAGGAAACTATGATGTTTTTTGATAAATAGAGGAAAAAGATGTAGCAAGGTGAATAAAAAGATGATGAAGTTCAAATTATCATCAAGGATGAATAAGAACAAATTCTTGTGAAATTTTACTAACTCCCCTTTCCTTCTCCACTAAATTTTATATATATTTCCAATCTACTACCTTTTCTTAATTTGGGGTTAAAATTACTACCTTGAGAAAAATATTTTTTCTATAATTTTTTTCCTACACTCTTTTTGGTTTTCAATAAATGTAGCTCCACCTTATCATAGGAAAGGGACTTTGTCCCAAAACTATTGACTAAAACTGTATATTTTATCCCTCTAACAAATTTTATAACTAACACCTTCTTAAGGGAGAATGAATATATTAAGGTGATGTGATTGTCTTAATATAATATGACTAATTGACACTAATTTTTGTTTGATTAGACTTAATTTGGATTGTTATTAATCCAATAAAGTAATTGGTTTAAATAGGATTAAGCTAGGATAATTTAGTCCTATAAACCTAATTACAACCAATTCATATGAATTTGGGCTTAATTATCCTATGTTATATGTTTTAATGAATTAATTAACAATTTTTTAAAATTAGAAACATAATTATGACTAATCAATTCTAACAAACCTAATTCCAACCAATCATCATTAATTAGAGATTGACTAAAACTAATTGTGGACCTAAATAAACCATTTAATTAAGTGCAATACTCAAGTATATAATTGGATGTAATAAATCTAATTTGAAATAATAATTTTCTAATTAAGATGCATTAAATCAGTTTGTATGTGAATTTATGTGTCAATATCCTCATAAATCTCACCATCTCTTAAGTTTGTAAATTATATTTTGGCACACCTAAAACTTCTAAAAATGTCACTAACTAATTCAAATAACCTTAAAATCTACAAAACAACCATTGGTTCAATGAAAACAAATAATGAGTGAAACATTTACACCCTAAAAACCTTACGTTTAATAATGAAATCTTAAAAATGACTATGTACTAGCCAAATTGGAATCTAAGAAGATAATTTCTAAACTGTAGCTCCTAAATCTCTGAGACCAATTCCAAAAGATTTAAAGTATGTTTGATTTATTATATTTCATAAAATAAATTGAAAGTATAAATCTAGCATAATAATATAACTATAACTTAAACTTATATGTTTATTTTAATAAATGTACATGTTTAATGGTTGGACATTTTGAACTTATAGTTCATTGCATTACTACATCAAAAATAATTTATTCGCATTTTAAAAATGCCTTTATTTGGGAACCCTACTTATTGGCTTAGATTTCTGAGACAAATTACTTAAAATGAATAAAAAATGGAAGCTATGTTTCATACTAAAAATGAAAAAAATACACTTCAACCATGATCAATAATAGGAATTTCATCAAGAGATTCACTAAAACATGTTTAAGATGTTGAAACAACTCTTTTTCTAAAAATATTATTTTTTCTATAATTTGACTTGGTTAAGATTTTCATCTTTATTATTTTTTAAGCATTCTTTTATATGCCAAAAATATACATTTGTAATTGTATTTATGTATCTTTTAATATGTTAATTTAATTTAAAAAACATTATATGATAATAAACTAGGTCTAACTCTATATTTATAATTTAAAAAAAACTAAATTATGATTTTAATTGAGGTAGTTGTGTAGGGAATGCAAAAAGGGATTGGGAAGTGGGAATGTTTGACTATCCATTATTTATCATTTAAGGTAATATTTTATTGTAAAATTATCACAACAAATTATTCATTAAGAAAAACATTGATAAAAAACTACATGATACCATTTAAACTTTTACCAAAACGTTTCAAAAAATATTAAACAACACTATATAAAGGTGACGGGGGAGGGATGCAGGGATTGAAAAAGGTAAAAAACTAAATATGTAATATATTTCATTGAAAAATAGAAGTTCCTATTTTAATTTCAACTTTTTTACTTACATATACTTCACAATTTTAAAAATAAGTTAACAATTTTGAAATTAGACTTGAAATGTTATAATTCATGTTTTTGTAATATTTTGAAATTTTGAAAATATGCATATTAAATCATTCAAGACATTTCATATTTATAATTTTTCAAATAAAACATGTCCACTTAAGACCCCATTTTAACCCCTAGTTCTATGCACTAAACCAATTCTTGAATATTTATTCCTAAGCATGTGTGGCAGAGTTGTTTAACTTAAATTGTCATGTGTATTTAATTTTCCATACTTCAATATCACATGCTCCCCTCTAGTCATTTATATTCTCCATTTTTATGTTATAAACAAGGTAATCTGGAAATCAAGTAACAAAAATAAAAAGACATGTCTATGGCCTAGTGGTGGCAATAAATCTAGGAGGAGAGAAATGGAGAGGCCTCCAAATGTAGATGAATATAGATGAATTATTAGAAATTAATAAATTTAGTAAGTTTTAAATCAATATTATTATATTTTAATCAAATGCATTATGAGTGTGATTAGAATTAAGAATGTCTTTCAAATGAATGGAAGCAATGGAATGTTGATGACTCTAGGTCATAAGTGAAGCTATAAATTTAAGTTTTCAATCACTCTTATTATATTTTAAAAAATTTATATTATCCATCTTAAATGATTCAATATATTTTATATTTATCATTTTTCAAGTAAAACATGTGTACTTAGGACCCCATGTTGCCCCCAGTTCCATGCACTTAACCAATTCTTGAATATTTATTCTTCAACATATGTGGTAGATTTGTTTGACTTAAATTATCATGTGTCATTAATTTTCATTGCTCCACTGTCACATGTTCCCCATTAATCATTTATCTTCTCCATTTTATGTTCTAAACAAGGTAATATGGAAATCAGGTAACAAAAGTTAGAAGATAGGTGTAGGGCCTAGTGGTGGCAATAAATCTAGGAGGAGAGAAATGGAGAGGCCTCCAAGTGTAGATGATTATAAAGGACTTATTATAAATTAATAAATACAGTAATTTTTTAATCACCACTTAACCATTTCTTGAATATTTATTGCTAAGAATATGTGGTAGAGTTATTTGACTTAAATTGTCATTATCTTTAATTTTCACTACTTCACTCTCATATGCTCCCATGTAGTCATTTATCTTCTCCATTTGTATGTTCTAAACAAGGTAATCTAGAAATTGGTTAACAAAAATAAGAAGATAGGTGTAGGGACTAGTGGTGACAATACATCTAGGAGGAGAGAAATGGAGAGGCATCCAAGTGTAGATGATTATAGAGGATTTATTAGAAATTAATAAATTTAGTAAGTTTTCAATCGCTCTTATTATATTTTCATCAAACGCATTATGAGTGTGATTATAATTAAAAATATATTTCAAATGAATGGAAGTAATGGAATTTTGATGAAACTAGGTCATCAATGAAGCTATAAATTTAATGACTAAGTATTTTATTCTATAGGTACAATTAATAATAAGTTCATTTTATTATTAGTCTAAAATAAAATAAAACATACAAAAAAGTCTTTATTGAATGTGTTCGTGAGTTTTTTCATCTAAATTCTCTTCTTTATAGAGAAAGTTGAAAAATTCAAACTTGGGTAGGAGGGATATATCTCATAATGTTATTGGATCTTCTAGTTTTATGAATGTGAGGGGTGGTATTACTTCTCCTATTGGTCATGCTCACAATATGGATAACATTATTTCTAATGTGGGTTATAATATTACTAAGAATATGGATAGCATTATTTCTACCATCAGTTAGAATAATTATAAGGTTGTGGTTATTATCATCTTTCATCCTATTTATAAGGCTCACTAAGAATAAATTTTGTAAATTATAAATGACACCTCTATTTCTAAGCATATGCAAGGACAAAATACTAGTTTTCCTTGTGTAAACCACTACCTTGTCTGATATTGATAATCTATGTAAGTATAATATTACTTTGATAAAATATGTGGTTTATGATAAATTGGTATTGGAGAGGATGAGACTCACTTAATAGTTATATCATCACAATGATCTATTCATTTTAATTCTTATTATCCTTGTGAACCCATCTCTTCAAAATTATAGATTTGACTTGATTGTTGCCCACAATGTTTATAGATGGGATAATGGTCAAGAATTTATAGCCTATTGTAAGTTAGGTGTAGGTTGGTTTTATGAATCATGTTATATATTTTTTATTTTATACTAAATTCCATGGTTTTATTTGGCACTTATTATTTTATAATTTTAGTGCCTTGTTGCTAGTAAAGATGGTTTCTATTAGGCAAATATTTTTTTTAGTTGTAGGTTTTTTGTTGTCTCTATTTAGATTTGAGACTTCAATTTTTTGTCGTGAGATTTAAAAAATTTCCTTATTTAAAATTTCATTTATGCCAAGAGGTATAAACTATAGTGGAAACAAGGGAGATAAGCATCTAATGTTGTGACCAGGAAATGAAAACTCTAGTTGACATTAGCTAGCAATTTATTATTATGAAATAAATTAATTTATAAATTTCCACTTATTTATTAATAATATAATGTGATTTGATTTAAGTTTTTTGTGTATTTATGTTAACTTAAAATTTTAAACTTTGCAATAATATCCCCAATTGCACTCCTAATATATGATTAGAGGTAAATATTGAAACAGATAGTAAAAATTTAGAAAAATGAATATTTTAGCTATATGGGCTGATGGATAAGGCTTGAAAACCCCATTAAATGCACCATATTAGATAAATCCATACGTGGAAAATACACATTGAAAAAAATCACATATTGGTGTTCGTAGGTCAGGAATCAAAATAGAATAGTTTGACATATGAAATAATTGATTTGATTTAAAATAATAACAATAAAATTTTCAGAAGTTTAAAGGCATCATAATAGTTATTATTGGAATTTTATACTCATTTAATGTGATGCTTATCATATTTGATGCTCATTTTACTTGGTGTGCATGGCACCTAGATTTCAAAGTGGCATCCAACATACATTGAATTTGATGTCAGTTTGATTTGAAATCAAAGTGGAAATAAATATAAAATCAAGCATTTAGGAAGCTAATGTTTTTGATTTTGAATAAATGTCAAAATAAAAAATGTGATACCCTGAACATCCAAAAGTTCCACCCAAAATATTGAACTTCCTAAAAATTTGAAATTTTTTGTTCCATAACATAGACCAAGTCCAATAAATGAGTTTTGAATATAAAAAATTAGCATAAAAAATATATTTTTGTGATTTAATTAAAAATCAAAATATTTTTGGTACCTGAAGCACCCAAAAAAATTACCCAAATTTTGACATCAAAAAAACTCTAAAATTATTGTTCCATTACATAAACCAAGTCCACTAGATGAATTTTGAATATAAGCACTTAGTATAAATAATCTCATTTTATGATTCAAAACTTAGGGTTATTTTAACCCTAAAATATGTGATTTGGTTTTTAGTTCAAAAATTATAATTCTACCTCAATATACTTGATAGAGTCTTGTAAATTTGGTATTAAGAGTACCCAAGGCACTTGATAGGCCTAAAAGGATCAAAACATTCTAGGGAAAATTTGTTCTAAGTTCCCTATGTGCAAGTCAAACCTAAAATTCCCATAAACGTATACTCATCTTGGTTTTACGGTTCCTAAGTGAAGTAAAATTTGAAATATTGTCTTATTTGAAAAAAGTGTATGAAAGTTAAATAATGGTCTTGGTTTCTCTAGGGCACAAAAATATTGGAATGGTCTAAGGCCAAAATGCATATTCTTGTATGGATGATAACTAACTCATCTAGACTCAATTTTGGCTCCCATTTGATACCTTGTAAAGACATTTCAATGAGGATAATTTTTAATTCATATTTTTGTTTCCCAAAAATTACATATTTCATCTGAAATCATTTTAAATATTTTTGGTGTGATTTTTGCCTCAAAAACCCAAAATACCATATCTTTCACAACTGAAACCCATTTTATCTCTCATTTGAAGTGTTAGAAATCTATTTAAATAAAAATAATTTTGTATTAAGGTTTAAGAGTCTAAATATATAGATATTTTATGTGAAATTATTTTGGATAATTTAGGTGCAATTTATACATCAAGTACCGAATGGGTACAATTCTTTTGATCATCATTTTTGTAGCCTTCCAAGTCAAAACATTTTATCTTAATTTTAAATATATTTCTCTTTTTAAGATATTATACATGTTACATTTAAAAATAATCATTCTGTAAAAACTAGAACTTTTACATGGTGACAAAACCACCTCAGATTCCAACAATCATGAAAAATAAAAAATCGCATATATTTCCCACCCAAGCACCATTTTTATTCCCGTTATAAGCATTGGAAATATATTCAAATGAGGATTTTTTATAAGGTTTTAGAGTTCCAAAATTGATTTATTTTTCATTAAATAATTTTAGTTATTTTAGGTTTAATTGTGATGAACTTTTCATACTCACACTTGATGTGAAGTCCACCTTAAGTAGATGTGCTACCAATATCTATTATATGCACACAATTATTAAATGAATAATTAATGTGGTATTTATCCTCACATTTTTTTTAATGTTTAGGTGTTACTTGGGTAATGATCCCACCTTTTACTCCATCAATAATAATCTCTCACTCACCTCTTACTTTTCCTATATAAGAATACTTTGTGTTCTTGTGGAAGGTGAAAAAGCTTAGAGTCATCTCCTAATATAGAGGAGATGTAGTATTTTAGAATGTCATGTTCTAATGAAACCTATATTGGTTACACATATACATTGTATATTAAACATAGTTAATATAGTGTGTCTTTATTGGTGAATCTCTCTCTTGTCTAAATACTTTATGTTAATGGTGTCTATATTAGACATCCATGGGATATGTTTCCATTTTTAATAGATTTTCACCTTATAGTTCATAAATAGTGTAATGGTAAAAAATATCGTAAAAATAGGTATAATTTTAAGAATAGACCCCTCAAATTTTCCATAATATCCTAGAAGATATTAAATGAGGGGCATAATTATATTGTCTAATCTTCATCAAAATTGTCAAAAAGGTGTAAATTGAAATTTTATTTAATTGGATCTTTAAAAAAATATTATAATTATCTAGAGAATTAAATATAATATTCAAATCAAGATATAATGACATCCTATCCATTTTGGATCGCTTCTTCTCAAAGTGACATATTTTCTCTCACTTACTCTTTAAAACATTTTTGTCGACTCATTTTATGTAAAATCAAAAGGTGAATACAAGTGATCTGAATTTAAAAACAATAAAAAAACATGTTATTTTTATGAATAGGAACTAGAAACATTCTTTCATATTTAAAGATCAAATATGTGGTCTATCATATTACTCTAGTAGGTGCATTGAGTGCTAATTCCAAGTGGAGCATGTAGTGTAAAAAAACAAATTATTTAAAAAAAATAAAATTAAGTACCACTTAGAAGGAATCCTCACCTATATTATATTTTCCAATTAAATTAACATTCATAACAACCATTAAACTCACTTCAATTTATCTAATTTATTGTAGGTCATAGGAGTTGTAATCCATTTTCTCCCATCTACCTCACATTTAGAAATGAGGATAAGGAATATTTTCATTAACTCAAAACTTACCTATGCATTGAAAAACAAAAATAATTAGTAATATATAAAATAAATATCTTTAATTCAAATAGATATACATTTAAAAATAAAATAAATAGTATGAAAAATTCATTATATTAATAAAGAATACTATATTCAACATTCTTGATTATAGTATTATGTTATTTTAAGTCATTTTTCAATAAAAATAAATCTCAACTTATTAATGTGTTTTCAAAATTAAATAAAAATAAGTTTATTTTAATATGTTACAACTACAACTACAAATCCTCCACAAAAAACCAAGCCCTACAAAAACTATAACCCTAGGGCCAAGATAATATGATAGCATAGGCCCAGTGCTAGCCTAACTACTCCTTCAACACTAGGTCATAGGTTGTGAATCCAAAATATTTTTTATGATTCCCAACAAATCTGACAACTAGGTGGAGGTGATACCCACCAATTTACCAACCATAAAATATATATTCTTCCTACATCACTATTTTCTTTAAAAATCCACTCTCTTTATCTCAATAAAGTCAGATATTTTAAAACCTGACTGATATAATCTAGGAACCATGTTGGCTTGAATTTTCATGGGTATATGTTGGGGATTTATGATTTTTGTGAGTGATAAATACTTAAATACATAAAGGACAAATTACTTGGTATGAAGGACAGATAATTAAAACTAGAAAGGGAGATCATTACATAAGATTAAAATTGAGGGTAGTACTATGGAGGATTAAAAGACAAATATTGATGACAGTTAAAATAAATAAGTTATTGGAAAGATTCAATTTTTTTAAAAAAATAATGAAACACTTTTACCTTTATTTTATTATCTCTATTTTATTTTTACTCTACACATTCAAGTTATAAAAATTTATAAATGCAATACATGCAACACACAATTGAAAAATTAGAGAAAAATGTTAAAATACCAAATACTCATGATTGTATTTTAATTGGCATTTAATATTTTACCATAATTTATCTGCATCAAACTTAATAGAATAGACATCTACTATAAATTTAAGCATTATCACTACTAACTATGCAACTTCCTTTTCTTCTCATGGCCAAAAACATAGAAGGAATTCTAATTTTATAGAAACCATGGATGCCAAATGGCATGGAAACATCTATAATTTTTTTAAAAAAATATTAGTTGTATAAGCATGAAACTAAGAAAGTAAATTATCAATAAATAATCACATAAAGGATAAATTACACAAGAAACCAATATAGGAAAACTCCAACAACTTAGGGTTGTGTCTCCTTATTAAAATCAATAAGAATTAACTACATTTTTTCAAATCTAAGTATTATAAGTACCCACTATTCAAATTAAATCTCTACCCATCCCTAAAAATTTATAAGGAATGGTAAGTTTGTAGAAACCAAGGATGCAAAATGTCATGGAAACATTTGTCAAATTTTTATTGTAAACATTAGTTACATAAGCATGAAATTAAACAAGTAAATTAACAATAAATAATAAAATATGATAAATTACACAAGAAACCATTTTATGAAAACTCAATAAACTTGTGGTTGTGCCTCCTTACTAAAATAAATAAGAATTACAAACCAATCACTCCAATTGAGCCTCGAAGAACATTGTGGGATTGATACAACACATCTACAAGGCTCTTATAAACTTTCCATATTAATTAAATAAAACATATTAATTACCTCCTAAATAACTAAACATGACTCCCAATACATAATTTTTGTCATACAAAACCACCAAATTATCTTTATTTTTTTGGGATCCTCAGATCTATTGTATTGATGTCAACAACCTATTAAAAAGGTTGATGAAAATATAACTAGAATAAAAAATGTCTCAAAATGCACCTAAATATAATACCCACATCTGCAAATGTTGCCTCAAAATATAAGGAACTTTGATAAGAGTTGATACTATCACAACGACATAACTAAAATAGGTCATGGGTTGTAAAGAAAAATGATGTTGTTGATGAAAATATGACATCTAGTTGCAACAAAAATAAATGGGTCTCCAATATTTTGGTTTATAGAGACACAAGTGTTAGATAATATTTAAATATTTTTATAAATAAGTATTAACAATGAAAGAGTAGCCTAATCAAATAAGGATTAAGCTACTTAAAAAGCATGCCAATTAAGGAATTTAGATTTTGAATCAAAACATAATAATATGTCCCACTTTTTAGCATAAACAGGCCACATGTACTTCCAATTTATCCTAAAAATATCTAGAGTTTGGATCATTGTTATTAATTAAAAAAATGTGTTTTAGATTCTACATACAAAGATATAATGCATATACATTTTTCTATTTAAAAAAATAATAATTAAGTAATTTTTAATATTTATTTTTGAATTATTTCTTGGTTACCTAATAGACATAATATTATACTTTGACCTTTTTACTAATATTTTGATAATAAATATTTAATCTAAGCATATGTCAAATATAAGAAGTACAACATTCAATATTATGATAATAAAAATACAAAAGAGAAATTGTACTTAGCTTATACACTGATGCATAGGAAATATGAGTAATGTAGGCATAAAAACATAATATATGATTATTCTGATCCAGTTGAGAGATTCTAAAAATTAGATTTATATTAGCATGCACACTTACATCACCTTGTGGACACTTGCATCAACACGACTATTTGTGCCTCAATGTATCTTTCATGTAGAAAGTATTTACTGTTGAATAAAATAGATGCTATTTATTTATAATTTTTCTATCACCTTTTAGATTATGTGTTCATATCACATGCATAAGCTTTCAATAATATAATATATCTCAAATCCTAGATCCCCATCTTAAGTCTTGTTACCTTGCAAAAAATGGGTAGTGGGCTTATGAAGTTGAGTTGAACTCAAGGACTCCTCTATCAATGAGCTCTACCTACATATCCAATACACCAAAGAGGACCTCAAACATATGTGGTTTTATTATATGTTTTGGTTTATGTTTGAACAATGGTGTAAAATTTTATATTCAAGTGAATGTAGTGATATAGAATATAATGATAAGGTGGGGAGTACATATAATGAGCATTTGAGTACTCTTGTGTGTGTTAGATTGTTTATTGAGCTTGTTATCTTATATACATTTACATTATACACATAATGAATCTTAGGGATTATTATGTATGCATATTTTGATCTTAATTTATATATCTACTTAAATATGATACTACTATATGCTTCTTTACTACATGATTCACATAGATACAACATAGTTATATTATCCTTTTTAAGATAAGGTGACTATCACTTTTTCATTTCCCTCATCTAAAAAGGATGCATATCAATATGGGAATGCCATAGATACATGATTCCACATACATAAAGCTAATAAAACTGGTAGATTTTGATTCAATTTACATGATTCATATTTACAAATGTGATAAAATTCCATACACTTGGCACACATTTGGAAATTTTTTTCAGAACTTTATGCATATTATACATATTTTACATAGTAGAGGTTACATTTTGATATATATTTCAACTTGATACACATTTGAGATGCATATTCCATGTAATTTTATACCAAACTATAGATACATTTTTCACATTATACAAATAGTCATACACTTACCCTAGTAATATGCAACATTTTATCTTTTATCTAGTGCACTAATTATCTAATTTTATTAGTGTTATCAATATTCAAAACCCTCAATGGACCTTGCACTATTTTATATGATTGATAATTGATATAGTTATACCATTTGAATCGAGTGAGATTGGATAGAATATGATATAATATATTTATGAAATTGAGACTCTAATTTGTCAATGGACTTACCATAACTCACCCTTATACAAGAATGTGGGAATTATCACCTTCTAATTCCTCTCTTCACATCTCGAAGGTTTAGTTATGAACCTCTCTCTAATGCTTTAGCTAAGAAGCATCATTACTAAAACAAACTATCAATAGTCAACATGGTTTCACTAACCCACAAACATACACATACAACAAATTCAAACATGTATCCATAAACACAATGTGCAATGTACACACCATGGTACACATTTATTTACTTTAAATTACTAATTTCATGCTTATGCATTATTAAATTAAAGGAGGTGAATGTATATGATTAAGTCTAGATTTATATGTTAAACTAGTCTTATACACTTGAAAAATATCACTCAAGGATCTAACCTTAAATTCTTTACCTTTCTTAGTAGCTAATAGGCTCACATTTACCATCTCATTGGGCTAAAATTATTATATTATAAGCTATCCATATTATTCTGATTATCAAGATCAATTGTATCCCATATTACATTTAAACTTTGATATATATCCTCCACTCTCAGTTTGAGACCTTTATAACCCTTCTTTATTCTTGGATAATTAAATTTAGACTTAGATAGTAATGTTGATGATACTATCCATTGTCCAATTCAACTGTATGCGCCTTCTCAACACTCAAATTTTTAAATCTTTTGATATGTATGGGTTGGCATATTATGTTTCATTAACCCTTCTGTGAGGAACTTTTCAAAAGAGGTGGTATAAATAAAAGTTAAATCCAACTCATTATTCATCTAGAAAATACAAAGTAATCACCTATTCAATCCCATTCAATCAACACAAGCTATACCACTACATGTATAGTATGTGATATGTGATATATATAATCTATCAAAACATATAATATATATATATATATATATATATATGAAGTTTAAGTATGTATCAACATGTAACCTCTTCTCTATAAATTATGTATACTATGTATTAAAATCTAATAAACTTTGTCCCAAATCTGTACCAAGTGTACATAATTCTATCCCATGTGTATATATAGATCATGTAAAATTAATCAAGTTATGTGAAATTTTCAACTTTATGTATGTGTAATCCTATCTATATGACATTTCCCCATTGATATTCCCCCATTTTTAGGTGAGAGGAAATAAAAAGTGATAGTCAACTTATTTAAAAAGGACAAGATAACTATGTTTTATCTATGTGAATCAAGTAGTAAATAATCATATAGTAATATCATGCTAAAGTAAATATATCAATTAAGATCAAAGTATACATACATAATAATCCCTAATATGCATGATGTGTATCATGTAAATTTCTAGAAGATAATAAGATCAACAAATAATCAAGCACACACATAAGAGTACTCAAATGTCATGCAAAGAGGGGTCTAAGGAGACCAAAAATTAGGGGTATGTTCAAATGTCACACACTCAAGGGGAGGAAATATTCAAATGTCCACACATTGAAGAAAAAAACAAGTTCATAGAACTATGGCAAGAAAGGAACATGTTCAAATGTTCCACAAGAAAGACAAAGAAGAAAACAAGAAGTACACTCACGTAATCCATGTGAAATGCCATAATAGTCCTTACAAAAGTATGCTAGCAAAAAGTCATGCTGAATATCATATCAATTAAATCATGTAAGATAACAATGTGAGTATAAGAATGTGTAAAATTTAGTATATAATCTTAACGTGATAAAATAAATGATAATAAAATAGTATAACTTATGTCAATCATGACCATATAGAAGCAAGATGTCCTCAATAGCGTGTCACATAGAAAAGGAAAAGTGAAACATATGCATGCTCATGTATCATGGATCTTACATATGCCTATATCACACTCAAGTACCCATGAAACACATGTGTGTAAATAAATTAAATGATATATACTAACATAAAGTAAAAAACATATACCAAAAACTAGTAAATATGTGAATTGCTATATATATATATATTTCTTTATTTTAATTTTTTTGTAATTTTTTGAATATTTAATATTTTTTAATTTTCTACATTTTTTTTTATTATGGTCAAGTTTTTTCAAATGCATCATGTTTTTCATGATTGGAGAATTATAATTAAAAAATGTTAATTGCATGCTCCTCTTCTTCCTTACTTTCTGAGTAAAATTGCCATCACCATCATGTGGTATGTGAACCAATCTTCCCCTATGGAAGAATGAAATACCTTTTTAATTTGGATATATTTTAACTTCCATTATGTATATAAAAAACTACCCCAATGTCAAATTGTGTTTATATGTATGAGACATGATCCAAACATTCATTTGGACAACATATGGATTGCAATAAGTTGGTAATATTATGTAGCCCAAGGAGTCTTTCTAACTTCCCTTCTAATCTAATTCTTTTATATTATAGCCAAGTTGTGACAAAAATATTTTATTACAATAGGTTTATTTTTCCATGGGATTGGAATATTGATGGTGAAAATAAGATCCACTCATGAATAATGTAATTGTTAATTCATTTTGATAAGGATTCTTCTAACTTGGTGTACTTGGAAGTGATTGTAGTGTATGTCCATCTAGTATTAGTCCTGTATTGAGTAAAATTTTCAAAGGTTTTATATAAGGATCTAAAATGCCACATATTTTTTCATTATATTCACTTGGAAATTTCTTACCATCATATTTATCTTTTAAAAATATCTTTTACTTTATATGAGTTGTATTTAAGTTTTTGTTATATTTGAGTAGGAAACAAACATACATATGAACTTCCATAAACAAGTGGCTAAATGAGGTGTAACACTTATGTAGTTCATTTTATTTGAGTGGATAATTAATACCTATAATAAATATGAAATTTATTTCCAAATTTGAAGGCATAAATGCTAAGTAACATGATGCATTTTTGAATCAAATAGCATAATATTGAATAGACACATCATCTTGTTGCTTATACTTTGAATCCAAATTATAGGATAACATTTGTACTTTGATGAGTGAGACTTTAATTTATAATTTTATTATATTAATAATCATAGAAATAAGATAAGTAATAGGTATTTTTTAGGTGTGCAAAGATGTAATCATTGGTTATAATTCATGATCTATTGGAACATAGGAATAATGGATGCTTCATCATTATGAGCAATTTGTATAATTTAAAATTTTTAGATCTTCTAGTAATTAAACCTTATTTGAAAGTTTTATAAATTTTGGTAATGGTACATGATTTATAAATTTTGAAACCTTTGGTAATGTTATATCATTAATTTTTCATAAATAAGCCATAATATATTTATGAACTTGGTAGAAATTAACATGATAAAATTATGGAAGATTAGTATCAATCATAGATAATTTTATTATGGTTTTTATAGGAAAAAACAATTGATCATATCCATTTAATAATATAATGTTTCTCAACACATCCATTTTAAATGTGGGTACACAGATCTTATTAGAGGGATGGTAGTTATCCCCAACTATAAAATTGAGAGAAGGGTCATATAGAATCTTATAGGGAGGATTTATCTTATTTCAAGGTCCTATTTTATTCGGCCTAATTTTTCATTAATATATATTTTGTATAGAGACAAATATTTTCCACATTCTATTCATAAAAACATCTATATCATCCATGGATAGTATAAAAAATAACAAAAGCTAGTACAAGGAGGAGAACAAGGATTAATTAGAAGATTCAAAGGTTGGGTTAACCAAATGTTTAACCCTTTTTAGAAATAAGGAATAAAATAAAATATTAGCCTAATCAAATAAATATTAATCTACTCTAAAAATTATTCTAAATAATTAATTTAGATTTTAATAATTTCCACTTGTATATTTTTGGGTTTTCTATCACCTTTCATATTATGTGTTCAGATTGCACACACAAGATTTTAAATTTATAATATATCTCAAACCATAGATCCCCCTCTTAGGTCTTGTCACTTTACCAAAATTGGGTTATTGGGATCACAAATTCAAGCTAACCTCAACGAACCATATGTCAATTATCACTACATACACATCTAATACTTTGAAGAGGGACTTAGACACATGTAGTTCTCCCCTATGTGTGGATTGTGTGTGAATAATGGTGTAGAATGCTAAATGAAAGTGAATGTAGTGATCTAGCTTGTAACTTGAAAAATAATACTCATGGGTTCATTTTAAAATTATTTAGACCTGTAAGATGATTACTCATATGAATGATATAGAAATAGGGAAGAATATGATAGTAAAACTTAGCTATGTAATTGATTAAATGACATTGAATATATGCTTACTTGGTATTTACTAGATTAAAATATTGAGCTGGATTTATTTTATATTTAAACCACCTATTTTGAAATTTTATTCATAGATGAGTTAATAGAACATAATATTCTGACCCATACATATCGAAAGATTTAAGAAATTGAGTGTTTATAAGTCACAGACATTTGTGTTGTACAATGGACAATACTATTGATGCTATTGTCCAAGTTTAAGCATAACTATCCAAGAATAAATAAGGTTTTCAAAACTTTGTAACTAAATATGAAGGATATATATCATATTTTAAGTGTACTTTGGGTTACAGGTGATTTTGATAATTATAATAATAGGGTCAAACTACAAGATAACTATTTTTCTCTAGTGAGATGGAAAATACAACCCTACTGACTACAAAGAAAGGTAAAGAACTAAAGGGTAGAGCCTTAAGTGATATTTCTCAAGTGTACAAGACTATTTTATCATATTAATCTATATTTTAGATTCTATAGATACTAATCAATGGTATGGAGTACTAAGTGTAGATTTGCAAATCCCTCACGAACACTATCTAGATATGCAAAAAAAATTGGCTTCACAAAAAATTTAGGATTTTCACACAACCTCATATTTATTTTAAAGTAATGACCAATAAATTACACTCCTACAATTTTAATTAACCAATAAAAAAATTTAAAAAATGGGAATAATATGTTCATGGAGAAACCCAAAATACCATGTGGAGTCATCCACATAAGTATGCCATTTTAATAAACAATGCATTCATATTTTTAAAGAATATAATACTTATGGTGCCTAGATAGATATCTCAAAATCATGATTGAAATGGAATATAGATCAATGGCTCAAAATTTATTGTTTTCAACATTTTTCCACAGTTCGAGTCCATAGATCGATAGCTTCAAATAGTTAGATTGATGATTATAAATGACCTAACTATGATATTAGGTTTTATACTTTATTTAATTATAAATTTTGAATCGGTAACCATTATTAAAAAATTAAGTTAATGGGATCAATGGTAAAAAGATATATGTTTATAAATTCATGTCTTAAGCACCACATTTATTGTGTACTCAAGAAACATAATAAACAATGTCTAAGTTTTACCCATAAATAATTATGATGATAAATTTATACCTATAATTGTAAATTTATATTCATACAAATAAATTTGTAGGTTATAAGTCATCCAAAAAAAATTAAATCATGTAAGCAATAGTGTTTTAAGCAAAGGTACCAACTACTCTATAAAACTAATACTGCATAAAAAAATAGTAATTTATTCAATTATTCTCTTCTATTAAATAAAATTTTTAAAAAATGAAATTAAACTTTTAAAAAATAAATCTAAATAATAAACTAAATAAAATTTCAATGGATATATAATAATACATATCTATTAAATACATCTCTCTAAAAAATCTAATATTCATCAATTTAGAGGTACCTATCTTAGACTTTTCATATAGTTTCATTAATTAAAGGGTTCAATGTTGATTAATAAATACATCAATCTGATGATTGGTGATAGAGGGACTTGAAAAAAAATCCTATATTGGGCATGAAAACATCTTTGCAAGGAAAAATAGCGATCTCAAAAATTTATTGTATGCCTAAGATATCACATTTTGATGACCTTTGATAAATAAGAAGAAAAACTACCCTATAACAATAGAATGCTAATTAATGTTAATGTATAGAATTCTTGAGAGTTTATAAAAGGGTAAATAAACATGTCTGGAAGAAAATCTTGAGAACAATAGAATGGGAGATGCCATTTTCCCAATGCACCCTTAGCAAACAAGGTGTATCCTAATACTGCCTAGTAAAACCATTCATTATTTTTTTTTAGAAGAGTCCAAGGCCCAAAATGACCTATGAAATTTATGAAGTCCAAAATCCCCTCTTATAGGTCCAAAACTAGGTTCCACACTCTTTCCTCATACACCAAAAATTCATAAGATAATTACCAACCAAGTAGCAAAAAAAAAGTGAGTCTCCAAGGAAAACAATGGGAAAAGATTAAATGAAATAGCCTAGGAGACCCAATGATTTTTTTCATGGAAAATGCATGCATAAGTCAAAATATACCATGGTGTTTCCAACAAATTTGACCATTCCAAGTCATCATAACAAAAAATAAGTCAAAATGACACCATGTCCTCCAATACAATTCACTAGAATTTAAAATTTTATTACATTTTATTTAATTTTTATGAGGTATGAGTTTAAACTATATCCAAAGTTGATTTAAAACATATTAGACCCAATTTAAAACTAGGTTAGTGTAGACACAAAAAATTTGTCATAGGTACTTGACATTGCTAATTATTGACACATTCCAAACCACATGACTTGCATATAATTACATGACTCTTATTCTCCATTACTATAAGCCATTTATATATATGCAAGTTTGACCCTTTGTTTGATGTTTCCATTAAAATAGATTTTAAATGTAAAATGATTGAGGTATCTAAAATTACCTTCAAATTTTCTCCAATAAAGGACAATCATTCTTAATCCTTTCGGATAGGTCTACACTAGGTAGACTAGAGAGATTTGTGCTCAATCCACTTATAATGGCTATGTCATATGCCAAATAACAAATAATTTTTGAAATTAAAAAAAATAATTTTTGAAATTCTCTCACATTTCACATGGTCAAATAAAGGAAACTATCAAAAAGTTTACCTATAAATACATGTCAAGAGTCACTCATTATGCCCACTTGTTATTTGCTTGGTTTAAATTTTACACTTCTGCACATTGAGAAAATATGCCCTATAATTTATAAATTCAATCTCACTCATGATGAGAAGCCATAAGTCTTCTAAATTAAGTTAAGATCTATCATTATCAAGTATCAAATCCATTTTATAGTTGTCTACATATAGTTAAAGGAGCATATTTACATGGGATAAGTACGTGGGCTTGTTTTTCCTCCTTAGAGTACTTAATACATAAGTAGTGGTAAATAATTGAGGGGGTGATTGAGGTTATCTCAACACATTATAATCCTGCTTTTTTTGCTTGTAGGTTTTCAAGCTATTAAAGTTCCCTAAGGGTTTTAAATACAAAAGAAGATAAACAGTAATTTATATGCAGAAAACCCTAGTTAAGATATCTTAGACTACTCATAATTTATAGGTGTAAATGATGAAATGATAATTTTTTACAAATATCTAATTGGGATAATTTTGTAATCAATAAACTTAATTGTGTTGTTCTATAGTTCACTTGTAGTGGTGATGTCTAGATATATACTCTATTTCTACTTCTAATCTTTCATTTCTATGATTCAAATTTATCTATCATTTCTTGTCTATATCATATCAAATTTAACTTGGATAAGTTTTCAATCATAAAATATGAACAAAATGTGTCATCATCCACTTATAGTGGACCTATCTAATTTTTTTTTTAGATCTTGATCCTAATCTTGAGCTTGCATAATCACTTCTTCTAATTTTCACTACCAAATAACTATAATAGTCAATATAAATCTATGTACAAGCTAAGTATATCTCATCTTAGGGTTTTCAAAAAATAAAAAATTACCATATTGAACAATTTATGCTTTATTATAATATTTGACCATTCTACATCAATAGTCATTCAAATTTGGTCAAGAATACTTAATAATGCCACTTTTGTCCCGCTTTTGGTTTAATTGAATTGAGAACTTAATATAGACATATTTCATGACCTCACTCTATCTTAAGCACATATATGGATCTTGTATATAGATAATATTTTCAAACTTTATCTATTACTGATTCTTTCTCTCTTACAATAACCTGTCGAGTTTTAATCTCTGTGAGTGCATGCCTTAAATGGTGCACTAGGAAATGGGTGGGTAAACCATTGGTGCTTCATAGGATTATTGTCCCCTATACTACCAATTGATATCTACACAACCTTCTCCTATTTAATTTCATAAGTTTTGACACCTCTCTTTCACACTCCTCAAATCATCTACCACCTTCCTTAAACACTTCCTAAGCCTAGAACCCTTTTTGATAGTTTACATTACACTTTCAACTTGGGCCAACCCTATATTTAAATTGTTGAAAGAACATTCAAATCCAACCTAGACCAAGACCTAACTTGTTTTTATCAATTAATGATACAAAGTCGATTGGGTTGACCCTATGAACTAAAATTTTGGTAAGGTTTAGGGTTATATCTAATTATATATACACATCCATTTCCATGATTTAAATAAAAGAGAAGAAGAAGAATATTATATTGTGCATCTACTTATCCACCATTCTAGTTGAAGAGCATAACTTAGGGTTTTAATAGTTTATTTAGAGATATGGATCTTTTCTTATGGATAAGTTTTTTAGATGCATAGATAAATTGTGTAGCACAGAGATGTAACACATGTCCTCAACACATACCCAAAAAAACATGACCATTTTTTTTTAATTATTATTATTAATATCCAGATTTATCTCAAAATAATATGATAATAAGGAAATAAATCCCCTTAATAAATATTACAATTTTTTTATTATCAAGAATAGATTATATGGTTACTTTATGTCATCTCATGTAGTTAGGTTAGTTTCACACATGGTTAACTTATTTTTACATTCCTCTATTCCTTAACCACATGGAATAGTAACACCTTAAGGATTCAATCCTTGTACAATATTCAACTAGAAAAATAATCAATTCTTCACTTCATTTTGGTTTATTTCCTTTCAAAGTTAGATAGACAACATATCTCTTCAAGTATAGTACTAACATAGAATGATGAAACTATCTCATATTTATAAAAAGGTGGCAAATCCTTATAGAAGTACCAGATAAAGGTTAGTATGTGAATATTTTTATTTTATAATTCCATGGTCTTTATGAATAATAAATAGTAATAACTTAAGGGTATATGAACTTTTTGTTGGAGACAAGATTCATACCTATCACCATCACATTATAACATGGTTCAAATATGAGAGAGTCATAAAGACAATTGTTTCACATCCTTTACAAGATAATGTTATAGAGGATAGAAGGTACAATCCATAATATTTTCTAAGGATGCTCATACTTAATCCAAGATAAGTATGTAGGTTAAGTCTAATCACATAAATGGAGCTTGCACCTTTAGTTATAAGGCGATCAATTATTTTTGTAATGAACAAATAAGGGCATTCAAGTGATATAATTCCTACACATTAATAAGATCAAATCCTTAATATTATACTTCCTTTCAAGGATTATTCTTATAGCACAACCTATCCACTAGTCCAAGCATGCTTATAGACCTTAATAAGGGTTATATTCTTCTACAAAATAAGGCATTGAATATATAATTATAATTAAATTTAACAGGTCTAAGATTATCAACATAATAATATGTTTGATAGTCTAAGACAAGTTTATCATTTTAATTCCCTTTCAAGGGTTTTTTTTCAAGATTAATTAGAAAATATATCATAATTATTGGCAAACAAGAATAAATGAATTGATTGTTAAGTTAAGAATCTTGGTGAATAAATAATATAGGTTTTCTCAAAGAGATGGGACAACATAGGTTTTGTTCCATATATAACTTATTAATTTAATCAAGTCCTCCTACAACCCCTAAGTCTTATGTGAAATGGTAAAAGTAAAGTTGTTTTAGAGACTAACATATATAAAATTATTCAATAAATAACTTTACTCTTCAACTACTATTTCATAATACCAAATAAAATTATTTTATATGTTAAATAAATTATATATAAGCCTTATATATATTTAACATGTGCCCATATTATCTAGCTTTTCACCACATTTATTTATTGTATCTTATTTACACTATATTTTAACTGTATAATGATATAAACATTATAATATTTTATCTCACTAATCTTAATAATTTACTAAGCATTGATATTTATTCTCACATACTATTTTTATCCAAATTATACTATTGATACTTCCTATTAAGACATCTATTTTAAATTAAAAAAAAAAAAAAAAAACCCAACTTAACTTAAGGTGTACACAACAATAGATTGGTTACTACCCAACATCATGATATAATTCCAACATAATAACTACATGGGATTCCAAGTTAACTTACATTACTTGTATTACTCAATACAATTTAATTTACTTATATAAAAAATACAAAAAGAGTACAAATATTTTTTCAAAAAAATCAAAGGCAAAGCCCTAATATTCTTTATCAAATGATGAGACATCATGTCGAACTCTGTATTAAATTGCCAATAAAAATTGGGTCAACATATAGTTGCATGTTATACCTATCATAAACAACCTCCTAATGATTAAATCATTGTTAAGGTAGACAAGTGGGAAGATTTTCAATCTCATTCAATCTACCAATCCCAGGGACAAACTTGACAATAATTACATACATTTAATTATTCAAAAAGTCCAATTTATATTCTCAATATAAATTTATAAATTTTAAACTTAATATAGGAAGGTTTAAATTAATTAAATTTTGCTCCTTGTAGAATAATTTATTAATTTTCACTTTAAAAAATAAAAAATAATTAAATTTATAAGCAAGTGAATAAAATTACCACAACAAGAAATATAAATCACTCACCAAATATTCCAGCATGATAATTAAATGACCAAGTTATTTTATTTAAAAGTAAATAAAATTACCACAACAAAATTATAATTCACCCACCAAATATATTTCAACATAGTAATTAAATAAGCATAACAAATTATAATTCACCCACCAAATATTCTAACATGGTAATTAAATAACTAATTTCTTTTATTTAAAAGTAAATAATATTATCACAATCAAAATTATAATTCACCCACCAAATATTCCAACATATTAATTAAATAAATAATTTTATTTATTTATAAGTAAATAAAATTACCATAATAAAATTATAATTCACTAACCAAATATTCCAACATGGTAATTAAATAGCCAAATTATTTTATTTAAAAATAAATAAATTTATCACAATCAAAATTATAATTCACCCATCAATTATACATAATCTTCATCTTATACAAAAAAATCTTTTTTTTCCTTTCTATCATAAGGCATAAGTATCAATATTTATTGCAGTGCGCTAAAAATATAATAATAATTCTAGCATTTAAAATAGCTTAGTAATTAGCATTTAAAATAACTAAGTAATTAGCATTTTTTTTCACTTTATTGAAAGCTGGGTAAACTTTTTACCTAGACACGACTAATACCAGTACCACGGGGTCGAGGGGGACGAATAATCGAACCTGGGTTGGTAGAGCCGCAACGGAAATACATCACCGGTTGCCCTCACCCCCCTCCCCAAGTAATTAGCATTTAGAATAACTAAGTAATTCAAGAATTATTAAAGAATTAACTTTTACACATAAGAAAAAATTAACAGTATGGCTAAAGAAATTGACACATACATCACAAGATATTAAAGCCCTTCTAAAACAAGGAAGATACATTCACACATCAAAAATATAAATGTCTTCTATTTAATGATCAATCTACCTCTCGACCAACTCAAAAAAATATTAACAAGACATAGTTCTATTAGAAATAAAATAAAATATGAAACAATCAAATAAGAGTACAAAAAATTAAAGATTTATTTTGTTTTTACTAAAAGCATAAAATGAAATAGCTATGTTAACATTGGGTGCTACCTATTTTACACTACCCTAACCGATCATGCTTCCACTCTATTAAAACTCAAAATTTAAAAGAAGACACAACTCAACCCCCCTCTTTCTATCTCCACGATTGATAAGGTTACGAATTTTCAAGGCAGCCTATAACCAAACACTATTTACTAGTGTATCTATTATTTATTTAGGTAAAACAATGTAAATAAATTTGAGAATATATTTTATATTTAGTGATATCAAGAAACTTATTTAATAAACTATCCATAGCAATGCTCCACCAGAGGGGGGTTGAGTTGTTTCTTCTTTTAAATTTTGATTTTTAATAGAGTGGAAGTATGATCGGTTAGGGTAGTGTAAAAGGGGTAGCACCCAATGTTAACATAGCTATTTCATTTGATGGTTTTAGTAAAAGCAAAATAAATCTTTAATTTTTTGTACTCTTATTCGACTGTTTCATATTTTATTTTATTTCTAATAGGACTATGTCTTGGCAAACATGGATGCGTGTAGGTTAAATAGAGGACATTTATTTTTTTGATGTGTGAATGTATCTTCCTAATAATAATAATAATAATAATAATAATAATAATAATAATAATAATAATAATAATAATCAACCTAATCCTTTACCTGCACTATCTATGCATTAACATGGACCAAAAAAATTTACCATGGTAAACAAAATGAATCGAACACAAAGATTTTGCAAATGACAATGATAACATGCCTGAATACTCTATAACTCATCATTTTCCTTGTTTTGCCTCCCTTCTTCCACTAGACATGACGTCCTCCTTCATAACTTCTCCTCTTTCATGCCATGGTTGCCTTTTTCAGATCTAGGTTTAAATTATTTTATCCCCACCTTTCTCTTAATTATAAATAAAAATCTATATATCCATCTTGCACTTATTGGGAAGGGGAGGAATAATTATTAAAAAAAGTGTTTGCTTAGACCAATAACCTAATAATCACACCCATCTAGAAGTTTTAAATAAAATATTATTTTTTATTGAAAAATTTCAAATACCATGAAAATGGTACTTCTCAAAAATGTAATCAATATGCTCCCCTCCCAAGGCATAACAAAATATTAAATTGCTATTTTTTTATTATTCTAACCTAGACATAATAAAAAATAGAGGAGTAAAATTTATGTTTATACCCATCTCCTAAAAATGAAAACATTTTGAATTAATCAACCTCCCCTCCAGATGTGCTCTGCCCATATTTTTTCTATGCCCATGATAACTTCTTTAAATCCATTTAAATATTGTGTTTTTACCAAAACTACCTCTCTTTTTTTAATAAATTTTCCCACTCAAAACAATAATAAAATTAATGAAACAAAATGTGTGGTCCACAAGATTTACCAAGAAAATTTTCTCATCATTTAATAATAATAATAATAATAATAATAATAATAATAATAATAATAATAATAATAATAATAATCATCATCATCATCATCATGACAACACTATTTTATTTCATCATATATATAATTCCACACATTAAAGCTAAGTTAGAGATGATGAAGTTAGGTAAGGTTAGATTATCATGAACTAATATTTTTATGTCTTTTAAAGAATATCCCTTAATTATCAAGCATATAATATCTCCTAACCATGATTATTCCAGAGGGTGGGAGAAAACATAAAACCTTTTTTCATTTATTGAAAGTAAGTTTAAAACTCATATCATTGACCCTCCTAGAAAAAAACCACACAAACTATAATTTTGACATTTGCTTTTGGGAATAACTGTGTGAAGAATTTTTATCTCAACATTTTAGATAACCTGTCATGATTTTTCTTTAAGAAAAAGATATCTTTCTCCTGAAGAAGGATCATGGGAGGTGATAAAAAAATATCAAGGCAACAATTATTCACACAGTTATTCCCAAAAGCAAATGTCAACGATATGGACTGTGAAAACATAAAATATGTTAAAACCACAAGTTGTTATGCATACTTTCATGATTAGAATGATGAAAATATATCGTATTATCCTTCTACTATTTCATAGTCAGTTCTACAGGCTAGATTCTTCAACACACACACATACACAAAGCCAAACAATGTGAAGATAAGGATGATATTCCATAAAATCCTTGTATCATAGGGTAGGGTATGACAAGTACTAACTTATCCTTACATATGATAACCACCTCTTGTGAAACACTTTGGCCAAAGGAGAGATTGAATCTCGATGGGTTTGTCTTCAAAGGTAAGCATTCTTAACTTTGTTCCTCTTTTGAAAGAGTAGATAGATTTGTATTTGTACTTATCTCCCATGAATTAGGATTTTGTATACATTAACATGAGTATAAATATTCTATGAATGTTTAATTTTTATGTTATTACCCCACTTTGTGTCACAAGCTTGGGTGAGCACTAGATTAGACTTTACTTTACTTGTCATTTACTTAGTGAATATAAAAACATATGACCTAGCCAAGGTTATTTATATCCCTCTCTAGTGATGTTATTATGGTTAGAGATCCCTTGGTTATGTCTACAAAATATTATTATTATTATTTACTAAGTAATACTTTTATTAAATCATGACAACACTATTTTATTTTGCCATATATATAATCCCACACATGAAAGCTAAGTTGGAGATGACGAAGCTAGGCAAGGTTAGATTATCATGAACTAATATTTTTGTCTTTGAAAGAATAACCCTTAATTATCAAGCATATTATCTCACCTAACCATGATTATTCCAGAGGGTGGGAGAAAAAATAAAACCTTTTTTCATTTATTGAAATTAAGTTTAAAACTCATATCATTGACCCTCCTAGAAAAACACCACACAAACCACAAGTTTGAGATTAGATTTTGGGAATGACTGTGTGAATAATTTGTATCTCAACATTTTAGATCACCTCCCATGATCCTTCTATAGGAAAAATATATCTTTCTCTTAAAGAAGGTTCAAGGGAGGTGATAAAAAATGTCAAGGCAACAAATATTCACACAGTTATTCCCAAAATCAAATGTCAATGATATAGAATGTGAAAGCATAAAATATTTTAAAACCACAAGTTGTTAAGCACACTTTCATGATTAGAAAAAATATAGCATACTATCCTTCTACTATTTCATAGTCAGGTCTACAGGCCAAATTATTTAACACACACACACATACACAAAGCCAAACGATGTGAGGATATGGATGATATTCCATAAAAGCCTTATATCATAGGGTAGGGCATGACAAGTACTGACTCATCCTTGTTATCCTTACATATGATAACCACCTCTTACAAAACACTTTAGCTAAAGGAGAGATTGAATCTCGATGGGTTTGTCTTCAAAGGTAAGTATTCTTAACTTTGTTCCTCTTTTGTAAGAGTAGATAGATTTTTAGTTGTACTTATCTCCCATGCTTTAAGATTTTGTATACATTAACATGAGTATAAATCTTCTATGTATGTTTACTTTTTATGTTATTACCCCACTTTGTGTCACAAGCTTGGGTGAGCACTAGATTAGACTTTACTTTACTTGTCATTTACTTAGTGAATATAAAAACATATGACCTAGCCAAGGTTATTTAGATCCCTCTCTAGTGATGTTATTATGGTAAGAGATCCTTTGGTTATGTCTACTAGATCCATCTTGGTCATGAACCCAAATATCTAATGTATCAATAATCAAAAGTGTAAGTAGGATTTATCTTCTTCGAGCTACGACTGATTAATAAATCAATTGAATTTTAATTTGTATACGTTCTAGTGAACTCAAAGTGAACCAAACCCTTTTAAGTTTTATTTCATGATTTCATTTTATCATCCATTATATATTTCTATTTTTACACTATTATATCAAACTTGTCTATATAGTTCTAATAGTCTATGTACAAGTGTAACATACAGTCACCCCAAAATGAATCTATTTTATCTATACGAGTCTTCTCCAAATATAAGTGACTTGATTGATCAGATTGGCACAATCTTATTCTTCAATTATAGATTTACATACATAGTTGAACTAGTTGAGTATGTTTTAAATTATCCTTTTTCATCATATAGGTCTGCAAACATAGTCGAGCCAGTTGAGTTTATTCATAACTTATTTATATCATATAAGTTTTGAAAACTCTATCAAGTTATTCGACTCTATTAGCATAATTTTGGAATGAACATGTGAGCATCACAACAAAAAAAATTTCAATCTAAACATATTCAAACCCATCAAGGTTCATTCTTACCTTCCCTGTAATTTAATTTTTTCATTCACAATACTATTTTTTGGAATTTTATAGTCTATAAAATTATATCCCTAAAACCAATTGGATTGACTAAAATGACACATTTCTATAGCCTATTTTCTATCTAGAAGACATAGTCAACTTTTTTGACTATGTTCTTCTAAATGTTTTCCATAGAATAGTAGCGACCTAGTTGACTCTATTCTAAATTATTAGCATACATTATTGTCTAAACGGATTCTTTACTCTTCACAGTCAGGGAATTAAACTCATTTTACTAGTAATTAATTCAATCTCATTTTAGTTGCTTACATGATTAGAGTAACAAACAAGATTAATTATGTAGTTTTTCAATTTATTGATTTAGTCACACTATTTTTTATTTTGCACACATTTTTAAATCACTTTACACACAAAAAGTATTAAACATTTTTCTTCCCAAGGCTTACCTACTTGGACTTCATCACTAAGGAGGAAACCAAATTGATTTTTTGGCCAAGTATAAAAACATGGTTGATGTTATATATTGGCAAGTCACCTGACATCGTTATCACTATGGAATTATGAAATGTAGGGGTAGGCCCCAATACTAATCTATTACCATCACCAATACAAATCCTTTTCATACTAAACTTAAAGAAACCATCCTTAGATTTATTTCTAGTTCCTTCTTACATCCAACTTCCCATCACATTAATTTAAAAAATTATTATTATTAACACTTAGACATGACCAATTAGTTAACATTTATTTTCAAGTTGTTGCTAGTTATTTGATCATTGTATTTTGTATTATAAAACTTCTATTGGCTAGCATTGGTGCAAGGTTTGTGCTATGATTTCTAATAAGATCAATCACATTGATCCAATTGCTTGTGTGATTAATTTTATTTTCTTAGATATTATCATGCAAAATATTTCCCTATTTTCATAACATTATCATCCCTATCAACACAATCTCTTACAGACTGTTCAAATTGTCTTCTTGTAGTACACAATCAACCTATCTAACTATGTATCTTTATCTTCCTATTTACTCCCCTCATATGTAGTAAAAAATCAACCTATCCATTTGTTTCTTCTTATTTCTTGTCATGTTCTTTGTTTAGCTTTATATAGTGGACATGCATGACTATGTCCTCTTTTCCTCTATTTTTACCCTATTTTACAAAACATAGTTGACCTATTAAATTTTGTAACCTATTTCCCATTTTTTATTTCCATCAAATCTTTATCCTCTCTTTCTCATAATGAATTTTATGTTTGAGGATATTATAGAGATGAATCTAAAAAACATGATGAGTCTTACCCATCCTAATAGGTTTCCCAAGAAATATATTATGGCTTCCACTTTAGATGAAATAAACATTTACATTGTGCTAACAATTATGGGACTCCTCATTCATGATTAGTTCATAATCATTTGTTCTCCTTAGAATATGAGTGTGAATTAGAGTACACACCTAAAAAAACTCTACTTCATTAACAAATTTAATTAACATAGAGGAAAGGATACTTCAACCATTTATAACATTATGATATGTTCTCAAGTAGAGTAACCTCTTTCACCTTCCCCTACCTTCTCTCACAGATTTGGGGGAGACACTTTCTTTGATTCTTAACCCTTTCCTTCTATTTTGTCTCTTTCCCACACCATGACTATTGACATCTCCTTCTATGACCTATTCAATCTTCATTCCAAGTATTTTTACTATCATGGTAGGTTAAACCTCTAGTGGGTCTTTTCCAAGGACCCTCCTCCTTAATCATGGAACTACTGCATCCTTTGGTAAAAATGCTAATCATTATACTAGTGTTTCTTTTTATTCAAATGTCAACCATTCCAGTAATGCATCTTTTGATACCAATGTTAATCATGCTATTAGTGTTTCTTTCTTTACCAATGCTTCTCATCCCACTAGTGCAGTGCATGCTAATAATCATAGTGCAACCCAAGCCACTAATACTAATACCAATGCTTCACATGCTACCCACACTAGCCAAAATAATACCCAAACTCATAAAAGTATCTTTCAAAAAATCAATTAAATTAATAATTTTAAAACCAATGACATAAATCAAATGATGCAGACATAAAACCATCTCACTAACCTTTAAAATCAACCCAATAGGTTTCATGGGGAGCACAAAATCTAAATTCCCCATCTCTCACCCACATTAGGGATTCACATGGTAACCTTATTCCTAAACCACCCCTTATTAATAAAACAATCAAACATCTCCAAAATAAACCTCTTTTACCTCAAATTTATAATATTGACGTAAGAGGTATCACACCTACCATCACTTATAATAGGTCTACCAATCCCACATTACATTTAAAAACATTTGGTAACCTCTATAAAGATTGGGTCAAACTTAATACTTTTGATGCTACCAAGTTATTAGCTAAAACACTCTCAAGAGATGATTTATATTGGTACAATCAAATAAAAGTATATCCTATCACTGGATTGGAAGATTTGGTTAACTTCATAGTACAAGAGTTTCAAACTAATGATCTCCCTAAGAATAACTTAGCTCACTTCATAAATTTTAAACAACTTGAGTCTAAAATGGCATAATCTTTCATGAAACATTGGAAGAACTTGTCTAATAAATGTGAGAATAATATGGTAAATGATAACCTTTTTCATCTATTCATTAATTCCCTCTACCATAAGTTGTAATATCAGGTTAGGATTCTGTCTCTAATAACTTTAGAATGAGCCCTAGACTAAGATAAGTGATAAGATTTTCTAATGTGTCTATTTAAACAATCTCAACCTCCCACAAGTAGTTGCATGCTCATTAAGAACAAAAACCATCATGCTACCAATGATGACATTACTGATACCTATGACACTATTCACAATATTCAAACCATCATTCTAAATATCACTATGGAGAATGTTCCCCTCCAAAAAACACTCTTAATCCTAAATATTCTCAAACAAGAAACATTAATGTCCACAAACCATTATCCTTATCCAAGATTCAAAAACATCTTCCAAGGTCTCTACCATGAGATATTGACCCCACTCATCCAATGAAAACATGGTATGATCTAATTTTTTTTGTTGGTTTCATGTAAGTTGGAGCCACTCTCACAAGACTTGACAATTGCATAATATAGCTATGGAATTCCTTCTTATCCAAAAATTTGATCATGAATCACTCTTTTTCAAGCACCAACAATTATATGACATAGTTTTTAAATCTTATGAAACATAAAACAAAAATCAACCTTGAAACCAACCTAATGCTCATCTTACTATATATAAAGATCCTCTTCCCAATCATCAAGATAGGAATGACAAACCTAATCCTTCCATAAGTGATGTTTAATGTATTATATACCATAATACTAATGAATAAAAAGTGGTAAATATGACTAAAATGCAAAGGGTAATTATTTTTATTGATTTTGATACAACACACATGCACCGAACCTCTCAAATATCCCACGTCATTCAAGATTATTTCCCATCTCATCTCATGGAGTTAGTATAAGAGGAAATTATAATTTTCAAATAACCATCATCAAAATCTCAATTAGATAATACCTCTCACACTATCTCTACTCTTCCCCCAACATCTACACATATAGACAATATTCCCCACCATTCCAATAATATTTATTCAACCCAACCACACAAAATACCTCAATAAATGATCCCACAACTTATAGATAATGAACCTATTTGTCCTCAAACCAAACCAAATACATATTAACAACATAAGTTTGATTGCACTTCCAAACCTCCTTCATAGGAACTCTTGCAACATTATGCACCTCTATCTAGCAATCCCCCTATGGATTATGGTGAATGGGACCCCATTACCAAAATTTCACATCTCCCATATCAAATACCTTTCCTATAACTAATGTGAACTTCACTCAATATCAAAACCATCTAATTCAATTTTTTTTTTAAATGAACATCCCTCATCCTCCTCTAATAGGATGCAAATCTACCTTGTTTGGGTCTGAAGATAATATCCTTCAACAATGCAAAGATATATCCATACATGTTGATAAAATAATGGACCCTTATATTTACATTAAGTTTCTTATCACTTATAATATTCTATATGATATTCTCTTTCATGAATATTATCCTCCCCTATTCATTAGCATTCAAATCAGTGATATCCAAGTCAAGCATGCTTTGATTGATGAGGGTTTGGGTACTTATATCACCTTCCTTGATTTAATTAAAAATCTTGGATATTTTAAATTCAATATCAAGTCCACACTTATCACATGTTAAGGCTATGATAAAAATCAAATGACTCCTTTATGTTATGTATGGCTTCCTATTACCATCCCTCCTACCATTGTCCATGTGAAAGTTATGATTTTTAAATTTCTCATATATTATAACATCTTGTTTGGTAGACCTTGGACTCATTGCATGAGATGTTTCACCTCATCCACATGCTTATGTATCAAATTCCCCCATAATGGTTCTATTTATAAGATTCAAGGAGACAAAAACCCTTGGAATTTCAAACAATTCCAAGAATGTAGTGTCCTTAAAATTATTACTCTTGAAACTTTACCTAGTATCCCATTTAGGGAATCTCAATGTTTTAATTATCCTATAAATTATACATGAGGTTATAATGGTCACCCCAAACTCATTGGGAGTATACCACCTAACCTCCTAGATTTTGATGATTATGAACTGGATGAGATAAACCTTAAAATAAAAACTTTTGATTTATCCAATCATATCATCACCCAAATTTCACCATTTTTGAAGCCTCACTCCCATAAACCTCATATCGACGATATACCTATGGTCTTAACTAAGATTAGACATTTTATTCATCATGAAACTTTTGATGATAAGATCATACCTACCAATACCATCAACCTGTAAACACCTGATTGTGATGGTGGTTATGTTTTAGATGATCCATTTCTAGGAGGACTTGTACAGGCTAGAGATGTTGAGATTATTAAATATCATACTAATTTATTTCAGTCTTTTCATTTATCTTATCATATTCCTTCCTTCATAGTGACTAATTCTAGCATTTTTCCTATATTTTATAGGGTAGAGATGGAATGATCACATAATAAACCTCTAATTTTAGTATAGCCTCTTAGAAGCATACTCATGAATCATGCCATGATTGGGAATTACCATTTTACTTGATACGAGGATCCTTCTAGTTTGGCTCCCCTAGAGATGTTAGTTACTTCTCTTAACCCTTATGTGCATCTCACTTCACCTTTGACTAAACCTAACCCAGTCTTTACTCTCATTTTATCCTCAATTAAGTTTTACCTTATTTCTAATCTTGATTTACCTTTAGATGAGCCTAGTCTAATTTCTATTTCCACCCCACCTTCCCTTTGTGATGGCCTTCTTCCCTTGTCGTAGATTTATCCAATACCCACCCAATAGGCCAATCAACATTATTACGATATCCATAAAGTTATCAATCATTAGACAAAAATTTTCTAGTTATATCATCCTTCCCTATCTCTCTTTATACCTCTTTCATTAGTAGACACCCAAAGTCTACTAAAAAGCATATATGTTGCTTCTATGGAAAAATTAATCATTATTCTGATCATTTTTAAAAGCTTCATCAATATATCGACACATTGCACCCTACCCTTTATTATCCCAAAGACAAAGTTATACCTCCTCCCAAGTTGTTACCTAAGTATATCCCTAAATATGGGGAGGTATATTATCTTTGGAACCAATGTTTTACCCATCATACCAATCATTTTCATATTCTCCAACAACACCTTCGTGATTACCTTCTAATAATTTCTACACCCATTATTCCTCCTACAAGTCACCCAAATGGTAAAGTTCCTCATTATTGAACCGAAACACCTCCTCCCCCTATGGTTTCCTCCCCACCTATGGATCCTTATCCACTACTAGTACCTCCTTCTTGTCCCATATATAACATGCCTCTTTTGACAACTATTTCTCTCATTAAGTAATGTTGACCAATTTTGATCCCCAAGTCAAAATGATCAACACATTTAAGTTGAAAATTTTATAGGTTTATTCAAGTTTGCATATAGTTTTAGTATTGTAATGGTCTTGTAATTGTCATGTAATGGTCTTCATGTGGTCATATTGGTCCTTGACTGCTTTGTTTAAGGTTTGGTCTCATATGTACTTGTATAGTCTTAAGAGTCATTCACGAGACATGTGTTTGTCATGGTGGTCAAGATTTAAAATTGGGATTATTAATTAAATGAGGTTTTATTTATTTAATGAAAATCATATTGTCATGTATCAACCTCTTATCATGTTCTTATATATTCCAAAGTCTTAATATCACCTTTCTAGGCAAAAATGGAGGAATTGTATGTACCAATCTCAAATAAAAAAATTTAAATAGGTTGTGTAATACTAATTATGTTAGATAATAGTCATAATATGTTCATATCCTGATAAACTTGCATTTTAATGCCTAAATTGAGATAAATGCTCTTTTTTAGGAAGTTATGGGAACTTGTACAGACTTGAGAGATTTATTTATAGGTGAAAATGGTCCAAATGAGTCTCTTCACCTCCAAAATTTATATTCACACTTGGAATAAATTTTTATGTCCCATAAAATCAAATAACGCTCTCTCTCCTTTATTGCTTCCTTCACAAGTTTAGAAGTACAAATTTCAAATGCATGGTATGGCTAGGAGAGAGAAAGTTGGAGGATGATATTTTTACCAGAGTAGGGGGTCCTAGTAAGATTAAAAATTATGAAATTATTTTACATATTTATCTCCTCTCCTTTATGAAAAATCATTAAGAGTGCAAGGAGGTCACTATGTCTTGTTCATTCAAACAGGGTTTAGTTTTGCTCTCACTTTTTCGCTTTAGAGTTTGATGGAGGAGAACGGTTTTTGTGAGATTTTTTTAGATATCAAAGGGTAATTATAATTCCAATTCCATCAATCAACTCAACTCAACTCCATGAGGTGCCTTCATCAAGAAAACTAGTGTCTTAAACATATGGAACATACCACCCCATCTACAAGTGTTTTTGGTTGGTTTGAAGTGTTTCCATTATCACAAATTTTCCAAGTGCCTCACTATTCATGGAATATTTATTAATTCTCTCCCCTTGAAAAGTGATCCTTTTATACAATCTATAAGTGGTGACAAGGTGTAGTACATGAATAGTCTTTTATAGACCTGACTTCTAAACTTTACCTAAATAGAAATGGAGGATCAATGGTATCATAAGAGAACACTATTAAACATGTTGGAATATCAAGGAAATTAGAATAAGACTTAAATAAATTATCTAAAAAATGACTTGGATAAGTTTTGTCTACCCATAGGTTATATACCTATATGTATAAATTAATGGACTACAAGCCTCATGTTGAAGATGCTCAAAGCCATGCATAGACATGATATACTTCCTAAAAACTTATGAAACTTTGAAAAAAACCCATTTAATTATAAAATATCATGAATAAACACATATACTCCAACTCTCATGCATAAGACTTTTATATGAGCATACCTCATACACAGGCCTGTATATACAACAACCAAATTTGAGAATGTATAGTGATATATAGGAGACTCATAAGATATTGAGGAAAATGATAAAAATAATATAAGATTTTATAAAATATCAAGGTGTCAAATAATTAATAAGATATCTCAATAGTCAATATAAGGAAAAAGAGCAAACCTGCATGTTACAGACCCGTGGGTCCTCATTTGGACAAAAGGCCAATTTTCATGAGAATAATAGTTAGTGTAGAAACATGACTAAATTCATGTATAAGAAGGACATGTATCAATGATAATTATAGAGTTATTTGAGATTCAAAATAGGGTGGAGATGACTGAGTTTATAGTTTTGGATAATCATACACAAGCTTGTTTATGAAGACAAGAAGACAAAAAAGCCCGAAGATGTTAATAAAGACTAATGGCATTTTAATATGGTGAAAGAGCATTCATTGAAGTTAATAATTATTAATATGACCCTAGCATAGTTGAGGAATCCAATTTCAAGACTCAATGTTTAAAATATTTCCTAATCATCACCTACAACTATGTCTTGAATATATATATGAAATAGGGTGTATGCTTGTTAGAATGCAGGGTCTTGAGAGTGCCAAAGAAGAGTTCTAAACTTAAAACTATAACAAAGTCATGAATTTTCTTGATGGTTTATATTGAAGACCTTGAAATTTAAAATGCATTAAAACACCTAATGACCACCTAAAATTTGGTTTAGGTGAAATAGGTTGGTTTCAAGTTTTGAAGAGAAGGTAGAGTGCACATAAAAAGCATTGGAGTTTAACTCATGTCGATAGACAAGTGAATAAGGTCATTAGAGCTCAAGATGAAACATGAAAGAATGAAAAAAGAGACTGGTCAAGAAAAAATCAATTTCAACCTTTTTCACATAGTCAATTATCATCTACAAGCTTGTCTAGAGTGAAGAAGTGCTTGTTTGGTTTGAGAAAGATCAGGCCACTATGGAAGGAGGAAGATCATATTGGATGATTTTCTAATGCTTAGGGTTTATGAATAACCATTAAGAACCATACAATCAATTATTATATAAAACTTGTCATGGATTTTTAAATCTATATTAGGTCCTCAAATATATACTTAGTTTATCATTATCATTTGTATAATGTCCTACACAAGGAGGTTTACATCATTTTAGGGCTACAAGGAATTGAGGCCAAATGAGATCATAAGGTGAAATATGAATTCTTGGGTTTTTTTCCATGAAACCAAATGAATTAATTCATGTTTTATAAGTTATGAGGATATATTTCATATATAAATATTACCTTGATGAATAAGAATCCAATTTTTGAGCCATTTGGATAATGATAGTCGTAGTAGATAAAGGAGTTTCAAGATACCCAAAGAGTTAGGTGATAATTACTACTAAAATGTCAGAATAAATGAGTTTCAAAGTGTATGATAATTTTATAAGATAAGTTACTGAGGTATTTAATGGTGAAAAAATGATCAAATAACCCATTTTTCATTATTTTCATGCAAAGAAGGGCAGTTTTGAAGAAATAGTGCAAGGTGTCAAGCCAAGTTTGAAACTCCTATGTGATGTTGGAGACGAAACATCTTCAAAAGATGAAAAAATGTCCTTTTAAATCTATTAGGAATATTTTATAACTCTCTTATTGTTTGTAACTCTCATGGACACATGGAAATCTCCCTCTTCTACGCCCCTCTCTCTCTCTTCCTCATTTCTCTATATAAATTACCTCTTTTAGCATTATATGACATCCACAAGTTGGTATGGTGAAGCCTTGATAAATTGAATACTAATTTTCCCCTTTAAAATAAATATTCAAATTGTTTTTAGTTTCTCAAATTCTTTCATAAGTGTGTTAAGTGGTCTATTGATCAATCACAAGTGATAGTTCTCTTTCATTGCACTTATTTATCTCTTTCATGCAAGGTGTGAGAAATCTACTTTCTAACAGGTCTTATGAAGTGTAAATGATATATTTTCATGATTTAAAGTTCATAATAGGAATAATATATTACATTATCAGACCTATTAATCATCTACCTTGAAGGATACTTTACATTCTACCTTTATAGTGAAGTATTGTGTTAGGAAAACCTTGAGTTTTGAAATTAGATTTGTAGTTATTCTTTCACAGTCCATATTCAAGTAAGTTTTGGATTTTATCATGGTGAATAACATCATTATATTAGTTTTTGATATCATTCTATCCATTTTTATTTAAGGTAAATAGGTTAGTAGTTAGTTTTAGGTGTTGTGCATGGGAGCTATCCCATAATCTACAGACTCACCTTTAAGATTACCACTCATAGAAGATGAGGTGTTTCAATGTTATTCCAAATTTTATAAGTTTGGAATATCCCTATTTAGGGTGAAAATTTGGTTTATAATATTGTTTTCACACCCAATGGGACCTCATGGTCCAAGAAGTTGTCAAAGGTGGATGTTGATCTTAACAAATTTGAAGTTATAAAGCTTCCTTCATGTAGTATCTGGTGACTCTAAAAATCATTGGCTCTTATTTGTAGACTAGTGTTTCAATTTCATTCCTAAGTTATGTGTTTTCATCAAATTTTTCACCCTAGTATACTCTATGAAACTCCTAAAATTTGATGCAACATTGAATCATCTCTCATGTTTTTGGGAACTTATAAGAGAGATGAATCTCTAGGATTGAAAGGGATAGCTCCCTGAATTCTTCTCTAATTATCTATCACATAATCTAATGCTTGTTTGTGAAAAGGGTTAGAATATTTCATAAAATTTAAACTATACTAAAGGGTTGATCCATCAAGATATATCCCACAGACTATCACACTCCCACTAAACAACAAAGCTTTCCAAGACCAATTCTAGGAATTGAATGACTTTAACATAATTGCTTCAATATGAAGGTAGCATACATAGGATAATCAACAAGATATCTGATATAGGGGTAGATTTCACACCATATAAATAATTTTATAATTGAAGAAGAGCCTAGTATATTCAACATACTTCACATGATCTATTATAATTAGAACTCTTGCTTAAACATGAAAGATAAAGGGAGTAAGGATGATACTATCACTTAGCTCTACTATACATCACTCACAAAATTAGCCAAAATTTTTCAAAACTTTAGAATTATAATTTTATTTAATTTTTAAAGACAAAGTGTAATTTCATATTAGTAGGGATTTGCCATACCAACTATGTGTGTCTCTATAATAGCCTAAACAGCTTCATTTATAGAATTTGGAAGAAGAGAGAGAGGAGAGAAGTTGAAGAGGCACAAGGCCAAGTGTCAAAGGTGAAAATTAGTTAAAATTAATATGGATGAGATATAAAAGGAGTTTTGAAACTTATTTACACATCATTATATTCTCAAATAAGCCTCTTCTCTAAATGTGGCATAGCAATCTTCTTAATCATTCTTTCTTATGAAACTACCTTCATGATGGACTTAATTTTGAGCATTCCAAATCAAGTTAGGAAAAGTGGCTTATGTGTGATGAGGATAAGGTGTTAAAAATAATCCTTCACATTAATTGGGAGTTTTCTTGATCATGATATTCTCCTATAAAACTCAATCATCACCTATCATCAAGATCACTCTCTAATAGGCAGTCCTGACACTTAGCACAAGAATATTTGTATCCTTCCTAACTAATACATACCAAGGGTCTTGTGACACATTTTTGGAAACTTCATATGCTTGGATTCATTAGAAACATATTAAAAATCCGCCAAACTTAAGTTTTCATTCTTTTCACTATGTCACTTGGGAGACTAGTCAAGGTGAAAGGCCCAACACGGGAACTTGTGAATATTATCAAGAACTAAAAATGGCATAGGGAGTTGTTTCAAGTCCCAATCTGAACTTTCAAGTGACTAGATCTCATGATCATCTTTAGGACCTACAAAAAACAATAAAATTTCAAGAAAACATATTTTTTCATCACATATATGGATTATATACAATTTGATTCCATGAATTTTATCCTTATGGAATTGAAAACAACTTATCTTCATCACTCATTGTCAAATTAATCTATTTAGATTAAATTTTGGCTTGATTTCTACCATTGGGTCTTAAAGCAAGGTTTTCAAGGGTTTTGGAGTCACTAACCCTCTTAGCATTTGTTCATGAAGGATACACATTTAAAATCTGATAAAATTCCAATTTTGGATCCTCAAGGACCTCCTTCAATTTCATTTAATGGATCAAGGTCCCATGCAAATCTTGGTGGAAGTTCCAAGCACTTAAAGTTGACATTCGAGCTCTATTTTTTGCTTCCTTTTAGGGTTGGAGTGATTCCTAAGCCAAAAATGGATTTTTAAAGACTTTATATACAAATAAAAAAAATTAATATATATATATATATAGACACACACACACACACACACACACACACACACACACACACACACACACACACACACACACACACACACCATAAAACATCCTCTTAATCATTATAATATCTCCCTTGAGAATATAAATGAAATAGACCCCTGCTTTGGAACCATGCCTAGACTTGCCAATAGGTCTATCTGAACCTTGGACTCAAAAATAACTCTCAAATGGATTTCATTGGTTAAAAATGGTTCCCAAAATTCATTTTCAACTTCATGAAGTTTATACAAGTAAATTATATGTCTCCCTAAGGCCCAAATTAAAAATGACCCTTCATTTGAGATTAGGCCTATTCTCTTCCTTACCCTAATAGATGTAAACCTCTTTGTGTGGAACATAATACCTAATATAATACCCTATAATTTATTTTATAATGTTACCCTAGGCGTGATCCATCTATAAAAATCTTCACTTGAGCTCTCTTTTTTTTCTGGTCACTTACATACCACTTTTTACCCAAAATGGCAATCTCGTACATAGAAAAAATACCTCTTCTGTGAGACAAAATAAAGAGTATTAAAACCATTAATTTAGGATTTTTAAATATATGGGAGTATTTATTAGGTTATTATTACATCATATACCAATTTTTATGGCTTAACTCCTCCATTTTACCTTCTAACACTCAAGAAACCTTAGGCAGACTTTTAGGGAATGACTATCTATAGGGGTATAGAGTTAAGACTGTGTTTGTACCTTTAGGTCCCTCATTGGTGATTTATTTGTAAAAAAAAAGGTATATTAAAGGTTTAAAACTCATTTTTTATGTTTTTAATTCCTTTTACCACTCTTTATAACCTGTAATTACCTTGAAGACTCCAAAACACTCCTCAAATTATACTTGCCAATACACTGTCTTGGTTGAGACAATAATGTTTTAAGGCCTTAATGTTGTTTCATGGGATTTAAAAAAATATTATTGATTAAAAAATTATATTTTTTTCCATTTTATATCCTACAACACTTTAGGTCACCTCTATTCCTCTTAGATCATCAAGGAAGTACCATGGCTCATGCCAGTACCTCTAGTTTGCATTAATTCCTCCATTAGGCTTGTAGGTGTATGGGAATATTATTGGGAATTACAGAAAAAAATTACCTATATGTTGTTATTTAAATTCATCTAGGTAATAATCTACCAGTTTTACAAGCTTAGGTTTAGTCTCTTGTGCTATTTCATCCCTCATTATCACGACTAGGCCATTGTTTATTGTGGATCGAAACATTGTCAAAGCCCCTACTTTTAGGTGATGGTCTAAGCTCTATTTGGTTCTTTTGAACTATATAACATATTATTTTGAAACCTTAATATCCATTTATCACTTGGATCTATCCTCTTATATCATTGTAAGGGTTGAATACTCTTGCAACATTAGAATGTTCAAGGTCTACCCCTGTCTAGTTATAAGTTCACTTTTTCTTACCTGAGTAGGTATTTTGGAGATGCTTGGATTAGAATTGATGGTGTTTTATTCTCATCTAAAGGTTTTTGAATCATAAATACCCATTTATTGTAATACTTCACCTTGCAACTTCAAGATAAGGTTAAAACCTTGAACTTTTAACTCACTGCCTGACTGAGTTTCACTTCTAGGCCTATGTACGGATAGGGGAAAAGCCTAAAAGATCATTTAATTCATAAATTACCATCTCTCATAAAATTTTTCTTAGTAATGTCTCTTGTAATAGTTATAATTTTTCCCCTCATTTGGAATAGTCTAAGGTCTTCATTGTGGATAGCAAGGTGAACCTCCTTTCAAAATCCTATAGACTTCACTAGCTCATTTCAATGTGTTAGAGGGTCTATTTAGACCTATAAAAGATGCTCTTAAAATTGTCTCTTCTTACCCAAAATTTTCACAATCCATGTATACACCAAGGGATATAAAGTGAATAAAATTAGGTATTATGGTGTGCTTTCCAAGAAAAGTATTAGGTATTTCAAAAAACCTGGGCCCCTATTTAGTCTTTTAAAGGACAAAGTTCTCAAAACTTAGTCATTTGGTACTTGAGAGAATTTAACACTTATTTTTTCTAGATAATCACATTAAATGGTTTATAATGCTATCCTATATCCATTTGGTGCTTGGAAATCCCTTGGAACCCTCTTGGCTATGGTCAGTATGATGTCATCAGGCTATTGTAGGTGTCAGTGGATTGAGTGTGCTAGTAAGGGGAATGAAATTGAGTAAAAAGTTTTCAAAACATCTTAAAATTCAACTATTAGTATTTAACAAGGAAAATATCCATTAGTTTCATCTTAAGATAAATTTCACAATGCTTTAAATGTCACCTATAGATGAGGATATATCTATGAGGGCTGATAGTCATGGAAGGACAACACATTTAAGCCTTGTTTTGTCATTTTATGAGTTATAAACTCATTATAACACATTTAAATGCATATTAAAAGATAAAAAATTATTAAATAATATATTATTCCCTTTTACAACATGATAAAACTCTGCAATGGCACTTGAGATAGCTAAGAGTGCAAAAAGAGTAGTTGGGAGCATATATAAGCCTAGAAAAGGCTTTCCCAAGCACTTGAGATCTCCAAAACAATAATAATAATGGAAACATATTTAAGATAATTCATAGATAACTAAAACACATAAATACATTAATCCAAAACAAGAAACTTTGAGACAAGCTCAAACAGTGACCCCTTCATGGTTAAACATGCATAAAAGGCTGCCTAGAACCAAATTGATTGTTCATAAAGGAAGATGCACCAAATATAGATTTATTTTTATGAAAATTAATTTCACTTATATTAATATCCACCCCTAGAATCAATCTTTCCAATTCCACATGTACGGCCCATGCCAAGTGCATGAACTTGCTCCTTCTTTGCTTGCCAAGTGAAAATGGAGGAAAATAAGTTGCAAATTAATTTTTTTTAAATTATTATTTAAAAAATGCATTGAAATGGATTATTTGGGGTGAATAGTTACTCTTCCCACTTTTTTAGTTGAATATGGACTTAATAAGTTTGTACAAGTTCCCAAAAGCTCCTATTTTTGAGGGAAAACTACCATCCATTGATCATAAATACTTCTTGTCTAACAAATAAATATTAATGACATGAAACCCATTTAAACTCACCTTTGTGTCAAATTTCATTTCATGAAAATCTATACAAGTCATTAAATGGGCTAAAATATGACCAAAAGGCCCCTTTTTCCACATAAGACATAACCTATAACCAATCTATGACTTGTAGACATATTCAAACATATTAAGGACCACATTAAAAAAAATTTGACACAATTTGACCCTTTTCATACCTTTGACCAAGGCTTACCAATCTTTGACTTTAGTTGACTAGCCTAGTACATAGAGAGTGGACTTCAACAAGGACTAGGAAGAGGATGAGTAAGACAATAGACCAACATAAAACCCTATAAGACACATGGGAACCTTATTAAAAGTTAAAAAATAGTATGGGTTGACCCAAATTTGACTTGGGGTAAAATTTGGTCAATATTAAGGATAAGGTATTTTAATAAAGGCATTCCATTTAAATTTTTAGATATGCCTTACTATTCAGTTAAATCAAAGAGGTTTGTTAACACCCACCCATTTTCAAAGAAATATTTTGTTGCTCACAAACCTATTAAGAGACTCTTCTTGGGTATAACGTGTAATATGACATCCCCAAATAAATTTCCATTTGTTTCCATCAATGTCCATAGTCCTTTATCACATGTTGACTATGATGACATTCCTATGTTAACACTAAAAATTATGCCTTCTTACATAAGAGAAACTACCACTACTCCTATTGAACACATAAGAAACATTGCCAATTTTTTCAATATACATAACATCACTGTAGATAATTATTCCATCATGTTGTTGACTGTTTATTTCAAGGGGAAGGCCCTTGATTGGTATGGTACCTTGGATCCCAATTTTATCACTACATGGGATGAATTGGGTGACTCTTTGAAGATAAATTTGATCACTTATCTTCGACCAAATAACTATCATACAAACATCACCTCAAAAGGCCATACAAGACTTCAACACAACATTTCAAATGACATCAGATAGTATCCAAATCTTGGTAAGGCCTACTTCACATCATGATTTTCTCTATTATCTCAAAGCTTTCAATGGTGACATATCCATGATGTTTCAAACTATGAGAGGGGATATTATATCTAATTCCTATGAGAATAATATAATGGATGATAATTACCTTATATAGGATGGGAAGATATATCCTATATTCCCCATGCCTTTGTTTCTTGATGTGCAAACTCATATGCCCATTACTGACCCCATCCCCATACCCAAGCATAAGTAAGTTGCTTCTAATCAACTAATCAAGTCAAAAGAGGAATATATGATCAAGGCTCTTAGATAAGTTAGAGAAAATAACCAAAATATTAAAAATTAATAAATAACAAAAACAATGGAGGTACAATCAAGGTCCTTTTCATCCATATCAGTCTTATCAAGATCTTAGACCACATCTTCAAGGCCACCATCAAGGACAAGGATAGTTAACTCATGTGAAATAGTATAATGGTCAAAATTATAATGTTCCTTCTACTTCAAAATCACTTTTACCTATCCAAAATAATCTTGTAAAAGAGAATAAAGAGAAAATTTCATGGGATCAACCTCATGATTCTTCTACCTATGCAATTGAAAACTTCAATCAAGCTTATATAGCACAATAGGGAATAATGTCTGCCATCACTCAATAAAAAATGCCTATTGGAGTATAAATAAATGGATAATATGCTCAATAAAATTATATCTTGATGAACTACCTTCAAGGTGACCCATGTGAGGTCAAATACCAAGGCAACTTGAACATAGGATTAAATTCTATAGCTACAAACATAAGGTCAAACAAGAGAGCAGTTGAAGAGATACAAGTGATAAGTGGTAGTCTAAGAATGAAAACTCAAGAATATTAAGGAGTAGGTGTGTCAAATATATCCCCTATGGATCAGGTAAATCATATATTTCAAAATGATAAAGATCTTTTTATGCCTTCTCCTATGCATAAAATGACACAAGTTAATGGTAGTGTTATGACTACTAGAGGACATGAAAAGATTGACAACTCTCCTATGAATATTTTTGATCAAATTAAGAAAGTCCATGTCATAATCCCAATATGGGATACATTTTCAATTCTTGGAAAAAGAGACCTACTCCAAAATGAGCTCTCCAAGATCAATGTAATACCTAGGCATCTTAGTGAAAGAGGGTCATTTTTGGCAAATAAATTAAAAACTAAGGATGGAAAACCAACCAAAACTAAAGGAATAGATAAAATCAATCCCTTATGCCTCTCTATTATCATTTAAGACTCATATATTCATAATTTTTTAATTGATAGTGGATCAAGTAGTCCAGTCATGCCAAATCAAGTAGTTGACAAGCCAAAATTGATGTATGAACCAAACTAGAAAGGGGTGTTACAACTGGATGGATCAACTAGAAAAATAATTGGCATCATTATTTAAAGGGTCATGTGAGGAAGGAATTAATGAATAGTAAGAAGGAATTTGGCAATTATTCTTGAAAAAATAATTGGCATCATGCTTGAAAGGGTCATGAAGAAGGAATGTGGCCCTTTCAAATCTGGATGAAGATGAAGAAAGAATTTGGCAATTATTCTTTTATGGTTCAAGGAGTAAAAATGGAATAGGAAAAAGTATAATGTTTGTTTTTCCTTTAAAAGAGAAGTAATATTCTACCATTAGGTTCTAATTTGGTTGCTCCTCCAATGTAGTAGAATATGAGGGACTTGTTCATGGCCTCTAATGGGAAAGGAAGAAAGGTATAAAGTAATTACAAGCACATAGGGATAGTGAATTAGTGGTACAATAGGTTAGAGGGTATAAAGCTACCAAAAATCTATTGTTTAAGGAATACAAACATAGGATTTGGGACCTCATTGAATATTTTAAAGATTTCAACTTGAAATCATTCCCAAGAGAGAGTAATCAATATGTTGATAGATTAGCAGTAGTAGGATCTCATTTTGATATCCCAAATGATGTGAAAAGTGGGAAACATTAACCACATGTCAAGGTATTTATTAGACCATCTACTTTAAATAATAATTCAAGTTATAAAGTCTTTGATAGTGATAGGAAAATTGCATATTTTCTATGTGAGTAAGTTGAGTTCTCCTCAAAGAATAAAGCCAAGTTATAACAAGAATATGGTGACCAAATAGTGCATTTGTAATCCAATAAACTCCCTAAAGCATTGGTGGCCCTTGAAAGTATCTTTAATGGATAAAATCATGTGAGAAAAGAAAAATTAGGCATGTCTAAAATTGAGGAACATTTTGAAAGTGTTAAAATCTTCAAAGACAAACTCTTACATCTAGGAAAGGTATGTACAAAGGTTGAGAAGGATGCCTTTGTTGAATTATGTAGGGAATTTTTAGATGTCTTTGCATGGAAATATGGTTACCTCAAAGTTTTTGACCCTAGTCTATCTATACACACCATTGAGTTAGATCCAAGTACAAAATTATTAATAAAAAAGCAAAGACCCATAAATCCTAAGGTTGATTTTTTGATGAAGAAGGAATTAATCAAGTTGATTGCATCAAAAATTATCTTCCCAAGTAATCACTCCTCATGGGTTGTTAATCTAGTGCATGTGAGGAAGAAGAATGAGGAAATTAGATTGACAATTATTTTTAGGGATTTAAATAAGGTGTATTTAAAGGATCATCACCCTATACCTTTAATGAAACAAATACTTCAAATGGTTTCTAGGTCTGAAGACTTCTCACACTTGGATGGCCATTCAGGTTATAACCAGGTCTTGGTTAAGAAACAGGACCAATATAAAATTACCTTTACAACCAAACATGGCATCTATGCTTATAAAAATATTCCTTTTGGACTCTTTGATGTATGGGCTACCTTTCAAAAATACATGGACATGGCCTTTCAAGGTTTGATTAATAATATGGTGTTAGTGTACCTTAATGATATCACTATATTTTCAAAAGATGCTAGTCATAACATGGATCATTTAAGAATAATTTTTGAAAGGTTTAGGAAGTTTGGGACATCTTTGAATCCTAAAAATGTGTTTTTACAATCCATGAGGGTAATCTACTTGGACACATTGTCTCAAAGGAAGGGATGACCATAGACCCTAAAAGAGTGAAAGCTATCTTGGCCTTATATACAACACTCCATAAAAAAGGGAATGAAAAGTTTCCTTGGTAAAATAAACTTAATAATAAGGTTTATACCTAGTTTTGAAAAAAAATTAAAACCTTTGACAACCATGCTAAAGAAACATCAAACATTCAGCTAGACTAAAAAAGGGAGAGGTAACTTTGAAGCTATAAATCAAGCTATAGCACAAGAACCTACCTTGATGAATCATAAATTCTCAAATGACATAATTTTTATGATTCCTCTAATATTTAAACCATATCTACCATTTTAATGCAAAAAAAATAATGAATGATATGAGCAACCCATTTCCTTCTTTAGTCAAGGGCTTGGAGATTGCAAAGAGATGTATACTTTTACAGAAAAGCAAGTCTTGGATGTCATAAGAATTTGGAAAAAAATTAGACATATGGTCTAAAAAAACAAGATAAGAATCATGGTATCTCACCCAAGTGTCAAATACTTCATTCTCAATAATGACTTGAATGAGAAGAGGGTAGGTTGGAAAAGTGATGGAATATGATGTAGAGATTAAGGTCACCAAACTAGTAAAAGAGAGAGGACTTTGTGAACATATATCATGGGTTATTTAAGGGAATATAGAGTAATCTTTGGTACTACAAGATGATTCCAAAAAAACAACACCTCCAAATGCTACAAGTTTTATATAAGACTTGACAATATTCTTACAAACAACTGAGTGTCCAACCAACTTAGATAGGTCAAAGATGAGATGCTTAAGGCTTTAATATATACCCTATGTCCTTGTATATTAAGTCTTTTTCATAAAATATCTTAATGTTATGTTAATTAAATGTGTAAAAATTTAGAAAATAGGTAAAATTTTGGTTCAAATCCATGATGAGCCTACAGGTGGTCATTTTTCTCCTCAAACAACATCAACAAAGATCATGAGAATAGGCTAATATTGGCGTAGAATCTTCAAGGACTCATATGCATGGGTAATAAGGTGTGAAAAGTTTTATTTATTCATTATAAATAAAATTTTGGTACCCTTACCCATAAATCACATCCAAGTTGACCACCATTCATGTATTGGGGGCTTGATTTTATAGGCATGATTAATCCTCCATCAAGTGCAGGTCATAAATAGATAATTGTAATCATGGATTATTTTGTGAGATGGGTAAAGATAGTATCCATTTAAAAAGTTAATTTAAAATCATTCCTTTATTTCCATGAGGGCATAGTGACTATGTTTGGAGCATCATCAATCATCATATCTGATAATGCATTAGCATTCATGGGTACAAATACAAGTGAATGGGAAAAAGATCATGTCATATATTTAAGTACCTCCTCTAATTACTACCCCCAAGTGAATGGCATTGAAGAGTTTAAAAATAAGAGTTTTATCAATATCATTAAAAGGATAGTTGATGATAATTAGAGGTCTTCTCATACAAAGTTAACGATAACTTTATTCACTGATAGTCATTCCTAACAGAGCTATAGGTAAATAACCATACATTATTGTGTATGGTAAAGAAACCAAATGGATTATTTCTCTTTATTTTAATTTTTTAGAATTAGTACATAAAATATAAATAATATAAAATAATCCCAAGGAGGTAAGGATGGAAGAATTGATGGATGTAAAGGAGAAGTGGAATAAAGCCATGTATACTTTGGAATATCATCAAACCCAAATGAATAAAACTTTTGATATGAGAGATAGTGCAAGAAAGTTCCAAGAATTTTATCTTGTTTTAAATTAGGATGAATATAGGGCCAATCCTAGTAAGCACACAAAATTTGATACACTTTTGAGTGGGCCTTATTTGATCATTGACTACAAGAACACAATGCTTTTCAATAATTAATAATCTATGGAGAAGTGATAAGTATCCTAGTCAATGGGATATATTTGAAACCTTTCTACTGAGGTTAGTTTAATGTTTTGTATATAGGTTAGGTTTTTTTTCCATAAGTGCTTAGTACCTTATTTTGGTGTGAGTTTGTTGTTGTGTGTTTTCATTAAATGCCTTTGGCATAGTGTGTTTGTTCTTGTTGTGTGGTTTGGTGTGAGTTTGGGTCTTAAAGAGGCATGTCAGTTTCAAATTATAGTATAAGGATGACTCCATTTCCCAATTTGAGGATAATACCATTGATCTATTAGTATTATAGGCATGCTACCCCTGTGAATCACCAATTTGTTGACCAATTTTGACCCCCAAGTCAAAATGGTTAACCCTTATAGGTTGAAACTTTTTATATGGTTATTAAATATTATATATAGTTTTAATGGTCTTGTATATTTCATGTAATAGTCTGGTAATGGTATTTTAATTGTCATGTAATGGTATTCATATGGTCATATTGGTCCTTGACTAGCTTTGTTTAAGGTTTGGTCTCATATGTACTTATATAGTCTTAAGAGTCAATCATGAGTCATGTGTTTGTCATTATGATCAATATTTAAATTTGGGATGATTCATTAAATGAGATTTTATTTATGTCTTGGAATTCATATTGTCATGTCTTAACCTCTTATCATGTTGTTATACATTCTAAATTCTTAATGTCACCTTTCTAGGCTAAAATGGAGGAATTATATGTACCAATCTCAAAGACAAGCATTCCAATAAGTGTTATAACATGCCCGATGTCAAAGAATAGTTAGAATATGGTCAAATCTCAATAAAATTTTATTTTAGTGCCTAAATTGAGATAAATACTCCTTTGAAGAAAGTTATGGACACTTATACGTACTTGAGAGATCTATTTTTAGGTGAAAATAGTTTAAAGGAGTCTTTTTAGATTCTAAAAGTCATATTCATGCTTGGAATGAAGTTTCAAGTCCTATAAATGGAACTCGAAAGTTATGGACACTTATACATACTTGAGAGATCTATTTTTAGGTGAAAATAGTTTAAAGGAGTCTTTTTAGATTCTAAAAGCCATATTCATGCTTGGAATGAAGTTTCAAGTCCTATAAATGGAACTCTCTCTCTCTCTCTCTCTCTCTCTCTCTCTCTCTCTCTCTCTCTCTCTCTCTCTCTCTCTCTCTCTCTCTCTCTCTCTCTCTCTCTCTCTCTCTCTCTCTCTCTCTCACTTCCTTCACAAGCTCAAAAGGACAAATTTCAAATGTATGATACAGTCATGAGAAAAAAAGTTGAAGTCTGATATTTTTAACAAAATGGGGGGTCATAGTAAGATTAAAAATTATGGCATTATTTATTTATTCATCCCCTCTCCTTTATGAACAATCATTAAGAGTGAAAGAAGGTCATTATGTCTTTTTCATACAAATAGGGTCTAGTTTTTGCTCTTATTTATTAACTTTAGAGCTCAATGGAGAAGAATGGTTTTTTTTAGATGTTTTTAGATATAAAAATAGTCCTTATAATTCTATTTTCATCAATAAACTTAACTTCATGAGGTGCCTTAATCAATGAAACTAGTGTCTCAAACATATGGAACATACCACCCCATTATACAAGTGTTTTTGGTTGGTTTGAAGTTTTTTCATTCTCATAAAGTTTTCAAGTGCCTCACTATTCATTTAATATTTATCACTCTCATAGGATTCATGTGCTCTCCCCTTCAAAAGTGATCCTTGCATACAATCCTTAAATGGTGACAAAGTGCAGTACATGAACAATCTTATAGAGACATGACTGCTAAACTTAGACTAAATAGCAATGGAGGATCAATGTTAGCATGAGATAACACTATTAATCATGTTGGAAGCTCAAGGAAATGAGAATTAGACTCAAATACATTCTCTAAAAAAGGACTTTGATAAGTTTTATTTACCCATAGGTTACAGACCTATAGGTATACATTCATGAACTACATGTTTCATGTTGAAGATGCTCAAATCCATGGAAAGACCTAATATACTTCCTAAAAAATCGTGTGACTTTTTAAAAACCCCATTTCATCAAAAAATAGCATGAATAAACACCTATACTCAAACTCTCAAGAATAAGACTTGTATATGAGCCTATATATGTAATGGACAAATTTGAGACTGTATAGTGCTAAATAGGAGACTCATAGGCTTTTGAGGCAAATGATAGGAAGAAGACAATATTTGACACAATATCAAGGTGTCAAAGACTTAAAAAAATTTCTCAATAGTCAATGCAAGAAAAAATGGTAGATCTATAGGTTACAGTCTTGTAAGTCCTCATTTGGACAAAAGGTCAATTGTCATGAGAAGAAGAATTAGTTTGTAAACATGACTCAATGAAAGTAAAATAATTACATGTATCAATGGGAATTATTGAGTGATTTGAGATTCAAAATAGGGTGGAGATGATTGAGTGTACAAGCCTGGATACTCATACACAAGCCTATATATGTAGGTTCTTGAAAGACTAATGACATTCTAATATGGTGAAAATAGCATTCATTTAAGTTCATTATTCTTAAAATACTCCTAGCCTAGTTGAGGAAGCCAAGTTCAAGACTCAATGTTTAAAATTTTCCTAATCATCACCTACAGTTGTGTCTTAAATATACATATGAAATAAGGTGTATGCTTGTTAGAATGCATGGTCTTGAGAGCGCCAAATAAGAGTTCCAAACTATAAAATTGTGACAAAGTCTTGAGTTTTATTTATGGTTTCTATTGAATACCTTGAAACTCAAAATGCATTTAAACACCCAATGACGTCTAAGTAAATTAGTTTGGTTTCAATTTTTGAAAAGGTGAAGTGCACATAAAGAGAATTAGAGTTTAGATTAGGTGGAAATAAAAGTGAATAAGGTCCTTTTCAAATCTATCACTCTTATCAAGCTCCTAGACCACCTATTCAAGGCCACTATCAAGGACAAGGGTAGTTAAATAAAGTGAAGCACTATAATTATCAAAACTAGAATGCTACTTCTAATTTAAAAATACTTTTACCTATCCAAAATAGTCTTGTACAAGATAATAGAGATAATATTTCATGGGATCACACTCATGACTCTTCTACCTATGTAAATGATACGTTCAAACAAGCTTATATGGCACAATGGGGAATAATGCCCATCATGACTCAAGAAGAGATGCCTAGTGAAGGTGAAAGAAATGGAGAAGATGCTCAATAAAATACTACCTTGATGAAATAACTTCAAGGGGACTCATTTGTAGTCAAATACCAAGGCAAATTGAAATTAGAATTAAATTTTATAGTTACAAACACAAAATCAAAGAAGAGATCGGTTGAAGAGGTACAAGGGATAAATGGTGGTCTAAGCATGAAACCTTAATAATATCAAGGAGTAGGTGTGTAAAATACATCCCCTATGGCTTAGGTAAATCAAATACTTTATAATGATAAAGCTTCTTCTATGCCTTCTCCTATCCATCAAGTGACACAAGTTAGTGGTAGTGATATGGCTACTAGAGGACATGATAAGGTTGGCAGCTCTCCTATGAACATTGTTGAGAAAATGAAGAAGATTCATATAATCATCTGAATGTGGAATATATTGTACATTCTTGGATAAATATACCTTATCCAAGATGATATCTCCAAGCTCAATGTAACACCTAGGTAGCCTGGTGAAAGAGGGTTAATTTTGGAAAATTAATTAAAAACTAAGGATGGAAACCCATCCAAAACTGAAAGAATAAATAAACCTCCTCCCTTATGCCTATTTGTTATCATTGAAGACTGATTGGTTTATAATTTATTAATTAATAGTGGATCAAGTAGTTGACAAGCTAAGATTTAAGTATGAACCAAACTCAAAAGGTGTGTTACAACTAGATGGATCAGCTGCCAAAATAGTTGGCATCATCAAAGGTTTACATTTAACTCTTCATGTTTGTCCTAACTTCTCTATCTCTCATGATGTGGTGGTTGTAGATGTGCCACTTCACTTTGCTCTTTTCTTGTCAATGGAATTTACTGGAAAGATTGGGGGTACTTGACTTTAGATTGGTCTTATATGGGATTTAGGAACATGTGTGGTGCTAAAGTTTTAATTAAGTTTGAAACTTTGGCAAAGTTTCATGTGGAGCCTTATTTGTCAAACTCAAATAACATAAATTTCACTATTATTTATGATGGATATCAAGTGAATGACTAAGAACCAACTACATCTCTAGATGGCATACTTGATATTTGTATAGATAAATGGGGTAAGAAGAATCATGAGTTTGACCCTTTCAAGCATATTGAGGAAACTAATCTAGGAGTCTATTGTATGTATGTGGAAGGAGTGAACATACCATTCATTTCAAATATTGATTAATATGAGGAGGAAATGTGGAAATTATTTTTTGATGGTTCAATGAGTAAAAATGGAGTAGGGGTAGGTATAATTCTTGTTTCTCCTTCCAAAGAGAAGTACTATTCTGCCATTAGGTTTTAATTTGCTTGCTCTTTTAACATAGTAGAATATGAGGGACTTGTTCATGGCCTCCAATGGGAAAGCAAGAAATTTATAAAGTAATTACAAGCATATAGGGATAGAAAATCAGTGGTACAATAAGTTAGAGGGTAGAATGCTACCAAAAATCCATTATTGAAGGCTTACAAACATAAGATTTGGGATCTCATTAAAGATTTTGAAGCTTTCAAATTTTAACTAATCCCAAGAGAGATTAATTAGTATGTTGATATATTATCAGTAGTAGGAGATCATTTTTATATCCTAAATGATGTGATAATTTGGAAATACCAACCACATATCAAGGTATTGGTTAGACCATTTATTTCTGATAATAATGCAAGTTGGGAAGTCTTTGATAGTGGTATGCAGAATATATCTTTTCTATGTGAGGAAGATAAGTTCTCCTCAAAGAATCAATCCAAGTTCTAACAACAATATGGTGACCAAACATTGTAGATGTAGTCCAACAAACTTCCTAAAATATTGCTGACCCTTGAAAGTATCTTCGATGAAGAAGATCAAGTAAGAAAAGAAAAAGTATTCATGTCCACAAGTGAGGAACATTTTGAAAGAGTTGAAATATTAAAATACAAACTCCTCAAGATAGGAAATGTATGTACTAAGGTTGAGAAGGCTATCTTTATTGAATTATGTAGGTAATTTTTAGATTTATTGCATGGGAATATTTCAAATGGAAAAAATATTTCAAATGATTGCTGGGTATGAATGCTTCTCACTATTGGATGGGTATTTAGGTTATAACCAAGTATTGGTTAAGAAAAAGGACCAATATAAAACTACATTTATAACCAAATAGGGCACATATGACTATAAAAATATGTCTCTTAGACTCTCTAATGTAGGGGATACCTTTCAAAAATCCATGAACATGGCCTTTCAAGGTTTGATTAATAAGATGGAGTCAGTGTACCTTGATGATATCACTATTTTTTTTAAAGATGATAGTGATCACTTGGATCATTTAAGAATGATTTTTAAAATGTGTAGGCAATTTGGGATATCTTTGAATCCTAAAAAAATTGGTTTTTTAATCTATAAGGGCAAGCTACTTGGACACATTGTCTCAAAGGAAGGGCTGACCATAGACCCTAAAAGAGTGAAAGATATCTTGGCCTTGTATATAGCATTGCATATGAAAACATTGAAATGTGTCCTTAGAGAAATAAACTTCATAATAAGTTTTATATCTGGTCTTGAAAACTTTGTAAAACCTTTGACATCCATGCTACATAAACATCAAACGTTCAACTAGATAAAAAAAAGGATAGGTAACTTTGAAGCTATAAATTAAGATATAGGACAATCACCTACCTTGGTGAATCCTAAATTATCTAAGGATTTCTTTTTTTATGATTTATATAATATTGACGCCATATCTACCATGTTAATGCAATAAAATAATGAATGAGATAGGCAACCCATTACCTTATTCAGTCAAAGGCTTGGAGACAATGAAGAGAAGTATGTTTTTGTATAAAAACAAGGCTTGCAAGTCATAAGAAGCTTGAAAAAAATCAGAAATATGGTTTCAAACAACAAGATAAACATCATGGTATCTCACCCAGGTGTTAAATACTTCCTTCTCAATAAGGACTCGAATGAAAAGAGGGTAGGTTGGATTACAAAAGTGATGGGATATGATGTAGAGATTAAGGTCACCAAACTAGTAAGAGGGAGAGGCATATGTGAACATATAGCATTGAATCTTTAAGGGAATAAAGAGGAATATTTGTTACTACAAGATGAGACCCAAGAAATAATAACTTCACATGCTATAATTTGAATATAATACTTGACAAGGTTCTTGAAAATAGGTGAGTGTCTAACCAAATTAGATATGTCCAAGAGGAGATACTTTAGGCTTCAATATATACCCTATGTCATTGTATATGGGGTCCTTTTAGGAAAATATCTTAATGGTATGTTACTTAGATGTGTGGAAATTAAGCAAATATGCATGATTTTGGAACAATTCCATGATGGGCCTACAGGTGGTCATTTTTCTCCTCAAACAACAACAATAAATATCATGAGAGTAGGATACTATTGGCCTCAACTCTTCAAGGACTCATTCATGGGTAATAAGGTACTCAAAGTGTGATTTCTTCACTAGAAAAAAAATGTTGGTAGATTTACCCCTCGATCCCTTCTAAGTTGACCAACCATTCATGCAATGGGGGCTTGATTTTATAGGCATGATTAATCCTCCCTCAAGTGTAGGCCACAAATGGATACTTACAACCATGGATTATTTTACAAGGTGAGTAGAGGTAATATCCCTTAAGGAAGCTATTGAAAAATTAGTCCTTGATTTCTATGAGGCCATAGTGACTAGGTTTGGAGTACCATCAACCATCATATCTGATCATGCATTACCATTCATGGGTACAAAAATAAGTGAATGGGAAAATGATTGTGGTATATAATTAAGTACCTCCTCTAATTAATACCCCCAAAGAAATGGGATATATAATATACAAATAATATTTTGATCAAAATCATTAAGAGGATGGTTGATGACAATTAGACGTCTTTGCATACAAAGTTAAAGACAACCTTATGGGCTGATAGAGTCACTCCTAAGAGAGTTATAGGTAACTCACCATACATAATTATGTATGTTAGAGACTATAAATGTCCCATTTATCTTGATTTTCCTACTTTAGAGTTAGCACATCAACTAGAACTAATAGAAAATAATCATATGGAGGTAAGGATGGTAGAATTGATGGAGCATGAGGAAAATAGGAATGAATCCATGCATACTATGAAATATCATCAATCCCAAATGAATAAAACTTTTGATAGGATAGATAGTGAGATAAAGTTACATTAAGGTGATCTTGTTTTAAAGTGGGATAAATATAGGGCCCAGCCTAGTAAACACACAAAATTTGATACACTATGGAGTGGGACCTATTTGATCATTAGTAGAAAGGAAAACAATGCCTTTCAACTATCAAGAGTTATGGAAAAGTGATAAGTATCATAGTCAATGAGATATACTTGAAACCTTTCTAATAAGGTTAGTTTAATGTTTTGTACATAGGTTAGGTGTGTTTTTTTCATAAGTGCTTAGCACATTATTTTGGAGTGAGTTTGTTGTTTATTTTTGCTAAATACCTTTGGCATTGTGTGTTTTATTCTTGTTGTGTGGTTTGGTATTAGTTTTAGTCTTCAAGAGGCATGTCAGTTTTAAATTTTAGTATAAGAATGAATCCATTTCCCAATATGAGGATAATGCACTTATTTATCAACATTGTAAGCATACTACCTCTTTGAATCACCAATTTATTGACCAATTTTAACAACCAAGTCAAAATGGTCAACCCTTATAGGTTGAAATTTTTCATAGGGTTATTCAAGATTGTATATAGTTGTAATGGTCTTGTAATGGTATTGTAATTTTCATGTAATGGTCTTGTAATGAACTTCATGTGGTTATATTGGTCTTTGACTAATTTTGTTTAAGGTTTGGTATCGTATGTACTTATATAATCTTAAGAGTCATTCATGAGTCATGTGTTTGTCATGGTGATCAAGATTTAACATTGGGATGAGTCATTAAATGAGGTTTTATTTATGTCCTTAAAGTCATATTGTCTTGTATTAATTTATAATCATGTTGTTATACATTACAAAGTCTTAATGTCATCTTTTTAGGTCAAAACAAAGGAATTGTATGTACCACTCTCAAATACAAACATTTAAAGTAGTGTTATAAAATGAATAATTTTAGAGAATAGTTAGAATATGGTCAGAGCCTGATAAAATTGTAGTTCAATGACTAAATTAAGATAAATACTCATTTGCAAGTAGTTATGGGAAGTTGTACAGACTTGGGAGATCTATTTGTAGGTGGAAATAGTTTATAGGAGTCTCTTCAGCTTCCAATAGTTATATTCACACTTATAATGAAGTTTTAGGTCCCAAAAATGAAAATAACTCTCTCTTTTTCCTACATCACTTCCTTCACAAGCTCAAAAGGACAAATTTCAAATGCATCATATAGCCAAGAAAGATAAATTTGGAGGATGATCTTTTTGATACAGGATGAGGTGCTATTAATATTCACAATTATGGAATCATTTTGTATATTCATCCCATCTCATTTATAAACAATCTTTAAAAGTACAAGGAGGTCACTATGTCTTGTTCATTCAGGTAGGGTCTAGTTTTGGTCTTATTTATTAACTTCATATCTCAATGGATGAGAGTGGTTTTTGTGAGATGTTTTTAGAGATGAAATGAGTCCTTGTAATTCAAGTTTCATTAATCAAATAAACTTCATAAGGTGCCTTCTTCAAGGAAACTAGTGTCTCAAACATATGGAATGTATCACCCCATCTTCAAGTGTTTTCGGTTGGTTTGAAGTGTTTCCATTATAAGAAAGTTTCCAAGTGACTAATTATTCCTAGAATATTTATCACTCTCATAAGATTCATGTGTTTTCCCCTTGAAAAGGGATCCTTGTAAATAATCCTTAAGTGGTGACAAGGTGCAACACATGAATAGTATTCTACAGACCTGATTGTTATACTTAGCCTAAATAGAAATCGAGGATCAATGGTAGCATGAGAGAAAATTATTGAACATGTTGGAAGTTTAAGGAAATGAGAATGAGACTAAAATACATTCTCTAAAAAGGACTTGGATAAGTTTTGTCTACCCATAGGTTACAGACCCATAGGTATAAATTCATGGACTATAAGTCTCATGTTGAAGATGAATAAAGCCATGGAAAGACTTGATATACTTCTTAAATACTCATGTGACTTTGATAAAACCCCATTACATTAGAAAAGACCTTGAATAAACACCTAGACTCCCACTCTAATGCATGACTTGTATATGATCCTTTATATACAATGGGAAAATTTGAGACTATATAGTGATGAATAGAAGACTCATAGGCTATTGAGGCAAATGATAGGAAGAAGATAAGAGTTTACATAATATAAAGGTGTCAAATACTTAAGAGGCTATCTCAATAGTCAATCCAAGAAAAAAGGGTAGACCTACATGTTACAGACCTGTGGGTCATCATTTAGATAAAAGGTTAATTGTCACAAGAAGAATAATTAGTGTGTAAACATGACTCAATGGAATTAAAAGTAGGAGATGTATCTATGGGAATTATTGATTGATTTGAGATTCAAAATAGGGTGGAGATGATTGAGTGCATAGGCCTGGATACTCATACATAAGCTTGTGTATGAAGACAAGAATGCAAAAAATATTGAAGATGTTATGAAAGGCTAATGATTATAATATGATGAAAAGATAATTCATTAAAGTTCATCATTATTAAAATGTCCCTAGCCTAGTTGAAGAATCCACGTTTAAGACTAATGTTCAAAATATTTCCTAATCATCACCTACAACTATGTCTTGAATATACATATGAAAGAGGGTGTATGCTTATTATAATAATGGGTATTGTTGGTGTGAATAGGGTTATTTCCTATCTAGTTCCACCATTAGGTGTGAACATGGTTGTCTCCCTAATTGGTTCCACTGGTTGATTATATTCACACCTTATTTAGTTAAGTTTACTTAGGTGTTTATATGTTTGTCTCACCTTAAAGGATCATAACACTTGTCACAATCCTGTGCAAGGTTGGTGAGAGGTTTTTCTCGCCTCATAGGATCATGACACTTGTCATGATCCTATGCAGAGTTAGTGAGAGGTATTTAGTATAATTACCCCCTATGTAAGCTTATTTTCTTACACCAATTGAATGAATGATTCATGCATTGTCTTGAGTTCAATATTCATTCTCAGTCCCTAATATAAGTTCTTCCCCATGCTTATTAGATTCTTATCCAATCTTACATGGTACTAGAGTGGGTTAAGGTACCTAGGGTAGCGTAGTAGGAATTATAATCTATGAATTTCTCTCATAGTTTGTATGCTCTTCTCTTGCATCCTAATATGGTCCTGAGAATTAGAAATATGTAAGAATAATAAACAAATTCTAGGGGAGGAGCTTTCTTTTGAGTGTTTTCATTCAGGTTCCTTTTTGACATTTTAAGAAGCATGTTGAAGCTCATTGTTATGTCTAGAACATCGTATAGCACTCCTAGTTGTTCCAGTTGAGTAGTGTAGTGGAGGTTACATCATCAGGTGGTTTGTGCAGTAGTTTTTCATGCATTTGATGGATTCAAGGAGTGGAGTTTGAAGTTTTTTCTTCCAAAATACTTTTTTTCCCTTCAAATTGTAATTTTTTTTCAAAATTTTCTCCTCCAAATATATTTCTCAAATTCCAAATTTTTCCATTTTTTTTGAATTATTGTATATTTTTATTTTTTAGTTATTTTTTTTACCAAAAAAACATCAATTATTGTCAAAAAAAAATAAAAAAAATAATATCTATTCTAATATTATTAAAAAAATTGCTATTAAAAAAAACATTAAAAAAAAATTAAAAAAAGAAAGTTTTTTTTATTATAAAAAAAATTAAAAAGTTTTTAAAGAAAGGTTTTTTGAAAATATAAAAAAAAAACTTTAAAAAAAATTAAACAAAAAAAAATTGAAATCCACATTTTTTGTTTGTATTAAACAGAAAAACATAAGCAGGTCGTACGGTCTACTTATGTAGGTCGTAGGCCTGCATCCCAAGGTTGAGGGCCTTTTGGGAGGAGTTCGGCCCCAACCTAATCCATAGACTTTAGGGGGGCGTTACCCCACCTAGGATTTTAGGCCTATGTAATTTTTTAATTTAAAAAAATATTCTTAATTTTTTTTTTGGTTTTTTTCAAAAACAAAAAAACATCCATCAAACAAAATAAAAAACCTAGAACAAGCAAAAATTGTCTATTCTCTACAAATTTTAGGGTGTTGAAGGACATCTCAAATTTTTCTTTATTGGGTTCTACCAAAAATCCTCAAAGCACCTGGTTTTCTACCAATTCAAGTTTGTTGGTTTTCAAAATACTCAAGGTGTGTTCATTTTTTCAAACAAAAAAATACACATTTTTCATGATTAGCAAGAAGTCAAAATTAGATGGTGATTGCAATTGACTGAACTTCTAGTTTTTCAAACAAATGAAAAATGCAAATTTTTGAACATTTGGTCATGTTTGCCAACCTCTACTAAATCTGGCAGGTTTCATTAAATTTGGTAGATTTCTCTAAATCTAGTGGTTTTCTTCTAAATATGGTGGATCACCAATTTTGGTGGTAGTTTTGCTAAAGTTGGTGGATTTCTAAAATTTATGATATTTTTTCTAAAATTGGTGACATGGTGTATGGTCCCCCTCTCTGTTGGCATTCTTAAATTTGTAGTTCAATTTCAAATGACCATATCTTAATCACATGACCTCTAATTTCTAATTTTTTTTTTATTTTGGCTATTTTTATACCCTTTACATGGTGGTGTAGATGGATTTTGAATTTGATCAGTGGTTTTGAAGTAGTTGGCACTTTTTCATAAGCTTTGCAGGCATGTCATCCATTTTGGACCTCTCGAGACTTAGTTTGGGCTCATTTGGAATGCATTTTGAGTGAAATGTTTTTTGAAAGTACATGTTTATTCATGCAATTCATAGATATGGTATTAGTTTATATCATTGTCTTGTAAAATTATCACTTAATTACTCTCACATTCTTTTGGTAAAGTGTACACCAATTGTAATCTACCACATAGCCATTTTTGTAAGTGGAATTTTTAACCACACTAATTATAAAGTGCCAAAAAAAATTACTTTTGGGGATTCTTGATTTAGTATATTTTTGGGGGGTTGTGTTGGTGTCTTGATCTCCACATTGTGTGTGTATTTTCATTTATTTTTCCATGGGTAATCCTATGTTTCCTTTTTTAACTCCATATAATTACAATACATGAAAATCATATGCATGGAATACACTAATGGGTAAAAGATACACCCACTACATTGAGAGTACATTTCCAGAACCCACAGATCCCAAGGAAAAGAATACATGGCTAATTGAAGACACTAAAACTCTTAGATATCTACACACATTCATTTCCTTAGATATACTATTTCACATTGATTAGTGTAAAAATCCTAAATAGGACATTATTAAGAATATTTATGGTAAAATGGATGAGGTAAGAGGGTATAAAATTGACAATGAACTCTCTAATCTTGATCCGTCTTCTTTTGACAACATTCAAGACTATGTCACTAAGGTAAATGAATGTTGTGCACAACTCAAGGAATGTGGACTTCATAAAAAGGAAGTTCAAGTAATTTTCAATGTGCTCAACAAGATTCCTATTGAATATGCTACATTTGTATCTAGCTTTCATACTCGTCAGCTGATAATGGCCCAGGCCTATGTTATGCCCACATTTGAGGCATTTATTGACATGCTAATTCTTGAGCAAACCAAGTTACTCGCTATGGGTCTTCTCAAGCCCTCTAAGTCACACACATTAATGGTAGGGCCTCTTCAACATTTAAAAGATCCTAAGTAGCAAAAATAAAAAATGTTGAAGCCATGAAAAGCACCTTCATAGTCTTCACATCTAGCACCAACAACATCAATATCCTACAAGAAGCAAAATTATTTTCAGAAGAAGGGATGACCAACTTGCTCATACTACAAGAAAAATGGTCATGATGAGCATCACTTTCATGCTAAACAAGTTGATGAATTGAAGAATTTTCTCAAGAAGAACAACATCAATTTGCCATCCTCTTATACAAAGGAGTCCTCTCCTTCTTCTTCATAATCCAAGAAAGGGAAAGGTCAAACACTTATCACAACTGACAAGTATTATCAACAATGGATTCTTGACTCTGGGGCCACACATCATATGGGTTTTACTGGAGAACAATTTTCTTCATTAGAACCTTATTTGTTGCCTCACATTCTCATAGGAAATGATACACTAGTGGAAGCTACCAGAAAAATATCAGTTGCAATGAAAGAAGGCACCTTTTTAGATGCACTTTGTGTTACAAATTATGTGCCAACCTTCTCTTGGTCTACTAGATCACACATGTTGGGAATGAAAATAAAGTTGAGTTCTTCCCTAATTTAGTAGAAATTTGGGATCTTGAGGATAATGCCTTAGTTGCAATGGGAAAATTTGATAATGAGTATCAGCTATATATACTCTCCCATTTTGTGCCTCAATCCCCTTCTACTACTTTGGTCACTCATACTGATTCCTTAAGTAAACTATGGCATAAACGGTTTGACCATCTCAACTACCACTATCTTTAACATCTCATCTCAAAGGATATGGTACAAGGACTCCCTCCCATTCAGTTTTCTAATGGCCTATGTTTAGGCTATACAAATAGCAAGCATCTAGAGGATAAGTTTGACAAAGGGTCATCTTGAAGGGCTTAATAAGTCATTAAATTGCTTCACAATGATCTTATGGGTCCATTTCCCACATTTTATTTTAACAAAACCCATTATGTCATCACTTTTATTGATTACTATTCATAGTTTACTTGGGTCTACTTCCTTCGTTAGAAGAGTGAAGTCTTCAACTAGTTTCTAGAGTTCATAGCTCATGCTAAAAATAATCTAAAAAATATCTCAAAATTATCTACATAGATAATGGCTGAGAATATGTGAATCATCACCTTGAACAATTATATGCCCTTGAAGGGATCAATCTTCAAAATTTCATTGTCTACACACCCCAACAAAATGGGATTTCTAAATTGAAGAGTCATACCTTAGAGGAAATGGCAACTTTCATGATAATGCTCGCTCTCTTGGTCCATAATTTTGGGCTGAAGCTATTAATTGTGCCACTCACATTCAAAACCACATTCCTCATAAAGCCTTAAAAGGTGTGTCTCTTTTTGAAGCTTGGTGTGGTTAGAAACATATTATACAATATTTTTGTGTCTTTGGGTCCCCTGCATTGGAATGTGTTCCTTCAAAGAAATTCAAAGCTCTTCAACAATAAAGTCGACATTGCCTTTTTGTTGGTTATCCTGATGGTGTCAAGGGATATCATCTATTGGATCTAGAGAGGAAGGAGATTTTCATTGCTAGGAGTGTTCAATTTGAGGAGATAATTTCTCCCTTAGCCTCTAAAACTCCATCTCCTCCATCCACATTGGAATTTGATTATAGTGATTGAGATGATACATCTTCACCTCTACTAGGGCCATCTTCAGTAGCTACAACAACCCCATCTTCATCATCACCTCAATGGGTCTGATAGACTCTTCAGTCAGTCAGTACATTTTTTAAGGATCCTTCAGACAATCAAAAGACTTGATCACAACATCTTAATCTTCCACATATATGCATTACACTTTCTTCTGATTCATAATCTTTTCATGAAGAATCTGGTCATGTTGAGTGAGATTCAACAATGGAGGAAAAATATAGTTCCTTGATGAGGAACAACACCTAGGATTTAGTCCCCCTTCCAAAGGGAAGAAATATGGTTCATTGTAAGTGGATCTACCAAACCAAATATGTAGTGGATGGAACATTTGATAAGTTCAAAGCATGCCTTGTTGATAAAGGTTTCTCATAAGTTCCTAGTGTTGACTATACTGAGACCTTTGCACTTGTTGCTAAGATAAACTCTATTTATTTGACTCTTGCTATTGTTGTAACTCATGGTTGGGTTATACATTAGATGGATGTGAAGAGTGAATTTCTTCATGGGGATATTCTAGAATAAATTTACATAGAGCATCCACAAGGGTTCATTAAGGACTCTTCTTTGGTCTATCTCTTGTGAAAGTCTCTCTATGGCCTCAAACAAGTCCCTTGGGCTTGGTATGCCAAGATGGACTCATTTCTTCTATCGACTAGATTCTCACATTGTCACTCAGATCCCACTATCTACATTCTAAGATAGAATGACACCCATTTACTAGTGGTCCTCTACATTGCTGACTTAAATCTCACTCGGAGTTCTTCATCCATAATTGATAGTGTCAAATCTACTTTGCATGAGCATGTTTTTATGACTGACTTGGACCTTTGACACTGCTTTCTCAAGATTGAGATCACTTAATCTTATTTTAAGATCACTCTTTCACAACCCAAGTATTCTCTTTATTTACTACTTCACTTTAATATGGTTGATTATATGCCTGTACCAACTCCCTTCCTATTTGGAGTTAAGGTTGAGGTAAAGTGTTCCACTCCACTTGTTGGTGCCACTTTGTATCATCAACTTGTTGGAAGTCTCATCTATTTGATGTACACTCACCCTGACATTTGTTTTGCAGTCAGCATGGTCTCTTGATTTATGCAAGGACCACATAAACTTCATTAGAAAGTAACCAAATTTATCTTAAATTACATCCAACACACTCCTCGACATGGGATACACTATGCAATAGGGCTTAGTCTTGACTTGGTTGGATATAAATTTTTTGATTGGGTTGGTGACTCTAAGGATTGTAAGTCCACATCTAGTTACAAATTTTACCCTCGTTCTAGCCCAATTAGTTGGCAGAGTAAGAAGTAACATGTTATTGATCTATCTTCAATTGAAGCTAAGTATTAGGGGGTTATTAATGCCACTATTGAGGCTATTTGGATTTAGAATATTTTGGCTGAGTTTGGCATCACTATTTCATAGCTATTTATCATTCTTTATGACAATTAGAGTACCATTCAGATCTCAAAAATGTTGGTTCATCATCAGAGGACCAACCACATCGAGATCCATATGTAATACATCAAAGAGCTAATTTAGGAGCAAGTTATTGATCTATGCTATTGTCCTATGTCAAATCAAGTTGTAGATATCTTCACAAAACCTTTCACTAAGAGTAAGTTTCATCATTTGCAAACTCTCTTAGGGGTGTGAGACACTACTTTTGGGGGGGTCACTTTACCTTCCTTCATCATCCTCTCATGGGGAGAAGTTTTTTCCTATGGTTTTTCTCCTTCTCTTATGTTTTAAGGGGATTAGTGTGTACATGGGTACGTCATCAAGCCTTATTGTTGGGACCCATTTCTTATTTTTTGCATGATTGAATAAACACTTAAGTTGCACTTAAAGGGGGGTGTTGGTGTGAATAGGGTTATTTCCTATCTAATTCCATCATTAAGCGTTAACATGGTTATATCCCTAACCAATTCCACTAATTAATTGTATTCACACCTTATTTATTTAATTTTACATATGTTTTTTTATATGTTTGTCTTACCTTACAAGATCATGACACTTGTCACAATCTTGTACAGGATTGGTGAGAGGTTTTTCTCACCTCATAGGATCATGACACTTGTCACAATCCTATGCAAAGTTGGTGAGAGGTATTTAGCATAAATATCCCTTATGTAATCTTGTTTTGTTACACCAAATAAATTAATGATTCATGCATTATCTTGAGTTCAATATTCATTCTCATTCCCTAATCTAAGTACTTCCCTAGGCCTATTAGATTCTTGCCCAATCTTACAAGTATTCAGAGTGATGAAGAAGATTTATAAAGTCTCAAATTTTAATAAAGTATTGAGTTTACTTATTGGTTTTTACTAAATAACTTAAAACTCAAAATGCATTCAAACACCTAATGACCACTTATAGGTTAGTCTAAGTGAATAAGGTTGATTTCATGTTTTGAAGAGAAGGTAGAGTGCACATAAAGAGCATTGGAGTTTAGATCAGTTGGATAAAAAAGTGAATAATTCCATTATAGATCAAGATGGAAAAATCAGATAATGAGCAAAGAGACTGGTCAAGATAAAATCCATTTAAACCTTATTCACACAGTCAATTGTCATCTACAGGCTTGCCTAGAGTGAAAAAGTGCCTATTTGGTTTGAGAAATATTAGGCCACTATGGAAGGAAGTAGATAATATTGGATGATATTATAATGTTAATATTATTTAATATAGTCCTTAGAATTATAAAAGTGAAGCTAATGGTGATAAACCCTATCTAGGCCAAAGAAGCCTAAGACCATATATACAAGTCTGTAAGCATAGTCATTGAAAGGGTGGAATATTAGAGATGAAGTGAGAGTTTGAGGATTTTTATAATTTAATAAATGTTTCACATACCCTACAAGAGCATCCACATGTAAGTTAATACAATAAAAGTGGAATTTAAGCCTATGAAACCTCCTTGAGCTTCACTAGGTGAATGACTGAATTTTAAACCAGACCTTTTCTAGATTGGTGTGACCTTGATCTTCTACATAAGACTTATTGTATTTAAATGGTGATACATAGATACCCATACATAAATCTTGTGGTATTATTTGTCTTCTTGGATCCCTGACCTTCATGAATAATGCCTAAGACTGCATACTACTCTTAAATGACCTAAATGAAAACTGAGAAGTAACTTCTTGCACTTGGATCTATATAAACAAAATGCATGGGATATTTTTCTCATAGTTAAAGTTTAGGGGTATAATTAACTTGATATTTTTGGAATTTTTTTAGGAATTAAGGGCACAAGCTTTATGAATAATCATTAAGAACCCAAATAGGTTTAAACCCTCCTAAAACCCTAATAAGGACATGATATGGAAGATTATCCTCTAAAGTGCATGATATGAACTTATTTGTTCCTTAAAACTATATAAAAACATTCTAGACTCCCTAAATCTCTCCACCATGTAATTTTCTTGTACATGCAACTCTATGTACTATAATTAATGTTATGTTTTACAAGGTTTTAAAGTGAAATGTAAGGTTTTGAGTAATTGAACACTTGAAAACTATTGGGGAGGGAGATTTTGGATGTATTATATATATAAAATACCAAAAATATGTAAAAGACACTATGTAAGTGATCCTACAAGTCTAGTTTTTGAAGGTAGTCTAAAAGGTTTGAGAAAGAGACAACGTTTGCAAACCATTTCATGGTTTTCATACTTACACATGGTTTCAAGACCTAAAATTTGTCATGGAGGTTTATTGTAGGCCATGAAAATTTATTCACACACTTTTTGGTGATTTAAAATGTTTGGGAGAAGTCTGGAGCATAAATTCAGTATTTTAGGCATGGAGGACTAATTTGAAAGAGAAAAAGGTCAAATAAACACACTTCCACTCACAATCAAGATATGAAATTTGTCATGGAGTTGTAAATACATAATGGGTTATTAAATATATATTAATTTTATTATTAACATCCACAAAATATCCTACATAATGAGGTTTACATGATTTTAGGGCTACAAGGAATTCAAGCCAAATGAGAGAATAAGGTGCATGATGGAGTCTTGGGGTTTATTACATGAACCCAAATGAATTGATTCAAGTTTGATAAGGTATGATGATTTAATTTATGAATAATATTCCATGTTTTGATCCATTTGTAAAAGGATAGGCATATTAGATAAAGGAGTTTCAATATACCCAAGGAGTTATGTGATTATTGCCACTGAAATTTCAAAATAAAAGAGTTTCAAAGTGTATGGTAAGTGTACAATAAAATTTATGAAGGTAATTCATGAAGAAATAATAATCAAATAAACCATTTTCCATTTTTTTCATGGAAAGAAGCACAATTTTGAAGTAGTACAAGGTGTCAAGCCAATTTTGAAACTCCTATGCCATATGGGAGATGAAACATCTTAAGAAGAGGAACACATGTCTTTAAAAGTATATTAGGAATGTTTTATAACTACCTTATTATTTTTAACTCCTTTATACACTTTTAAATCTCTCTCTTCTATGCCCCTCTTTTTCTTCCTCGTTTCTCTATATAAGCTACCTTTTTTGGCATTGTATGACATCCACAAGTTGGTATGGCAAAGCCATGATAAATTGAATAATAATTTTTCCATATAAAATAAATATTAAATATATTTTTAGTTTCTCAAATTCTTTCATGAGTGTGTGAATTAGTCTATTTATGAGTGACAAGTGATAGTTTTCTGTCCTTGTGCTTATTTATCTCTTTCATGCTTGGTGTGAGTAATCTACTTTCTAACAGGTCTTATGAAGTGTAAATGATAGAGTTTTGTGATTTTAAGTGCATAATATGGTTAATTAGAGTCCCTAATCATACCTATTAATAATCTATCTTGAAGGATACTTTTCATTCTACCTTCATACTCAAGTATTGTTTTAGGAAAACCTTGAGTTTTGAAATCAGATTTGTAGTTGTTCTTTCATAGTGCAGGTTTAAATAAGATGTGGATTTTATCATGGTGCATCACCTCCATTATATTACTATTTAATCTCATTCTATCACTTTTCCTTAAATTTATATAGGTTATTAGTTAGTTGGATGTGTTGTGCACGACAACTATCCCATCATCTAGAGACTCACTTCTAAGAATTGTCACCCACAATAGATGAGGTGTTTCAATGTTATTATAAATTTGAGGAGTTTGGAGTATCACTCCTTGGGTTGTAAATTTAGTTAATAAAAATCATTTTACACATGATATCCCTCATGATCATGATTATTTAGATACACTTACATTTTTTGTTGAGGATATCTAGATAGATGTCTTCACACAACTTTCCATAAGGATTGATGAGACTCTGGCTGCCATTAGGATCCATCTTCATAGAGATATTTCAGATGCCATGGGTAATATTTTTAGACAAATTTATCAATATTTTTGAAAATTTAATGGTGTTCTTACATTTTTTTTCTTCACTATGATTTTGGATTGGACTTGTGATCCACTTTTATATATCTTATATCATTTGACTATGTGTCAAATTCAGTTTCACCTATCTAATTTACATGGATATTTATATTATGTTTTGTGTTGTATATGGCTTCATTTATTTTCATATTTTTTTATTGATTATATTATTTCTTTCCATGATTTCACACTTATGTTTATGAGTTAATTTCTTTCATGGATTTCTTTTTCTTTTATAATGATTGTTTACTACCTTATCTCAATTAAAACTCAGATAATTATTATTGTGTCTTGGTTATACAAACCTTGATACCCTTAGGAGTCTTCCTTTACGATATGATTAGTTATAAAATAAGAAATTTCGTTAGACTCCTATTTTACCAATATAATTTGGATCTCCCTTTATTTCCTTCCTATTTCCTTTTAATACTAAACATACATATGGTTGAAACTTGAGATTACATACTAGTTCATAAGTAAGCCTAAGTGTTTACTCAGTCATATCTTTGGATACTTAGCTTCCTTTAGCCAAATTATAAAGCTCATTAATGTGTATCACTTATATCACTCGTGTTGTTTATTCCAAATCCATATGGGGGATGAATCATAAAATACATAAAAATTTAAAAGCCAAATCATTTAAATAAAAGGCAATGATATAAAAAGAACATACAATTTCAAAATTCAAATCACACTAAATGATGTTATTTATATCACATCTCCTTTTTTAATCAAATCTAAAAATCCATAGTTGGAAACATGATAGAGTCAAGGTCCATTGTGGTGTGGTAGGCTACTAGATTAGGAAAGAAGAATAAAAACCAAAACTTATAGTGATACCTACTTTCTCACACAAGTACCCAATCTTCCAAGTAGACCGACGACTCTGTAAGAGGTTCTGAGAAATGGGGAAAATATTTTGGGAAGATAGGTACATTTTAATTTTCTTGTTCATATAATAAGAATGAGTTGATATTAGTATCTCACCTATCTACTTATACAATGTTTTACTTATTGTGAGCAAGTATCCTTTGTATTTTGATGGTCACTAGACTCTTAGTGTTTCTCTTCTATACCTAGTATGCCTCATGTTTCTTAAGGTATTATCATAGATGCATATGTCATGATTTTCAATTTCCCTCTTTCATTACATCATTCCTAATATTTCCACTTGAGAAAAATTATTTTATTAACTAATCTTTCCCCCTGGGGTTTACCTTTATGAGTTTTAGTGTAAGACCATGGATAGAACAAGGACCTGCTCACAAATTAACACATTATAAACATCTTTTGAAATCATTCACATAGTTGTTTCCACATAGTTGGTGTTCCCTTTGTGAGTTATAGTGTATGACCATGGATGGGACCAGGCCCTCCTCACAAAATATTCCAATACCCCATTCCTACTATAACTAAGTTTAAATAAAATTACATGTGTTAAATTTGAGATAAGTAGTGCTCGATTATGACTTCCACGTCATTGACATACTTCCCATATTGATTTAGTATGTTTTATGCTTACTTCCTAAATATTTCACTTTTTATTTCTTATTTTCTAATAGCATGTATGATTAAAACCATTTTATTAAATTTTTCATACTTCCTAGCTTGAATTAGTGTGATTAATTTAATTTCCTTTTACCATTTTTTATTTCTTTTTATACTTCCCAACTTGATTTAATAGGATTGATTGACTTGATTTTTTTGTTTTTATACCAATGGTTTTTCATGTACCTTCTATTTTATTACAAATTTTCATACTTCCCAATGTGATATAGTATGATTTTTAGTTTTTTTAATTTGGTGCAAATTTTTACATGGTTTGAAAACATTTGTTCCCTTTTTTACCATTTTTGATTTATTATATTTAGTCATATTTTGTTATTACACACTTCCCATCATGATATTACATTTGTTTTGATTATTTATAATTTTCCAAATCATTTTTGCATTTTTATTTTTAACCATGCATGTGTATCACATAATGCTATAAAAGAAAACATACATCACATATTTCATATAACATATGCTATAAAAAGATAAATACAAGTTCTATAAGGGAAATATATCCATGCATCCACATCCAAATCTAATTAAAACTAATGACATCAATATAACTATATAATAGTTATATTGATGTCATTAGTTTTAATTAGATTTGGATGCAGATGCATGGATATATTTACCTTATAGAACTTGTACATATATATATCATGTGTTTTATACAATACAAGGTATAAAATACAATAGCCACAACTCTAAGATTGTGCTCCATCATGTCTATCATGTGGCCTGACCATGTTACCCATAGATGCCTATAATTATCCCCTTTAAATAATAAACTATAAATAAGTAGTCCAAGATCTCAATCCAAAAATATATTCCAGTAGATTGGCCAATTGAGCCTGTACCTATCCTCAATGGATGGTGGTTACCGTGTGCATGGATCTATATTGTGCTATGGCCTACTAGGCCTATGCCTCTCTAACTCCTACCCTTGCTTGTAGCTGAAACCCATCACCATATACTTGTAGCCACCTGACAACCTCTCCCACCAATCTAAACCAACCTGTCTGGGCTAGGGTAGATGGAACCTTAGGATCATCTAGAGTGGTCAGGTTGTATGATGCTAGTATCATATCTAAAATGTCAGCGTGCACATTTATCACTAAGTCTCCTCATCTAACCTCCTCTATCATAAGATCTATAAACCCCCCCCCCCCACACACACACACCATAATCACAATACAAATAGTATTCTATATCAAAAACTTAAATTTAAAAGAAAAACTCACTACTATTGGTTTCACCAATCATGATTTCCCCATATATTTGACCACCAAACACCTTTTCTATTGGATGCCTTCATAATAATGTAAATCATGGAGTCACCACTATATCCCACCACAGTCCTCTCCTTAGGGGTGTCTCTATGGACCAACTATGTCCTAAAGCGATTACTGGATCCTTTTTTATAACAACTAGCACTTGATTTTTCTCATGCTAATAATGTTCCCATATCCAATGAGTGCATAGTGGTTATTGCTACCTCTATTGTGATTTTGATTGTGCTCTTACATTTAAATCCATCACATTTCCTCTTGCTATATTTGATACCTCTTTCTTTTGTGCTCATTCAACCCATGGTCTAACACTTGAAGACTTGATCACTTAAATCTCAATAGGTACCCCTCTACCTCCTATCCATCTTGGATTTATAGCATGCCATGCCCAATATGTAGGCACCACTAGAGGATCCACTAGATAGGATAGTCCTAGTTATCCTAATATATGTGCCACTAGATGTGTATCCACCCATGAAATGTAGTGTCCCATAATATGCAAACATGCTAACCCAGTTACAATGATAGACAAACTAGGCCATATGGTAGTTATGTGAATGTAGGTATACCACATGATATGACCTCATGTGTTAGTCAATAGGGATTGCATATGGGGCATGGTTCACATTACATGGTCATGTCTCTATCACAAGACTAGAGGTAGCCTATCATCGACCGCATGGGGTAACTCAACTAACTGATACATGGGGAACCTTTCATATATCCATGCACCAAGAAAAATCACTGGTCTCATAATCTTTTTCCCTCTAGATAGCATCCCATATATATCATACATGAGTTAAACTTAGATGATAAACCCAAAACTATAAATTGATTCTTGATCTAATGTGGAATGGCACAAGGCTATTGCATATAATGGTAGCTTGCCATCCAATTTATAACACAACCCTCATACTATCACATCCTTTTAAAAGTCTAAAATAGATGCAATCTATTCATCAAATAATCTCACCCTCAACTTGAGGTGGATCCTATCTAAGTAGGTCTCTCACTAAGCTAATGTTTGTCTCTCATCCTCTAACTCCAATGTATGAGCAATCACTGATGTCCCACCTATGAAATTACTCAAGAAAATTGAAATTCATGTTTTCTTACCTATGTTAAAATCATTGTGACCACTAAGCATCCTCTATGTTTAAGCTATTGTCTCCTCACCATGGTTGCTCTCTAGTCTTGAACTAGGTATCTTAGCTCTATTTTCTTAGAATAGTAAAAATAACAAATGAATTATTTTTCACCCTATTTATATTTACTATTCAAAATTATTCACCTATCAAATATTTACAAACAAAATCTATTTTTGAGCATATCTTTGTTTCTACAAGATATTTTTCCAAATCATAAGATAATCTATAATTCTGACACTGTAGAGAATCATTTTACATATTACATGTATATTTTTCTAAAATATTGATTTTTCACTAATTTTTATAGTTTCACCTAGCGTTACCTAATTGAACACCTTCACATTTCTTGCACTTAATTTCTTATCTAAAACACTAAGCTAAGTAAAGGTATGCATTTTTCATTTTTATAATTTTATTTATCTTATTTATTTCATACTATAATTTATTCAACTTTAGCATTGTGTGTTGTTATGTTTTTTTCCTGAAGCACCATCCCCTATTGCACCTATATGACACATGAAGAGCTTTGAGTGGGGAATATGTATACACATAATATTTTAAAAATTTATAAATTACTAATTCTTTCTCTATTTTAGGAATCCATTGAGTTTCAATCTCTCTAAGTGCATGCCTTAAAGATTACAATGAGAAAGGGGTGGGTAGACCATTAGTTCTTTATAGGATTGGTTTCCCCTATACTACCACTTACTATATACATAACCTTCTCTTGTGTACTTCCCTAATATTTGACATCTCTCTTTCACACTCCTCCAAGAATTAATCACCTTCCTTATTCCCTTCCTAAGACTAAAACCCTTTTCAACAATTTACATTACATTAGAAAATAGGGCCAACCATGTACTTAAATTTTTAAAAGCACATTATAGATCTAGGTTAGCGCTAGTTGCCCTACATTGGGACCTAACTTTTTTTTATCAATTAACAATATAGAATCAATTGGATTGACCCTATCAACTAAAATTTTATAAAGGTTTAGGATTAGATCTAGATATATATACACATCCATTCTTGCCATTTAAAGAAAAGATAAGAAAAATAATATTATATTGTGCATCTGCTTATCCACCATTTTAAGTTAGGATCATAGATTAGGGTTTTTATACTTTATTTGGAGATACATATCTTGTCTTGTGGAGGATTTTTTTGGATGCATAGAGAAGTTATGTATTTTAGAGCTAAATTATCCTTGCTATCCTTACATACCATAATAAAATCTTGTGAATCGCTTTGGATAAGGGAGAGATTGAGGCTCAATGAGTTCATATTCAAGGTTAAGTATTCCTAAGTTTGTTCCTCCTTTATAAGAGTAGATATATTTGTAATTTTACTTATATCCCATGCATTAGTATTTTGTATACATTAACATGAGTATATATATTCTATGAATATTTATTTTTTATGTTTATTACCCCTACTTTGTGCCACAAGCTTTGGTGAGCACTAGATTAGAGTTTACTTTACTTATCATTTACTTAGCGAACATGAAAACATAGGACCTATCTAGGGTTATTACATGGTGTTGATTAATTAGAGGCTTTGGAACCATCTCTAGTGATTTTATTGTCGTAATATATCCCTTGGTTAGGTCTAGTGGATCCATCTTGGTCATGACCTAGAATATCTAAGGTATCAACAATCGAAAGTGTAAGTAGGATTTATCTTCTTTGAACAAGGATTGATTAATATATCAAATACATTTTCCTTTGTATATATCTATGCCTTTCTAAATTTCTATCTTATATTGACATAAATATTATAAATTACTAAAAATCCCTCTAAGTATATGTATAGACACCTAAAATTTACACATTTCTTTTCAAGAAAATATTGAATAGTAGGGGAAAGAAGTGTAAGTTAGTTTTCTATCCTATGGGTTGATCCTATTATTCACCCTAATAAAATTAACCTTACAAAGCTATACCCTCCCTTATAGATTGGTCTATATTTTTAAAATAAAGTATGTGAGATTTCCCCCATTTACTTTGCTATAAAGGAACATCTAAGTCACATATTCTACCACTTGAAAATTTTAATATAGAGGCATAATTACACTATTACACACTATGCAAATTTTTCATATTCTTTCCAAATATGATTCCAATCATTTGAATTAGTCATTAACTGATTCAAGAGCCAATTTTATTTAAGTCATGCAAAGAATTATCAAGTATTCAATCCATATTTAGATGCATTCATTTATTAAAATGAGCATATCACATAAGGATATAAGTGGGATAACTATATGGGAATGATTTCAATATTTAGATTATTGGATATGTAGGTAATGATCAATCATTGCAGGGGTGATTGGAGATATATTAACCCATTACACTCTTCCAATTTATGTCTGTAGTTTTTCAACAATTGCATTCCCTATTAGCATTTCAAATTTTAAGAATTTATTTACACATCATTCATGTGAATCTGAAGATCAATTTTATACACGCATGTATATTTTAAGCAACCATAGATTATTGTGCCCTAATTTTCCTATTTTATGGTAGAGGATGTTGAGTTGTGGAGCTAAAAGCTTCACCAAATGAGTAAATTGTAGGTTGCTGGAGTTACACAGTTGCTAGCATCGGTCAGGAATCGACTGAGAGCTGTCACCATCGATTATATATCGGCCGTGTCGGTCATGTGCAGACAGGCAGGGACCGATGTCGGTCACCTGTGCATCCAGAAAGTCTATTTTCGTGGATGAATAGATTATTTGCATGATTAGATTAGCTATTAGTTGTAAGTTCGCATTTCTATTTTTGGTAGGACTATTTTGAGCCTTTGATTAGGAGGTTTATCTGATGGTTGAGAATGCATTGCTCATGATCCCTAATTCTATATATAGGGATAGATCTTCATAGCTTGTGTACAAGATGTAAGATAGACAATTCAAGGATTGAATTGTGTTTGTAATTGAGAGAGAGAACTCTTGAGGGAAAGAGATCTTTACATCTAAGAGGTGTGAGAAGAAAGTGTGATTTTCTTCATTGTATTTCCTTCTGTAAGAGTTTAATACAAGTTTTTAGGGTGGTTTTTTTATCTCTTATTCTTTGCTATTTCTGATTCTAGTTACTTATCATTCTGGTTTAATTTCATGTTTAGTTGCTTACATAAAAGTAATCAAGTTTGTTGGTTGATCCCCAACAAGTGGTATCAGAGCTCAGGTTGACTAACAGGTGTTTCAGATCTGGTTAGTGTTTGTTGATTATAGGTCACTCATAGGGGTTTCTGTTTGAGTGGGAGAAGCAATGGCAGAAGAAAGTAAACTAAGAATGGAGATGTTTAATGGCAAGAATTACCAATTATGGAGAATGCAGATAGAAGATTATCTGTATCAGAAAGATCTATACTTACCGTTAGGTGGGGTTTTAAAGAAGCTCACAGACATGGAAGATGAAGAATGGGAAGTTCTTGATAGAAAGGTTCTTGGATCTATAAGATTGAGTCTAGCATCTACTGTGATATCTAATTTATCACAGGAAAAGTCAATGGTAGAGTTAATGACTAATTTAGCAAATTTATATGAAAAACCCTTAGCTTCAAATAAGGTATATCTTATGAAGCAGTTATTTAATTTGCAAATGCAGGAAGGTGGATTTGTATCTAATCATCTAAATGATTTATATGGAATTGTAAATCAAATAAATTCAATCAAAATAGTTTTTGGTGATGAAATTAAAGCTCTATTAATCTTATGCTCTTTCCCTGAAAGCTGGCATAGCTTGGTAATGGCAGTTAGTAATACTGCATCTGCTTCAAATATTTTAAAAGTAGATGATGTTGTTAGTGTAATCTTGAATGAAGAAATTCACAGGAAAAGCACAGAGGAAACATTAGGGAATGCTTTAAGTTTTGAAAGCAGGGGAAGGCAAAAAGAGAAGAGCAAGCAAAGGAGATCAAGGTCTAAGTCAAAGATGAGAGGTAGATCCAAATCCAGAATTGGCAGGAAGATAACCCACTGGAATTGTGGAAAGATAGGGCATGCAATGAAAGATTGCTGGTCAAAACCTAAAGAAGAAAATCAGCAAGAAGGTAAAGAAAAAGTAAAAGTTGTAGGTATTGTTGCACAAGATGCTCTTATATTCTCTTTGCATAATAATATAGAATTTTGGGTTTTAGATTCTGGTGCCTCTTTCCATGCAACCCCAAATAGAGAATATTTTAATGACTATGTCCATGGAGATTTTGGAATAGTTTATTTAGGGGATGAAGAGCCTTGCAAAATTATTGGCAAAGGAAAAGTGCAGCTAAAAATGCAGAATGGCAACACATGGGTGTTGAGAGATGTCATGCGTGTACCCAACTTGAAGAGGAATCTGATTTCTGCAGGAAAGTTAAGGGATGAGGGTTGCACAGTAACTCTCACAGCTGAATCTTGGAAGGTGACCAAGGGTGCACTTGTATTGGCTAGAGGTAAGAGAGTAGGTACTCTCTATTTATGTAATTGTATTACTAATAATTCTCCTTCTATATTATCTAATTCAGATGTAGATGCAAAGTTGTGGCACCAGAGGCTTGGCCACATGAGTGAGAAGGGAATGACTATTCTTAAGTCAAAAGGTAAGCTTTCAGATTTGAAAAGCATAGATCTAGATTTCTGTGAGCACTGTATTTTTTGAAAATAGAAGAGAGTGGGTTTTCTCAAGATTGGGTCAACAAAGAAGAAGCACAAGTTAGAGCTTGTTCACACAGACGTGTGGGGACCAGCTTAGGTTGCTTATATTGGAGGATCACAGTATTTTGTTTCCTTCACTAATGATGCTACAAGAAAGGTATGGTTTTATTGCATAAGGAAGAAATCTGATGTTTTTGACACTTTTAAGATGTGGAAAGCTTTAGTTGAGAATGAAACAGGTAGGAGATTGAAGTGCCTTAGATCTGACAATGGTGGTGAATTCTGTAGCTATAAGTTCAACTAGTATTGTTATATGAATGGAATACGCAGGCAAAGGACAGTTCCAAGGACACCTCAACAAAATGGAGTTGCTGAAAGGATGAACAAAACAATATTGGAGCGTGCACAGTGTATGAGGTTGCATGCTAGTTTGCTCTTACAGTTTTGGGCAGAAGCTGTAGATACTATAGTTTGCCTAATTAACAGAGGACCCTCTACAGCTCTAGATGGTGGAATTCTAGAAGAGGCATGGACAGGTAAAAAGGTAGATCTTTCATTTCTCAGTGTTTTTGGTTTTGAAGCTTTTGTGCACGTTGATAAGGAAAATAGAAAGAAGCTGGATGCTAAGTCTATGAGGTGCACGTTTATTGGTTATGGCTCTGGATATTTTAGATTTTAGTTTTGGAATCTAGGAATTAACAAAATAATTAGGAGCTGTGATGTTGTTTTCAATGAGAAAGTGATGTATAGTGATCAGCTCAAGAAGCTGAAGAATTCTGAGTAGGGACATGGAGATTTGGATGAGGTGACAGTCCAAAATGAGCTTGCGAGAAAGAATAATCATAGACAAGAAAACACAGAGACTAACGTTGGTCAGGTAGGAACCGACATCGGCAATACAAGAACCGATGTCGGTCAGACAGTGACTGACGTCAGTCAGGAAGGAATCGATGTCAGTCAGTTACAGGCCTGGAGGTGACTGAGGTCGGTCACTGTCAGATAATTTGGGTAGATAACGTGTTGTGAATGAGTCTCAGATGCCCATCAGGAGGTCAGAAAGGGTAAGTAAACCTCTAATTTGATATTCCCCTTCATTATTCTATTTATTGCTCACTGATGGTGGAGAACCAGAGAGTTTTGATGAAGCAATATAGGTGGAATCCAAGAATCAGTGGGAGCTAGGCATGAATGAGAAAATTGATTCCTTGAAAGAGAACCAAACGTGGGATTTGGTTGAGTTGCCAGTGGGAAAGAAGACACTGAAGAACAAATGGATCTATAGATTGAAGGAAGGAGATAATGGACAGATGAGATATAAGGCTAGGTTGGTAGTGAAAGGATTTGCACAGAAACCAGGTATTGACTTTGGTGAGATGTTTTCTCTTGTAGTTAAAATTACTTCTATACAGACTGTATTGTCTTTAGTTGCTATTAAAGATTTGCATCTTGAGCAGCTTGATGTTAAGACAACATTTCTTCATGGAGATTTGGATGAAGAAATATATATGGATCAACCGGAAGGATTTGAGGTCAAAGGTAAGGAAAAACTTGTGTGCAAATTAAAGAAAATCTTGTATGGTCTCAAGCAAGCTCCGAGACAATGGTATTTGAAGTTTGACAGGTTTATGACTGAGCATGGCTACATTAGATTTCAATCTGATCATTGTGTTTATTTTAAGAGATTGGATAATGGTAGATATATTATTCTGTTGTTGTATGTAGATGATATGTTGGTTACAGGTTCACACATGCAGGATATTATTGAGCTTAAGGTAAAATTAGCTCACACATTTGCCATGAAGGATTTGGGAGTAGCAAAGAAAATTCTTGGCATGAGTATTAAGAGAGACAGGAAAAATCACAGGTTGATTTTGTCTCAAGAGGATTATGTGAACAAGGTGTTGAAACAGTTCAATATGCAGGATGCAAAACTGGTAAGCACACCTATGGCTTGACACTTTAATTTGAGTAAATAATAGTGTCCTAATTCACATGATGAGGTAGAGTACATGAATAGAGTTCCATATGCTTCTACAATTGGGAGCTTAATGTATGCAATGGTATGTACTAGACTGGATATTGCCCAAGCAGTGGGAGTTGTCAGCAAGTATATGGCCAATACACGGAAGGAGCACTGGAAAGTAGTTCAGTGGATTCTCAGATATCTGAGAGGGACCAGCAGTAGGCATTTGTGCTATGGTGGGTCAAACACTTCTCTACATGGTTATGTAGATTCGGATATGGCAGGTGATTTGGATGGTAGGAGAAGCACCACAGGATATGTGTTCACTGTTGGTGGAACGGTAGTTAGCTGGATTTCAAAGTTGTAGAAGGTTGTTGCCTTGTCTACTATAGAGGCAAAATACATTGCAGTCACAGAGGCTAGCAAAGAGATGATATGGATGACACAGTTCATGGAAGAGTTGGGAAAGGAGCAAGAGAGTTGTAGATTATACAGTGATAGTCAAAGTGCAATTCATTTGGCTAAGAATTCAGCCTTTCATTCAAGAACCAAACATATACAGCTTAGGTACCACTTCATTAGATAGGTATTGGAGGATGGTGAGTTGAAGCTGGAGAAGATCCATATAGATAAGAACCCTACTGATATGTTAACCAAGCTGGTAACAAAGGAGAAGTTGAATCTTCATTCAACTTTTGTTGGTCTTCAAGATTGAGTTTGAAGATGGAGAAGCTAGAAGATGTTGTTGTACAGGTACTAGTGTAGTTGTTTATCTCCATGCGGGAGATTGTTGAGTTGTGGAGCTAAAAGCTTTACCAAATGAGTAAATTATAGGTTGCTAGAGTTACACAATAACTGACGTCGGTCAGGAGTCAACTGGGAGCTGCTAGCGTTAGTTATATATCAACCGACGTCGGTCATGTGCAGACAGGCAGGGACCGACGTCGGTCACCTGTGCATCCAAAAAGTCTATTTTTGTGGATGAACATATTGTTTGCATGATTAGATTAGCTGTTAGTTGTAAGTCCGCGTTTCTATTTTTTGTAGGACTGTTTTGAGCCTTTGATTAGAAGGTTTATCTGATGGTTGAGAATGCATTGCTCATGATCCCTAATTCTATATATAGGGATAGATCTTCATAGCTTGTGTACAAGATGTAAGATAGACAATTCAAGGATTGAATTGTGTTTGTAATTGAGAGAGAGAACTCTTGAGGGAAAGAGATCTGTACATCTGAGAGGTGTGAGAAGAAAGTGTGATTTTCTTCATTGTATTTCCTTCTGGAAGAGTTTAATACAAGTTTTTAGGGTGGTTTCTTGTATCTCTTATTCTTTGCTATTTCTGATTATAGTTACTTATCATTCTGGTTTAATTCCGTGTTTAGTTGCTTACATAAAAGTAATCAAGTTTGTTGGTTGATCCCCAATAGAGGAAATAATCAACCAATAAAGAATAATGGTGTTAGTTGATCCTATCTCATTTTAGATGTTCTTATCCCTAGTTAGGTAGTTTTAGTCATAGTTCATGCGTCACCTGTAGAATTAATGTATCTTGATAATTTTAAGCCATCTACTATTTTAATAGAGTTTGATCATATATATGAAATAAATAAGTCATTTTTTGTTCACATTTAGTCTTATTTTGTTTGACTATTCTTTATTTATTTTGATACTTATATTGCATTCTAATTTTTGTAAGTTATTTTATAGTATTTTATTTATTTCAAATCAATTTATCTTAATAAGGGTAAATTCACCTATTAATTCTAAATTTTGAAAAAACATATTGGTGAACCCGATTTTTATTTAAATATTGATCCAAAATGTTTGTCTGAAGGTTTTGATAGTTTCTTGATATCTAACACTAAAATAAATTTATTTTGACCTTACATCTACTATCCAAATCTAAAATAACTTGCTTTTGACCTTGAAACTAATATCTGCCACTTAAATAACTTGATTTCAACCTCATATTTAATATATGACACTGAAAGCATATTATTTTAACTATGGATTTGATATCTATCATTGGAAGCATTTTATTTTGACCTTATTTCTAGTATATAATAGTAAAATCACTTTATTTTAACCCTGGATTTCATGGGAATTTACTAATCTTCATACACAAAAGTTTTCATTGATTTTAGGATCTAAATTTCACTTTTATATTACCCACTTTTCAATTTGCAACAATAATTATGGTTACATTAAATGATCATTTTGTGTTTCAAGCTTTCTAAGTTTTCATTACATGTTGTCTTCCCTTAATAAGGAAAATTATTAAAAATTATGTAATAAATCAAATCCAGTCCAATAAGAATCAAATACTTAATGAATTATCTCCAAATATTTTAATGTTTTGTTATAATATGTAAAGTGTGTGTATGGATATCACTACATGAAGGGGATAAATAATCCATTCTATTATACCAAACCTTCCTCAACCCACTCTACCTCACATAAAGACAAGCAAAGGGTATGATATTCTGTATATATTGAAACATACCCATGCTACTATTTATTTATTAGATTTAATTTAGACAATACCCTTTTATAAATATCTCCTTTGTGTAACATTGAAAGAAACCATGATACCAAGTGATGCAAAACATCCTTATATTTATTATATTGTTGATACAATAAATGGATGGAAGAAATTTTTTCCTATAAAAAATAAGATCCTCCTTCTAAGCATATAATAGATATGTACCTTTCATTATATATTCTAGTACATATTTTAAATAAGGTAGTCAAGAATTTTTGTTGATAATGGACCAAGATTAAGTATTTATGATATATCTTTCCTCAAATTTTTGGTATAAAAGATAATGATTTAATTCATTGTGATATGAGCATCTGATGGTTTGATAATATCTCAATAAAATTATTATGACACATTACATTGCCTATCACAATGGGTCCTAAAACAATCGATATAGTTTTACAAGTTATGTTGAATGATCTAAATTACAATATAGTACTAGAATACCATGAATTCATGAAATTTATGTCATATAATCTTATATTAATTCATGTATAAATTTCATTTATCAAGGATACATTTATACATGCCCATGATAAAGAACCATTAAATTATTGTGTAGTGAGACAAGTTGAGGATCATTATATTCCTCATATGTAACTACATGCACAAAAATTTAAATCAATTGAACCACTAATTTTATCTAACACTCAAATAACATCACCAACCAACTACATTAAGCATGGATTTGGGGTTTACATATCTATAAAAAATGGGATATATAGGACAAAGGTTGGGAACACGTGCACAAGGTACTATTGACCCTATTCAAGTAGTTCAACTAAAAGGATGACAAGGGTTAGGTTATTATAAAGAGTTATGCCAATAAAAGAGAGAATCATTTTCACAATTTAATATTTATACACATTTCCTCAAATAAAAACATGAGTAAGAACTATAGGCTCATCATATATATACATTACAATTGGTATACCCATATAAGATATATGATAGAGCTTCACCAGAACTTCTTGCATTGGATGTATTTTCTAATGATATATATCTCATATAAGATTTTGGTGCATAAGAGGATATAACTCCCTCATACCATAATAATAGGTTTTGATGTGGGTTTTATGCACATCTAAGTAAATTTAAGAGGTAGCCTCTAAATTTTTAGGATGTGGGAAAGGATTTCACTCTAAAACATGAGTTGTAGGGTATTTAGGTTTATAACAGTTTGTTTATGGAATATAAATGAGTGAAGTATATTTTTTACCATAGATGGGTTAGATATGGATGAGCCTATATGTACTTGATATAGGTGGAAGGATTTTGGTTATAACTAAGCTAGGTGCAAATTCCAAAAGAAATTCAAAAAAGGAGGGAAAGGAAGGGTAGAAAAGAAGGCCTATAGACCACACAAATGAAAACCTTTCAAATATTAATACTTGACCTAATGTTGGAAAATAAATCACAAGACCAATGTCTATTTAAATATGTTATCTAACACCAATATTCATATATAGTTATGATTCAAATGGAACCAAAACATAGTAAACTTAAACATACATAACCAAAGGTTTCACTGTTTGTTAGATTACTCTTGCACATCTACAAGGGTGGATTATAATTAGCATGAAAAAAAATTCAAATCAAAGATAAATTAAATTAATAATTATATTTTAAAAAATATAACTCATGCAAAATCAAAGAACTAGGATACCATAATGACAACATGTCTTACATAATCCATAACATTGGAGAAGAATCAAGATTTGCACATCAAGACTAAGTAAGCATAACTTCTTAAAATTTCCTATTAATTTAAAAAAATAAAATTATCCTCCCCTTGGGGCTGAGACGATATAAGTATAAATAGATTGGGATGGGAAAGGTATTATCTCTCAAGCACAATCTAGATTTACAAAGTCAAAAAATAGAACTGTATGCTCATCTCATGCAAAACATGCATGTACAACATTGATTACTCAGAATAGAATTATAAATATAAAAATAATATATACATGCTAAGTAATTTTTTTATTAATAGTTCCATACTAGACCATGTAAATACATACATACATACATACATATATATATATATATATATATATATAAATAATTATACAGTTTTTATGTGGCACTATTAAAAAAATATAAATTATGATAAAATTGATGTAGAAGTTGACGTAGATATAACTCAAGTTGTAACTGGAGTTAAAACTAAGACATACACTAGAACTAGATATGAGTTTGAATTAATTGATGAAAGTGGGACATAAGGTGGCCTAGTCTGATTATGCACCAAATTTTACTTGGGAAGATGAGAACTCAGAGGTAGATTAAGCATGAATCATGTTGTTACAGTTACTTGCTTGGTAACATCCATTTGTAGGTAAAGTTCACAACTCACCTAAAAGTCAATATCTATGATCTCAAAATCAAGCAAAAATCTTTTGTATAATTGAGGAAGTTTATCCATCAATTTATTGTGTATATCCCATTCATCTCTAACCCTAATGTGTAGTGACATAGTCTCAATGATTTTATCCCTTGAAAAATTGACCAGCTACATTATCTCATCATTGGTTTTCTAAACAATCCCCTCAAGATCTACTCTAAAGTTGTCTAGTGCTAACAACATAAGATTCTCAAAATGGCCCTGGGCACCAATTTTGCCTTTGGAGTATTTAATTGAATGAATCTTAAGTCATTCAATATAGATATTGCTTCGCTCTCCTAGTTTGTAAATTGTTGGACCATAGCCCACAATTATGGATGCCATTCAAGTATGCTATCCTTTTTGGCAGCAATATAATTTTTTGCCCAAGTTGTTTTAGATTTTATCATTAAATTAAGGTGGGAATAAGCCTTATTTCTTGTTTTTTGGCTTATAAAACATAATTTATCATCAATATATTTTACTTTGTTAAATAATTGAATAATGTCTCCCCATTTGGGTTGGGAGATGGCCTTTATGGACCTTATTGAATCAATGGTATCAAATAGCTTTCTAGCTATCCCAAGTAAATTATCTACTATTTGCTTGGGGGCCTGGATGGTGCTCACCTCTTGCTACATCTACACTAATTGATCAGAACTTCTAAACATTTATTTGATTACCTCTTTTTTGCATCCACAAAACTATAAGGATCTTCTTTGATCCTTTCTGGGTTTGAAGGATTCACCTTCCTCCTCTTAGTTAGAGAGAATATATCTTCTCTCTATTCCATCTCTATCTTTTAGCCCTTAGTAACTAAATTTTTCCTATCGACTTTTCTCAAATTTCTTGTATATATTTCAAAATGGAACTTACCTGTAGGTTTCTTAGTTATTACCAAATCTTGTCTCTCTATGTATTCTTATTATTGTAGCTACCTAATGAATGAAGGAAATTTTAGTACAAGATAATACACTATTTGTCTTATAAGATATACTAATTATGTTGGCTGATATTTTTGTGCTAGATGATCTCCTTGAGTAGTTGAAGGGACCACACTAGAGGTAGTATGGGCTTTAGGGAGGATGTCCCTTTTATAGGAAAATAAGGAATAACCTTCCTCTAACCAGTAACCTACCTCTAGATTAGTGTATCTATGATGTATTTGGCCTTTTGTTATACCTTATGCATTGTAACTGTAGGTGTATCCATATATGTATCTCATCCAATAGGCATTTATATTTGTGTAAATATCCTAGGATGGGTGGTTTGTGTATAAAAATAGAGGTAACCACTAGGTTTTCAAAATGTACCCCTTTGTTTGGCATAGAGGATTGAGGACTGGTTCCAATAAAGAATGAATAAGTCACTAGGGTGATTAATATTTTTTGAAAACAATCATAAATAGAATTATATGTAACCCTAACATTCATATAAGTAGTGGCCATACCCCCACAATAATAAGTTGGCCGCAGTGGGCAAAATTGGTAGTTTAACATCAACTTAGGGATGGGTTATTTGATTTAAAGAATACAAAAGATGTAAATAATATGTTGCACCAATAATTATTTTATAAATTTAAGGTGTATATATAATTATAACTTTTATAAATTACATCCAAAAGAGGTATAGCTTGAGTACTAGTTGTTGTAGTGACTAGAGGTGGAGAGCTCAGAGGTGTAGTTAGGGATGGCCCTTGTAATGTAGTTTATAGTTGTGATTCTTCCTCTCTTATTTCATCTACTTATTTATTTTATGATAGTTTAGTAGTTACCAAGCTATCATCCCTTTGGTTCATCTCTTCATATCCTTTTATTAACTCTATTATCCCTGACTAGGCACTTTCCTCATACAAACATTCATCCTCTATGTTTGATTTTGTTGTCTCACTAATTGACCATGACTCTTATTTTTTGTCTTAGAGACCCAATATTATTTATTGGACATTATTATCTCTTCATCTTCACTATAATAGACCATGATAAGTTCTAACATTCATGTACCCCTTCTTCCATCCTCCCCCTTTTTAAGGACTTCTATTAGTTTTTCCTCCACTTCCACATTTTGAGGAAAAATATGTGGGGTCTCAAGCTTCCTTGTATATATTAGTATTGGTTTTATAAAATATAGGCTAGCCCATTTGAAATTGAAATGGGATATAGAGGGATTGTAGTGGTAGTATTTGATGATGGAGTGGGAATTGTAGTCACCACTAATGTAATGATAGGTGGTGATGATGGTTTCTTAGGAGATTGAGGCATTACCAATGGTGATATCATCATAGGAGGTGGTGAGGTTGGAAATATAGTATGTTGAGACACTACCAATGGTTTTATCAAAGAATGAGTAAGATGCACTTGAGATTAGAGTTAAGGAAGATTTACCTACTATGCAATGGTATGTGGAGGAAAAATTAACATGAAAAATATATTAGTTAACCCATTTGGACTAGCCGGTCTTTCTTTTTTAACCATGTGTTGTGGGGAGGTAGAAAAAAATATGTGTGTAGGGGAAGTTTTAAGATACTCCACTTTATATTTAACATGAACTACCCCAAATGGGAGAGCTTCTTCTTGTGTTCTTAGTTTTGCTTGAGTATGGGTTCTATGAATAGGTTTGAAAACCTATTTCTAATTTTCAATACTTTTAACATATTATCTAGTGATGGTAGGATCATATTGGATCATATGTGCCATAATCATAGACATGTTAGCTATGCACATGTTGATAAAAAATTTAGAGTCATCATCAAATTTTATAAAATGTTGCCATGGTCATAAGACTAGTTTCTATAGTTAATCCTTACTTTTATTTCATATTTCCTGAGATGCCATCTAACATTCCATCTAGGGTCCCAATGTCTAAAAGGTACGTATTTAAAATTGTAATGTCTCCTATTTTTTCCAATAAATTTTAGGTGTTCTTGTATGCAATTAGAAATGCATCATATCTATAAATCAATCCTAACTCAAAGAAGATAGATCATACCATACAATTATAATTGGGGACACATTTGTTAAGTGGGAACATGACCAATATAGGGATTTGATAGACCAAATTATGGGATCTCTTTCCACAATACACTATGCTAGGGAGGTTTCCAAAGCCTCTAGTCAATAAAAATCACACAATAACCCTAAAGGAGTTTTGTGTTTTGATATCTCACTAAACTAATAAAAAGTAAAGTAAATCCAATCTAGTGCTTACCAAAGCTTTTGGCATAAAGTAGGGGTTAGAAATAATAAAATTAAACATGCATAAGATACATATACTCACATCAATGTATACATAATCCTAATGCATGGAATAAAAGTAAAAATGCATATTTATCTACTCTTCAAAGGAGGAATAAAGTTAAGAATACTTACCTTTGAAGATGAACCCATCGAGCCTCAATCTCTCCCTTGGCCAAAGCGCTTAGCAAGAGATTATTTTGGTATGTAAGGATGACAAATGTAAATCAGCTCTAGGATACACAACCTATCAATGGATCTAAAAGACTTTTCCACAACACAAGATTCGTATCTCTAAAGAAAGTATGAATCCTTAAACTTTCTCCTCAAGTAGAATTGTGGATAAGCAAATGCACAATAGCTCTTACTTATTCTTCTCTTCTCTAAATAATGGTGAAATGAAATTTTATATATAGGTGGATTTGACACTAAACCCTTCCAAAAATATTGGTTAATAGGGTTAACCTAGTCAACCTAGCATAATTTTGGATAATAATTCACTAGGTCATGAGTTAGGTTGGCCAAGACCCAAACTCGTTTCTATGTGAAAATTACCCAAAACTGTACAGTGTCAATCTGATCAACTTAGTACAACTGAATATCAAAAGGGATTTAAGGTGAGGAAAAGGAGGATAAAATGTGGGAAATGATCGGAGAGGGTAAAATAGATAATAACAATCTTAGTGAAATTGTTTTTAGGAGACAAGTGTGTAGATAACAAGTGGAAAAAGAGAAAAAAATATTGCAAAGAACCAATGGTCTACCCACCCCTTATGGCATGCACTCAAAAATATTGAGACTCGATGGATTCCTATAAGATATAAAGTATCATTATGTGATAATTTTTTTAAAATATTGTGTCTACATATTCCCCACTCAAATCTCATCACATGTCACATGAATGCAACACAGGATGGTGCTTCAAGAAATAGAACATGATAGCACATAACACTAATGCTATGTAAAATTTAGTAAGCACTAACTAAGATAAATGAAAATATAGAATTGAAAAACACATATCTTTACTTACCTTAGTGTTGTAGATAAAGAGATGGTGAGAGAAGTGAGGGTGTCCAAATGTGAATAACATTAGGTGAACCTATAGTAGTTAGTGTAAAAAATAGCTAAAAATTAAATTTTTTGTAAGATAGGCATATAGTAGTGGAAATTATTCTCTACATCATCATGATTCTATAACATTTTATGATTCCAAAAATGGGTTAGTAGAAATAAAGATATAATAAAAACAAAAAATATGACAAAAAATATTTGAAAGATTAAGATTTTTGATCAAGATACATTTAATTTGACATGCTGATGGGGAGATTGTACTTGGTAGTCACATAGATGGTGATACAATGGTAGGTAATACACAACCAAGTATTAAAATATAGTAAGTTTTATTTAAGTTTACTTGAGATAGAGTATAGATAGATAGATTATGAGATATATCAATGATCGATTATCTATCTAGTGTGATTTCTACAATTATTGTAGAGGAGGAGGAAACCAGATGGGGTTACCTAGTGAGGAAATCACTCTATGATATCCTATATGAGGAATTTATTCCATACAACCCTTCCATATTTTAGGATCCTATGGTATCATTTGTCCTAACATAGGCAAGCTAATTGAGACTAGTAGGAGAGGCCACGAGGTGGTTACAAGAACATAGAGAGGTGATGCAACCACTAATAGGGGTGGGTGTAGGAGAGGTAGTAGCATGGTAGGCCCTAGATCAAGAGAGAATCATGCATCTAGCTATCGTGACATATATGGGATAGGTACAGGCCCAAGAGAGTGGTATATCTAGCGATCCTAACCTAGTTGGCACAAGTACATGCTCATGTGGCTCATCTATAGGGACATGTATCAAGACTGAGATCTTAGACAACCCCTTTATAGAATTCTATTTGGAGGAGTTAGATCATGTCATCTATAGGCAACGTGGCTAGGCCATGAGATGGGCATGATGGGGCCCAACCATAGAGATGGAGATTTATATATGGTTGTATTTTTGTATTAAAACTCACAATATATATAGATGTTTGATTTTGGTTGTTGGATGTTGATTTTATGTGTTTTCATTATGGTTGTGGTTATGGATGATTAGATATATTTATTTATAGCACATTTAATTAGCTTTTTTTTATTTATGTTATGGTAAATATATGAGTTGTGGTTTATTTTCTAGCATTATGTAGGACACATGCATGGTTAAAAAGAAACAGGCAAAAAGACTTAGTAAAATATAATCAATCAAAAAATGTGCTACACACTATTTCAAGTTTAAAAATGTTTAATGACAAAAAAAAGTGACTAAGAATAGAGAACCAAAACTGTGGTAAACAAAATGGTAAAATTTTTATTTTGAAACCAAGAGAAAGATTAGCATCAAATTAAAATAAGTAATATCACACTAAATTATGTTGGGAAGTATGAAAATAATATAATAACATAGAAAATTAAAAAAATAACAAATGGTATTAAAAAAATGAATTAATTCAATCAATCATACTAAATCATGTGGGGAAGTATAAGAGAAAAACAAAATTGGCAAAATTGGTCTTAAATTTATCACACTAATTCAAGATGAGAAGTATGAAAAATTCAAGAAAAGGTTGTATTCTTACATGCAATCAAAAAATAAGAAGATAAAAGTGAAAGAGACATTAAGTAAGAATAAAAAATACTAAATCAAGTTGAGAATCATGTCAATGATGTGTAAATTCATAATCAATCACTTCTTATCTCATATTTGACACATGTAATTTTTAATTGTGACTTGGATTATTGGAAAATTTTGTGAGGAAGGCTAGGTCCTATCCATGGTCTTATAGTACAACTCACAAAAGGAACACCAATAAAGTGGAATAAATATAAAAATATGGTAATAAATGATGTTAGTAATAGGAATGTGAAATTATGGTAACTTGTGAGGAAGGCTAGATCCTATCCATGGTCTTTGACTAAAAAAAAGAGATGTGCTTTGAATCACGTCTTTTAGTGTGATTTGAATTTTAATAATTTTAAATGTTTTTGACTTTTTATATCATTGACTTTTGTTAAATGATTTGGATTTTGAATGTTTTAAGGATTTTTAAGATTCCTCCTCCATACAGACTTGAAATGACCAATAATGAGAGATAGAGTGATACACATGAATGAATTGTAGGCTTAGGCTAAAGAAAGCTAAGTTACCAAAGACAAGACTGACTAGAACACTTAGGCTTAACAATGAACCATCATGTTATTCTGAGTCTTAACCATACATATACTTAGTTTGTGAGAAATGAAAAAAGGAGATCCAAAGTGGTATGGTGAAAGGAGATTATAATGATATTTAATTGTTTGCTAAATGGTCACATGGTAAAGATTAAATGACTAGAGGGAACCAAGTTTCTATAACCAAGTTACAATGATAATTAACCATGTATAGAGAGATAAGAAAGGAAATAATCATGAAAGAAAATAAGGGAGTTTTTAAGAAAGAAAAAGAAAACAATGATAAAAAAAACATCTATAAGTAAACATAAATGACAATAGAGTAAAAAATCAAAGTCACCATGTAAGATAAATAAGAATTTGACATAATGTCAAATGATATAAAAAAATAGATAATTATAAGATTAGATCACACATACAATCCAAATTTGAATGTAATAACACCATACATGTGTTCATAAATACTGATAGATTTTCCACACACACATTATCTAGAACATCTAATATATCTCTATGAAGTTGGAGTCGAACTGTAGCTAATGTCTCATCTATCTTCAGTGAAAACCAAGAAAATACTTCACATCTAATCTCCTCAACAAAAAAGTTATTAATTATTGATGGATCATGTTGAGGAGGGATATTAGGTAAGGGATGCTCAGGAGAATACATGGGAATGAACTCTATAGGATAAGAAGGGATCATCGATGGGGAAGGATCCCCAAGTGAGGGACTCATAGGTGAGAGAAGGTCCATGAGTGAAGGATTCATGGGTAGAGGAAAAAGAGGTGATAAAGGGACCATAGAAGGGGATGGAACCATAGGAGGTTAGACCATAGGAAAAGGGGGAACCTTCCTATGGGAATGACCTATGGGAGGAATGGTAGAAGGTGTGGGAATATTTATGAGGTGATCTTTAAGATGCTGTTAAAGGATGAGGAAATGATCAATATGATGGGTGTCATATTAGTGCCAAAGACAATATAATTATTTTTACTTAGGAATATACTCAGGTAATACCTTTGAGGGAGGTATGGCCTTGTCTAAGGATTGAGGGATAGAAGGATGCAAAGTGTCAATATATTGTTGTAGATTTTGATAATACATGGATGAATGATTATCTGTGCCATGGAAGAAATAGATACACCTATGAGTAGGATTAGTAGAGGTACTCATAAGAGGAGGTATAAGAAAAGAGGAAAGATCTTGGAAAGGATCATCAACCCATTTGATGATAAATAGAGCCATCTATGATAAAGTGAGTAAACCATCACCAAGAGAAGCTGGTGGTGGGGAAGGAACTGAAATAAGCTTGATAGAAGGAGCGATGGGATCATAATTAAGAATATACTCAACTAAATTAGGAGTAGGAATGGGATCTAAAATGGTCTTTACTGAGGGAGGGTTAGGTTATCTAGAAGGTCTAAGGAGGGTTACACTTATCTCAAGCATAAATAGGCTATATGGGCCTAGGTACCTAGAAAAGTGGTAAGGCCTAGTCATAGTACAATCCATAAGAATACTCCTATGTGGTTATTCAAAAATTGAAGGTGTTCACACCATATCTACCCTATGATAAAGATTAAAAATTATAAAATTAGGAATTATATATTATTGAATACAAGAAGATGCATTAAAAGACTGAAGCAAAGAGGAATGATAATAGATAATCTCAACATCATGGCCCTGAACAAGACTACATAAGAATGGATCATCTAAGGTGTTACCATCATCATATATCAGTGTATGAAGATCAATGACACAACTAGTGATGGAATTATCATTCGATGAGGTGTGATGAATGGAATGCCAAGTCTTAGTCAAGATAATTGGGATATCATCATAAGGTGGTTTATGAGAATGAGGCTGTAAAAAAGTAAGAAGCTAAGAGATGAGATGAGGTGAGATATCAAAAGTTTTAATCTTTAGGTTGATCTCATTAGGTTCATCATAATTAGAATCTAAGAGGTCACGGGGAATATTCCTAATGAGCTCAATATTTCCATTCTAACCTCAAGTGGAATTGATGAGAAATTTGAATCATTAAGACTCATGGAATGGAACACTGGGCAAAGGTTCAAGAGTAGGAATCTTGAAGACACTGTGGTATTGGAATTATTCAAAATTCCAAGGTTTAGTGTCACTCTAAGTCTTATATATTGCTCCATTGTGAGGGAATTTAATTAATTGGTATGTGGAAGAAGTAACTACTCTCATAGGTGAGTCCATGGCTTACCAATCAATATGTTATAAGATATATGAAAGTTAAATATCATCACCTTCACATGAATAGTGACAAGTGGGATGGTAATGGGAAGCCACACACAACCCAAAGGAGGAATTTTCCTTCAATCACATCCTTGACATGTGTTTTGTGTGGATTTGAGGTTGCATTCAAAATATCTAATGGTTTTTATAAAATTGAGAGAGGCAACATAGGTGTTGGAACCCTTGTCAATCAAGGCACACTTGACTTGGATATCACTAATTTGGACACTAATTAATAGAGGAGGATCATCCACACAAAGAAGAATCCCATTTAGAATCATATAAGTGATGTGAAATTTTAAGGAAACATAAGTATCCATTATTTCATCCACATGGATGGACATATCTTCACATTATTGTAATATGTTATCTTTAGATCTAGATAAGGTTGCTTTGTGTCCTACTAGGGGAGGATGAGGGATGTTCATTTCAACAAGAGTTGTATAAGATGGTATTGATGACATGGAGAGGTCCTCATAAGTTAAAGAAATATAATTTGGGATGGGTGATTAGTGAGTTACATGATGGGATCCCACTCATCATAGCTCATAATAAGGTTGTTAGAAATAGGTGTATAGTACAGAATGAGATCCTCAAAAAGAGGAGCCAAAATAAATTATAATTACTTTTTATAAGAGGGAGAAGGTTTAGAATAAGGTTGTAAATGATGTTGAGAAGATGAAGCATTTGGTTTAGGTAGGTTTTGAGAATTGGTAGGAGAAGTGTTGATAAAATCTTGATTATCATTAGTGTTAGGTAAATAAGATGGAGGTGTGGTAAAAATAGAATGGCAAGTGTTATCCAAGGGAGGAGATGGAATTGAATCATCAAAATTTATAAGGTCATCTTTCCCCAACTCATTTAAGTGAGTTGGAGAAGAATCCTGTATAATATAAAATGTGTGAGATAAAGGAGGGGTGTAGATAGGTTGATGATCAATGAAAGTAACCACCCTTTGCATATTAGTCATATTAACCACATTCTATTCAGGAATTAGGTCAATGAGAATTTTAACATTGTTGGTGGAAGGGGTGGGATTAAATTGGTTATCTTGATTAGGTTGGTGATTAGGAAGTGGGTCTTTATAGATAGCCAAATGAGTATTAGTTTGATTCAAGGCTTGAGATTTAGTATTTGTTTCATGATCTTTAAAGGCAATGTCATAAGCCTATTAACACTTTCAAATGATAGAATTGTGATCAAAATGAGGACCAAGAATAAAATACATAGCTAAATTACAAATCTGTCTATAGGTCTCATGAGAGTTTTGGATAAGAGCTTGGTAGAGACAAAGGTATTAAATTTGACCCAATATTTATAGAGATTTCTAGATGTTTTTAGATGAAGAGTAGGATCAGTTGACCCATTTTAAGAAATGGTAGGGGTGATACCTCTTATATAAATATTAGAAATTTGAGTGATAAGAGGTTAATTTTGAAGATATTTAGTTATCTTGTTGAAAGAGGAGGTTGAGGGATGAGATTTCCATGGGAATATCGAAGAGTAAGTGGGGGAATTTTTTTATTATGTTTGCTCCAAGGCATTGGTTGAGGGTGGGTTTGAAGATGGATAAGGTGATTTTGCATTCTAAACATTTGATTAAGTGTTTATAATAAAAATTAATGGCTTTGATCAACATTTTAAGAATTATTTGAGGCATTAGAGGTGGAATGAGTGTCTTGGGTACCACTATTGGTATTGGTAGGAACTTGAGAGGAACTATTATAATGTGAGGAATTAGTGGAAAAATTTGCTTGTGTGGAAAAAGATAAAATAGTGAAGGGATGAGAAGAATAAGCACTAGAAGCATGATTACCTTTGGTAGTAAATGATGCACTAGTGGAAGAGTTAAGGAGAGTAAGTCTTGGGAGAGGCCCACTAGATGTAGAACCTACCATGTTAGTGGATATACTAGGCATGAAGGTGGAAGAAGTTAAAGAAGAAGATATCATGGTATGAGAATGGGTCATAATAGAGGGAAGAGGCTAGGAATCAAAGAGGTAGTAACCCCAAATCCATCTGAGAATGTGGGAGAAAGTGAATGAGGCTCTTCAACTTGACCACTAATCATGAGATGGTAAATGGTAGAGGGATCCTTTCCTCGATGTTGAAGAAATTAAAAAATAAGGAAGAGCATTTTATGGGTATACTCTAATTTAGGTTAATGTTCAAGTCAGAAGAGAGGATTATACAATGAAGAGGAATGATCAGGGGTTCCATATTTCATTGTGCAAATGGTTATATAAACATTAATCTCATTCAAGAGAGATACCCTACTCTACTTATGGGAGACCCTATGAGGGTTGGAAAAAATCATCATATCTATTGAATTCAACTTAGTGTTGTCTTAAAATAGGAAGTTCATGATTAAGGAAAAAGATTAAACAAGGCAAAAGAGATGTGTAAACAAGGAATTAAAAAGTGATAATAAACTGTATAGAGTCGACGAGGTCGACCTAGTATAGAAAATAGGGTCTAAAAACTTTATAGAGTTGATAGGGTCAACCTAGTATAGAAAATAGTGGATAAAAAATTATACAAAGTCAATAGGGTCAACATAATAAAGAAAATAGGGGCTAAAAATTGTATAAAATTGATAGGGTTAACCTAGTATAGAGAGTAGGGAAAATAAATAGTGTGTAAGAGACTGTGTTGACAAGAGTCACTGTGTACTGAAACAAGAATTTTTTTGCAAGTATTTTCAAAGTTAGAAATGAAAGGAAGCACACAATCAATTGGGTAAATGATCCAATTGAGGCACACAACACAAAACCTTTTACCAATGCTAACTAATGCAAGATTTGTCAATATAACATATAATTGTGCAAAGAGTAAGCAATCAACTTAGAAACTAGAAGTTAACTAAGTGGTCAACTTGAATGTTGTTTAGATTATTATAATATGATTTTAGATGTGATAATAAGTTTTATGTAAGTAAGGAATTAGAAATCAATCTAAGGATAGTTTCAAGATATTTGGGCTGAAAGGGATCTATATTAGCGATAGGACAAGCTTGGTATTGGGGCCTACTCCCTCACTTCACACACCTAAGTGATAAGGGTGTCAAGTTCTTAGAAAAAATATACCATTAAAAATGTGTTTATACTTGGCTAGATAACCAAGTTGGCTTCCCCCTTGGTGATGAAATCCAAGTAGGTAGGCCTTGGGTAGGCAATCGTGAAAATACATTTTTAATATTTTGTGATTTAGTAGTGTGTGTATAAAAGAGAAAATAGTGCAACTAAATGGTATATTGAAAACCACCTAATTATACTATATAATATATTCTAAGAATGAGAGCAACAAAAAATGAAAGTGTGAGCAATTTACTAGTATATAAAGGTTAATTCAAACATTGAAACATAGTATAGTGTCAATTCAATTAATAGTGTATGTAGAGAATACAAGATATGGTCGATAGTGTCATCTCTGTGTTGCAAAAGCAAGGGTATAAAATGAAGTACTTTAACATAGTTGATCTATATTTCTAGATAAAACATAAAATATATAACTATGTCAATAGGGTCAACCTAGTTGACTATAGAGGGGCAATTTTAAAGACTATAAACTATGAAAAATAGAACTATAACAAATGCTACAAATTATAGAGAAGGATAGAAAAGAACCTTGGTGGGTTGGAGGATGTAGAGGAAAATAAGATTGTTATTGAAGTACCTTGATTTATACTTGTAAATTTTGTTAACTATGTTGATTGGGTCAACCTAGCTTTGTTGATCCTATTTGTTAAAAACTTAAAAAATGTATAGGGTCAACTAGGTTGACCTAGAATTCTAGACTGGATGCTTGAAAATGTATAGGTTGAATAGATTGACCTAGTAGTCTAAATTGAAGTTTAAAAAACCTATACAAATAGATAAAAGTCTTATTGATATGACTATGTGTTAAACTTACATATAGAAGTTAGAACAATGTTGACATTGTTGACCCAATATCGCAAATATATAAAAATAAAATGATAAAATAATAAAAAATATGAAATAAAACCTACAAGGGTTAGATTCATGTTTGGTTCACCATAATGTATGCAATCAAAAATGCATCATGTTTATAAATCAATCCTAACTCGAAGAAGATAGATCATACCATATACTTTTGATTGGGGACACATTTGTTAAGTGGGAACATGACCAATATGGGGATATGCTAGACCTGACCATAATACACTATGATAGGGAGGTTTCCAAAGCCTAAAAGCAAGAAAAACCATGAAATAACCATAAGGGAGTCCTATGTTTTGATATCTCACTAAACTAATAACAAGTAAAGTAAATCTAATCTAGTGCTCACCAAAGCTTGTGGTACAAAGTAGGGTTTAGAAATAATAGAAGTAAACATGCATAAGAGGCATATACTCATGTTAATATATACATAATCCTAATACATGGAAGAGAATTATAAATTAATATCTATCTAATTTTACAAAGGAGGAACAAATTTAGAAATACTTACCTTTTAAGATTAAGCCACCAAGCCTCAATATCTCCCTTGGCCAAGGTGCTTCACAAGAATTTGTTTTGGTATGTAAGGATGACAAAGACAAATCAACTTTATGCTATACAACCTATCAATGCATCCAAATTACTTCTCTAGAAGACAATATTTTTATATCCAAAGAAATTATAAATCCCTAAGCTTTATCCTCAAGTAGAATGGTGGATAAGTAAATGCATAATATCTCTTACTTCTTATCTTCTCTAAATAATGGCAAAATGAACTTATATATAGGTAGATTTAAACCTAAAACCTTTTGAAAATATCAATTGATAGTGTCAACCCAGTTGACCTAGTATATTTTTGGATAATAATTCACTAGGTCATGAGCTAGGTCAGCCAAGAGCCAAACTAGTTCCTAAGTAAAAATCACCAAAAAATATACAGGGTCAACCTAGTTGACCTAATACAACTGACTATCAGAAAGGATTTAAGGTGAGGAAAAGAAGGATAAAATGTGGGAAATGACTGGAGAGAGTACAATAGAGAATAAAAATCTTAGGTAAATGGTTTTTAGGAGATAAATGTGTAGACAACAAGTGGGAAAAGGGACAACAATCCTATGAAACACCAATGGTCTGTCCACCCCTTTCTAGTGTAACCCTTAAGGTGTTCACTCAGAGAGATTGAGACTCAATGGTTTCCTACAAGATATAAAGTGTCAACATGTGATAAATTTTGAAAATATTATTTGTATACAATTCCCACTTTATGTATTACATTCTACTAATACTGAGAGTGGTGGGATGGACAACTACTTGCCTAGATTTCCTTAAGTCAGTATCAACATTGTCTACTAATTGGGAAATAATATCTTGTTCATCTACCTTATAAATAAAAATCATTGGTAGGTATAAAGAGTGTGCCTTTATGACCTTGATTATGATTACTGTGCACTTAGGGTACAATAGTCTTCTTATGAATAGTCTTCTTTATGGTGTTTGATAATATGGGTATATTCCTCCCATATATAGCTTGATAAAATATGGGATAAAATGTTTTATTTAGCTTTTCCATATTATTCATAAAATTGTTCACATATAAATAATATTGAATTCATCACATACACTATTCTTGGGCTACTTAGTGGTTGGTTGCTAGGGTTGATCATGGGATTAATGCATAATTATAGTCATCACATCCACCATGTAGGACATCATATAGAAGTTAAAGTGAACTTATAAGATTTATGATTCTCAAAATTAAATTGGATATGATAATTTACCTTAGGGATATAATCTTTTTAGAAGTCAAAATCATGTCCATCAATGGGACCCTTATCCTATTAACAAAGCAATGGTTAGAAAATTGTATGTCATGTTGAATAAGGCCATAGGAATTCTTACCCTTGATCTTAAGACCATAATGGGAATGGAAGAGGTATGGAATTTGACTATGAAATTTCCTAGGTTTCCCACCCATTCCTATAACTTACAAACAACATTATTGTTGAACAACCATTAGTTCACCATGTATTACTTATATGATGTGTTTGGCAAGGGAAGCCTATAATACCTCTTGAAAGATTTACACTAATATATGTGACTAGTGTTTTACTCAATTTGAAGCATAATATGTTCTCATTAATGTTTCCATTTAGGAATAAATCATATAGTAGGTCAATACAAGACATTAAATCTAGTTTGGTTATTGTGTTATGGAGACCAACTACTTTAATTTTTAGCAAATCATTCAGGTCTCTCTGTATGAAAAGGGAAAGCTGATCTTATAGTTTGTAAGGCTCAAATATTATGATCTTGCCCCAAATCTTTGAAAAATGCTTGAATTCATGGTTTAAAGATGTTAAATTAAATGCTATATCTATGTATTATTTTGAGCCTATAATAGAGTATGTAGAGGGAATTGGAATACAAGCTACGATTGCCATTGAATCTATGGTTTGAAAATCCTTTGCTCTTTGAAAAATTAAAAATTTCTTAATCATAAGATATATCTAAATTTATACTATGCACTAAAATGTTTTAATTCAATGTGATTGAACTAGATTTTCAAACTGAAATATATTGCTTTAGTTGCATCTACTTTAAGAATTCAATGTATTAATTCATTACTTTGTGTACATTAATGGTTGCAATGAATTTTATTGTTTACTTTTTTTTATTTCAAACTTATAAAACTAACTTCTATATATATTTAATGGAATGTGGCTCCTTTTACTTGTTCCTAGGTGCTTAGTCATCATGACATGACAAAAGTCTCCTTTCCACTTTTTTAGTAATAAACTTGGTGTCCTTATTATTTACTAATGTGTCTTCAAAGTACACATGTATTAATGTAATTTTTCCATTGATCTTTGATGTTTTATAATTTTTAATTTACTCTTTAGGACATGAGTTAGCAAGATGGTGATAAATGGTAGGATTTCACTATTCTGTTGAATAGTTAGGCTTCGTACATTATACATAGGTCAAGGGCCTCTAGGTGAGTGGGATGGTGACACATAGATAGATCTCACTACTATATTTTCCTTCTATCCTCCATATGAAAGGCCATGTTGATGTCACCTTCAGGAGGTCAAGATGGTAACACATGGATGATTCTCACTACTTCATTTGCCTAGGATCATCGATATGAAAGGCCATGTTGATGTACCTCCAAAAGGATAATATGGTAACACATGGATGGATATCACTTATCTATATGCCTAGGATCTTCCATATGAATGACCATGCTAACACTACCTTTGGGATGTCAGGATGTTGACATGTAGATGACTCTCACTACTCTATTTACACAAGATCTTCTATATGAAATACTTTGCTAAAATAACCTTAAGGAGGTTGGGATGACTTGTAAATTTTTTATTGGTGCTCTGAATGAGTGGAAATATGTTTCATGTCAAGGATGAACTCTAGTATGGTCTATAAAACACCTAAGTGAGATATATTCTATTTAAAACACAATATAAACAAAACAAGCCCATTGCAAGCAAAACACATCAGCCTAGTTAGCCATATAAATCATAAATTAGACCATCTACATAAGTAATTAAAATAAAATTGAAGGTAAAGAGTGAGTCATATATTATGGATTAGGAAAAACTTTTTTCATTTTATCTCTAAAAACACCTTGAAAATAATGAGAGGAAACTTATGGATTGTGCTAAGTAAACAATATAAAACTAAGATAATCAAGTGATTTTTTCAAGCATCAGATAAAATTGTTGAATTCATTTTTTTTATAAATCTATATCATAGTATTTTACTTAAAAAAAAACCTCAAAAGATTTTCAATCAAAATTGGGCCCCTATTTAATATTTTAAAATGAGGTGTGTGTGTGTTAGGGCACAACAAATGGTGACTCATAGTAGACAATACTCCTGAGTATTTTGATAATATACAATCTTAGATATGTATCATAATAGAATTTCAGCTTAAACTAGAAAAGAAAGGTGAACAATACTTTAAAAAAGACACCTACCTCCCCATTCAACACACTAACCCTTTCAATTTCTTGGATTTGTAGGTGATTTTATGAATTCAATTCCCCCTTGTTATAAGATTTTTGGCAAAGTCTTGGATAAAAATTGTAGGTTTCATGTTGAATTTATATTTTATAACCAAATAATAAGGGAATATTGTGTATTTATATTCTACCATCCATGCATCTATAGTCCCAACAAAGATACCTCTAATTCCATTCAAAGTCTTATTCTACTAACAACTAGGCATTCATAGCCATGATAGAGATTGATTGAATCACCCATATTCTAGCAGTTTTTATGATATATATATATACATATATATATATATATATATACATATATATATATATATATATATATATACATATATATATATATACATATATATATATATACATATATATATATACATATATATATATACATATATATATATATATACATATATATATATATATACACATATACATATATATACATATACATATATATACATATACATATATATACATATACATATATATACATATATATATATATATACATATATATATATACACATATACATATATATATATATATACACACACATATACATATACATATATATATATATATATATATATATATATATATATACATACATATATATATATATATATATTTATATATATATATATATATATATATATATATATATATACACACACACACATATATATATATACATATATATATACACACACACATATATGTAAAGTCATGGTAGTAAATATTATAATATTATAGTAATACACACACACACACACACACACACACACACATAAATGTGTGTGTGTGTGTATTGAAAAAATAGATGTAAGAAAGGTTGGGAACCACTATTGGTTGGTTTTATGTCTAAGAAAACTTATTTTGATTAATACATCCCTGTTGGTATGTCTCTAGATTGATGTTTATTATTTTTTATCCAAGTTTTAGCATGAGACAGTTTAATTAATTTTTATAAATATAAAATATTTCTAAAATTTACATGAGTATATCATAGAATCCCATAAGCCTAGTAAACCTATCCAATTCAAGCAAAGACTAATTCAATCACAATACATACTTCAATCCTAAACAATCTGATATTGTCAAAATAAATCTTTTTGAATACCAATTTCATTTACTTATTTCTTGTCCCTTATTTTTGGAATGTCTTTTGTGACTTCAGTATAGGAAATTGGTATGTGTGTTTTGCAACTTTACAAAAGTAATCTAGAAAGCATACAACTAATCTACTAAAAGCAAAATGTCAAAAGTAAGGAAGTATTATTCTAGAAAACATGAAATCTATTCTATAAAGTAGATAATATAATCTAATCCTAATCTAAATATCCACTTATATATTACTTATATGGTTAGAGTATCCATGAAGTAATGCTTCAAAAACTATCCATTGACTGGAAATGTGAGGTCATTAACTTGAAGGTCTTTCAACTAGAAGGCATTGTTACTAAGGATTTTTAATATCTGATATGGTCTAATACATAAAGGAGTAAAATTATCATATTTTATTTTATTTTCATGTGCTTTGTCTCACATAAGCACTAAGTTTAAAATCTTGAAGGCCTTGATCTTGCATCTTTTATCAAACTATCACTTGACAATATCTTGATGTTTATTAAATTCAAGTAGTGCCTCAGTTCTTGCATCCTCCATCTATACTATAGATAATAACCTACATTATATCCTCTCATCTTATCCCATATACTCATGCATGAAATGTTTTGTTAGTATCTTGAGTGTAATGGAGAAGACTAGTTATTATCTATAAACTAGCAAAAAAGGTGAAGCCTTGAGGGCTTGTTTATGCTTGGTTCTATCTACACATAATATTTCAATAAGAGATGACATTCTCTTGGTTTATCTTGTGTTGAATTTTTAATAGCATCCATCATATTCTTATTGATAGACCTATCTACTCCATTTCCTTGTGTATATTATTTTTAAGAGAACTTGATTATTATAGGCTCATTCTATTAATTAAGAAGATTAAAAAGCTAGACCATTGTCACAAACTAAGGAAATAAGAGTACCAAACCTGGTTAATATATTTTATTCTAGAAAATTAATGACATCAATTTATTTATAATTATTTGCTGCTACAACTTCTATCCACATGGTACAATAGTCAGTAGCTATTAGGATAAAAAAATTTCTTGCTATATAGTTTGGGTTTATTACCCCAATAAAATTAATACTCCATTGGTCAAAAGGTTGTGTTGTAACATTAGTTTGCACTTTTGGGGAGGGTTCTTTAGGATCTCCCTAGCTAATTCATAATATTGGAATAACCCTAGGTTATGGGTATCCTATGATAGGATTGAACCTCTAGAGAAGGCCAAATTCCTCTTGATGGATCATCTAAACTAATGATTCTAGTGGGAAAAGGGTTAGAGAGGAGCTAAAGGGTTACTAATAAAGATAAAAAGTTGATGCAGCAAAATTATATGAGAGCATATATAAACATGAAAACTACACTGATGAAGCATAAGACAATGTTAGCTCACACAATCTCATAATCTAGTTAATTACATAAGTATTTCATGAAATAGGTTCACCAAGAAATGAATGAAGTAAATAAAAATTCTAAGACTCACACAAAGATTACATTAATGGTAAAAATAACACAAGTGTAGACTTGAAATTAACTTAAAAACACCCTAAAATAGGCAAGAAAGAAGGACAATGGACATGGAATATTCTCCTTCATAATGCTAGCATGCACAAGCTTACTAAACATAGTTCAAATACAAGATATAGGTACATAAATTCTTTATTAATTAAGAGGTCTTTCATACAAGTTTTTGATAGGGTCTAGCCTTACCAAATGAGAGTATCTTGCTCTTCAAAATTAGAGAGTCCTTATGAGATTCAAAATATTTGAGAGAGAGAGAGAGAGTTACAAAAGGGAAGAAAAATAGGAGATATAGAATAAAGGGGAAGAGAATAAGATGGAGCATGTCATCAAAAATCCATTTATGAGTTGTCACCACCATGCAATGGTCAACCACATTTTGATCAAATTAGGACTAGTCTTCTATTGACAAATTAACCTTTAATTATCCTAATAGCCTCCAAATTGTTTCATTGACTGACAAGCACACTAGAAGACAAGAATTTATTTGGAATGTTGAGTCATGATCCATTAGGAAGGATAAATCTTTAAATCCCCCTGAAACTAATTGAATGCTCCAACTATACTCTCCAATCCCCAAATCTCCTCCTTGGAACTTTATTCCAACTTCTACTTGACTTAATTATAAGGAAAAAATCCTCATATCTATGGAGCTAATAGAGCCATGACTATATTTGATTTCAATGACTGTAGGTACTTGTTGGTCAAGGATGTGATCATGTCAAAAGATGAGACACTCCTCCATAATCACACATCTTCCCCTACTTCAAATTATGAGTATAGGTCTTACTATAGATGAAAACCAATCCCATTTATTAGTTTTCTATAGTCTTAATATCAATGAAGATGCACCAGGTGCTTGATCTCATTCCAACAGCTATTTACCAACCTGTAATCTATATTAGGCCCTAAAAGACCTATTCTACCTCTACTAAGATTTAATAGAGATGTTTGATCCTAAAATATCCACTTTTGTTTAACCTAGATCATATCTGGATCTTAGCTCTATGAATTTGCTTACCTAGGTTTGCAAAACCTTTGATCTGATGTGTCTACCTATGTGGCATCCCTGTCATGCTATTTATCATAAATAATATGACCATTTGTTGATTTAGACATGTGTCCCTACTTTGTGCCTTTTGCAACTTGATCAACTTGACTCTGTTGATTCTCAAGGGAGTCTCCTAGCCTTGACCCTCATCGTTGTCATTTATCTTTTGTCTACTCTTTGAGATTATGCCACTTGGTAGCCCCATATTCTTTTTCATCTTGGCTTTCAAAAGCATGTCAGTTGTCAATATCACATACCTCTTTGGAGGCCTACTATCATTCTTCATATAGTTTATGTGCTTATGTCACATGGAAACCTCATGTACAATCTATACTCATTGACTTTTGAACTCACATCTACTATTGATCTTTATTTCAAGGTTGAATGCACATCATTGATCTTGATCAACTTGATCAAATGTGCACTATAGATTTTTATTTGAATTATTAACCTAGATGAGCACCCACATGCCATTGATCCTAAATCCCAACCTCTAAGATCATTCCACTTATTTAATCTACACTCAACTTGAATCTCATTAAATATTTTTGAACTCAAATGATTAATTCCTATGGTTTTAACATGACATCCCTGTGCACATCCCACTTTGCTAGTTCAAATTTGAAGGCTTATATCTTGAGATAGACAACTCATCAAGATACTAAATTTGTAGGAAATGATCTTGGCATAAATTAAATTATGTTCATGTAATTATCCATCCTTGGTCTACCTATTGAGTACACTTATGAAAGGCACAACCAAACTGCCATGTTTATTCTTGCATGACGTGCCATGATGGTCTAGTCCCTTAAGATTTTTCAAATTCACACTTAAAGTTTACTTAAATTTTTTCAAAATATTGAAAATGTCATGTGACCTATATATGAATTTTGTCTTCTCCTTCTATCATTAGATCACTCTTCAACCATTGTTACCCCATATTTAGGAAAAATTTTGTATGTGGTCCAAAGTTGGTAAACATATTTGATGACTCAACTGGAAAGCATGCCTTCTATGTTGAAGATCCCAGACCATTTGCCTTGACCAATCCATTAGGAATATGGAGTCATAAGTCTTTATCCCAACTAATATGAAATAATTCAAGGTTGTTCCCTTATAAAATCCTCTCTTAAAGCAACAAGGACAAAAAGAAATAAAATAAAAAAGGTACATGTGCTTCATGAACACTTATAGAACACACATTCACAAACCAAACTAATAAACCTAAACATAAACTAAATTAAAATAAATATTTCCTCCTAGATTAAAAGGGAAGTTTGAAAACTTTCTAGTTTCATGGAATGATGGATTAAATGAGGCATGCATCATTTTGACCCTTGACATTGATACCTCCATCTTTTTCATGATTCTTGCCAACTTCTTTAGCATGGTATTCAATGTAAACAAAGCATCTCCAACTAGGCTAGCTATGGAAATTGACTCTTCTTGCATCCAAATAGCCTCATATTTCTCATAGGATTATTCAACTACAACCTCCAATGGTGATTTAACAAATCATACCTCCTTGATTTCCATGGTTCTCCTAATAAGATTAGGCATCCTCTCAATTTCAAGTTCCTCAAGCTCATCAAGGATCTCTATATAATCCATCTAATCTTGATCATTGTCCTCCATGGAAAACTCCTTCTCTACCTTCTCAAGTAATTGACCTTCAACTTGGCAAAGCTCTTAATAAAGATTCATCTTCTACTGCCAATCATCTGAGAGTGGTTCATAATCAATCCAAAGTATTGAGTTATTTTATAGAACAACCACTTCCACCTTGGTCTCAAGATATTTTTCTAGGACTGCAACCTCTTGAGGAATACCCTAAAGTTTAATTTCATCCTTGATATCAAAAACAACATTAGATTTGTTAGGATCATCAACAACTTCAAGAACAACTATGGAGTTTTATTCAAAGAGCTCTCTCTTCAAGTCATGGCCACATTTTTCATGGTTGATAGACGCAAGGTAATCTTCAATATGTTTCTATTCATTTATGAAGCTAGAGTTGCATTTGTATTCACCAAGGGGAGTCTCTATGGTGATTTATTCCTCATAGTCACTCATGACATCTTCTTGATCAACTAAAGATTGAGCTCTTTCCTCTTCATTTATTTTGCTTAAAATGGGTTCTTTTTCAAGAAAGTGTCAAATGGAAGGTTGATGGATAGGGTCATGGGTGTGATATGGAATATAAGGGGTATTGGAAGGCTTGTGAGTGGATTTAGGAAAGAGGAATTCATGATTAAGCTCATGGGGAAGTGATTTCTTATACTAATTGAAAGGAAGAACACTTATATGAGCAAAAATTGAACCTTGCCAATAGCCTTCTTGAGGTTATTTAACAATAATATGCTCATTTTTAGGATTTTTGTCTTCCCACATCTATAGCCTATCTATTGATCATTGAAGGCACTTCTTTTCCAAGTCTATTAACTCTTTTACCTCCCATTGAGTTCCTTATATCCCTTCAAACATCTCCAACCTCTACATACAACTTTGGGTAGCACCTCTTAACGATTCCATGAGATGACTAGGGAGCACATCATACTTATTATCCCATACTCTCATCTCATTCTCATTGACTATTAATTATGGTATGGATTCCAATAAGGATTAGATATGAGATGAAATACTGAAGGAGGGGGGGAGGTAATAATGGGGATCAAGACTAGATTTAGCTTGTTGTATTATATACTATAAGAATTCACATTTTATCTTGCAGTATCTTTGCATAAAATCAATGGGTTTATTATATTCTTTATGACAATAATAATGAGGATCCTCTTGAGCTTGATAGGCATCTTTATCTAGTTGGTAAGGGTAACACTGGAATTGATAGGAAGGCATGTCTTGATAGGTCTCTTGATAACCTTACTCATAGGGATGTTTAACATCATGATATCTATATGGAGAGGGAAAAATAGGACCATAGGGATGACATGTCTCATAAGATTGATGGGCATTTTGACAGAACTGCTAAGGAGCATAACATGGGTTATAATAAGGTTAATAAAGAGGTTTATGATAGGGGTATTCACCATATCTATTCATATCAACCTCATATGTCAAATAGGATGAAAAAATTGATCAAAAAATTGAATGAGATATACTTGGGATGCTTATAACCAAAATATTTAATTTAGAGTTGCTATTGGTACTAACTTGCTTACTTTCAAAAGTTGATTAGAGGAAAGACACACCAATAATATTTCCACTCTCTTGGACCTTGCCCCCATGAGGCATGCCAAAAATTATTGTAACATTAGTTTTCACCCTTAGGGAGGGTTCTTTAGGCTCTCCCCAACTAAGTCACAATAATGAAATAAACCCAGATTATGTGTATGCTATGATAAGGTTAAACCTTTAGAGAAGGTTGGCTTCCTCTTGATTGATCACCTAAACTAATGATTCTACTAGGAAAAGGGTTAGAGAGGGGGTAAGGGGTTAATAATAATGCTAAAAATGTGATGCAAAATAATTAAATGATAACTCACATAAACATTAAAATTACACTGATGAAGCATAAGACAATGTTAGCTCACACAATCTCTCAATCTGGCTAATTGCATAAGTATTTCATGAACTAGGTTTACCAAGCAATGAACGAAGAAAAGATTAATTCTAAGACTCACACAAATATTAAATTAATGTAGAAAGAACAAAAGTATAAACATGAAATTAACTTGAAAACACCTTAAAATATGTAAGAAAGAAGGACAATGGACATGGAAGATTCTCCTTCATAATGCCATCATGCAAAAGATTAATAAATATAGTTCAAAGACAAGATATAGGTAAAGAAAGTCTTTATTGTTTCAAGAGGTCTTTCATAAAGTTTTTGATAGGGTATAACCTTATCAAATGAGAGTATCCTACTCTTAAAAATTAAAGAGTCCTTGTGAGAGTCAAAAAAATTGAGAGAGATAGTTACGAAAGGGAAGAAAAATAGGAGATATAGGAGAAAGGGGAAGAGAGTGAGAGGGAACATGCCATAAAAAATCCATTTATAAGTTATCACCACCATTCAATACTCAACCACATTTTTATTAAATCAAGACTAGTCTTGTATTAAAAAATTAACCTTTAATTATCCCAATAACCTCCAAACCCTCTCATTGGCTGAGAAGTACAATAGAAGACAATAATTTATTTAGAATATTGAGTCATGATCCATTAGGAAGGATAAGTCTTTAAATCCCCCTAAAAATCTTTGAATGCTTCAAATGCACTCTGCAATCCCCAAATCTCCTCCTCAAAACTCTACACCATCTTCTATTTTACTTCATTATAAGGAAAAAATCCTAATATCCATGGATTTGATAGAGCCATAACTATATATGATTTTAGCGACTGTAGATACTATTTATTGAGGATATGATCATGTCAAAGGATGAGACACTCTTCCATAATCACACATCTTCCCCTACTTCAAATTCTAAGTATAGGTCTTATTATAGATGAAAACCAATCCCATTTATTGGTTTTCCTATAGTCTTAATATTAGTGAAGACCTGTCAGGTGCTTAATCTCATCCCAATAACTAATTATTAGCCTTTGATCTATATTAGGCCCTAAAAGACCTATTCTACCTCTACTAAGCTTTAATGATGATATTTGATCCTAAAATATCTACTTTGGTTTAAGCTAGATTGTATCTAGATCTTGGCTTTATGCATTTGCTTGTCTGGATCTACAAAACCTTTGATCTAATGTGTCTACTTATGTGGCATCCTTGCCACATTATTTATCATAAATAATATGATTATTTGTTGATTTGAACATGTGTCCCTACTTTGTGCCTTCTGGGACTTGATAAACTTGGATCCATTTATTCTTATGGGAGCCTTATAGCCATGACCCTCATTATTGATGTTGATCTTCTATTTGATCTTCAAGATTATGCCACTAAGTAGCCCCACATTAATTTTTGTCTCAGCTTTCAAAAACATGTCACTTTTCAATATCACATACCCCTTTGTGTACCTACTATCAGTATTCATTTGGTTTATGCAATTATGCCATGTGGAATCCTTGCATGAAATCTAGGCTCAATGACTTTTGACCTCATAGGTACCATTGAACTTTACTTCAAGGTTGAATACACGTTGTCAATCCTAATTAGCTTGATCAAATGTGCACATAGATATTTCTTTGACTTATTGACCTGAGTGAGCACCCACATTCCATTTATCCCTGATCCTAAACTCTGACATCATGCCATTTGTTGACTTTGCAATCAAATTGAATCTCATTAAATATTTTTTGAAATCAAACTATTATTTCCTATGGTTTTAAATTGACATCCATGTGCACATCCCACTCTGTTAGTTCAAATTTGAAGGATTATATCTTAATATAGATAACTCATCAAGAGACCAAATTTACAAGAGATGATCTTGGTTAAAATTACATTATTTTCATGTAATTTTCCATCCTTGGTTAGCCTCATGAGTACACTTATAAAAGGCAAAACCAAACTACCCTATTTGTTCCTACATGATGTGCCACGACAGTCTAGTCCCTTAAGATTTGTTAAATTCACACTTTAATCTTGCTTAAAGTGTTTAAAAATATTTAAAATGACACGTGACCTTTACATGAATTCTATCTTCTCATTTTGTCATTATATCACTCTTTAACTAGGACTCTGCTTAGTTTCTTACCCCATATTTTGGTAAAATTTTATATATGGGCCAAATTTGGACAACAAGTTGTGTTTCAATGACTAGATACAAAGGCATGGTAGCATTCAATTCTCTTTTCCCAGATACCTAGAAATCATGGTAGGTCCTAACATGTTTGTGTGCATCTTTGAATATTTTAGGCTAGTATTATATCATCCTCAAAATATTGTGAGCTATTATTTTCCTTGAGGGATGCCCACTATGAATCTTCTGATGTATGTTGTTCAGGATATTCACAGTTTCTTTTTTTGAAAGGCATTTTAGATAGGTGCCATCATAGTTATTTATTTATCAGACTCCTTTCTTCATCTTATAATGAGATGATTTAAGACTAAGTACTCACATTTTTTCTATATTTAGTTTAGGGGGCAAGTGCATGTGAGTAGATAATAGATGGTTTGAGTGTACCACTCGTCTCTAATTACCTATGTATTATGAACTTGTTTAACACTGATATGTGGATCAATTTAAGTTATTAGTTAGATAATACCTTTACCTCTTACCATTTTTTCTAGTCTAATCTCAAGTTCTAACACCTGATGTTTGGCCATCCACTTTTTTCTTATTTTGCCCAACTCATTTTGGCCAAGTGTGAGATTGATAGCTGGGTCTAGAAAAATAGTGAAGGTATTATTCCTTAGAATATAATCCCTAATTTTTTTGGATAGTTTTGATCAAATCATATATCTATTTATAAATCATGGGGTATTTTAACTCTACATCCTTTAGATTGGTGCTCATGAAGGCAATGAGATGTTCATTGTATTCCACCTTTTGTGTGAATACTACTTTGATATTATGTTTTAAATAAAATAAATAAAATTTAAAAAATTTATTGGTGTCTAGTCTAATCAGAACTAGAGCTTGAACAATAGAAGCATTGGTGTATAGAAAGGCTTTCCTAGCCTTTTTGGTCCACTTTATCTTGTCATATTTTTATAGCATGGCATTTGGTGGCTTGAAAATATCTGCAAAACCATAAATAAATTGCCTTAGAAATTTAATCTTTCCAAAGATCAACTTTAGCTCCTTCTTGTTGTTAGGTGGAGTTATCTTGGAAATGGCATGAACCCATTTTGGATTAATGGAGATCTCATCTTTAGTGATGATATGGCCAAATATCCTCACTTCAATAACTCTAAATATCTTCTTCTTTGGATTCATAGGGACTTCATATATTTATCATATGTCAAATACTTTCTATAGATGGTCTATGTGATCAACTCTATCTTTTGAAAATAAAGTGAGATCATAAATGTAGATGATGATATACTTCCACTAATCCCTAAAAGGACAAATCCATTACTCTCTAGAAGGTGGCTCCTGCATTGATTAAGCTAAAAGGAATCCTTTTGTATAAAGAAGTCCATCACTTAGTGGTGAAGGAATTATTCATCCTATCCTTTGCTTCAATTATTACTTGAGTGTATCCTGAGAATCCATCAAGGAAATACATCATCTTAAACCCGCTCACCATTTGAACTACCTCATCCAAATAAGCTAGAGGATAATTATCTTTCTCTAACACTTTGTTCAGATTCCTAAAATAAACACAAAGTCTAATTTCTCCATTCCTATTTTTTATTGGCACAATATTGGATACCCAGGTCAAATGCTTAATTATAAAGACAATTTTGGCATTCAGTAGCTTTTAGACCTCAGTTTGTCTGAGAGGTTCTAGGATTGGATTCATTGGCCTCTATTTTTTCATAAAAGGTTGTGCTCTTGCTTTAGGGGAATGGTATGATTGATTAACATAAGGTCAAATACCTTTAGGTCATATTGTGTCCATGTGATGACATATTTATATTCTACAAAGAACCTCTTTAGTGTTTGATTTTCATTATATATACAGCTTAGCTCAACGTTCATGTACTAGGGTTGTTAGTCAATTATCATATTCTCTTTGATAAAATTAGAATCAAATTATTTGAGTTAGTTTTTCTTCTCAACCATAGAATCTACATCAAAATATCATTCCATGGAGACCATTCCCAATACGATGCATTTATACTTTAGTCATAAAATACCATCTTCTTCCAAGTCTTCACTCTGTATTGGCTCAACACCCCCTTAATCTATTATTTGGGCTTCAAAAGCCCCATAACTATTCATGAATTACATAATTTGATGAACATATTCAAATACTTGGAGGTTTTAAACATTATCTGGGACAAAGGGACAAAGAACCAACTCCATGGATAATTTACACATCTTGGACTCTTAGAGTGTTGCCAAATTAGAAAACGAGGGTACTAGTGAAACTATTATTTGGTTTCATTCCCTCAAGATGGATTTGATGATAAAAAACTCAAAGGACTCAAGTAGGTCCCATGATGTATGCTTGTACTTATTTAAGTAGGTGATCTTACACTAGTACTTCTTTCTAATCTAGTTAACAACCAATTTTGAATATATAAAGATTTATAGCTACCTAAAATTATGCTTTAGAGTAAATTGTAGGACTATAATTAGAGATTCATACTTATCTCTATTATTGATACAAGGGAAATATAATATATAGGTAGCTAGGTATTTATTTCCTTCTAGATCTGTGATAGATACACTAACACCATAACCCTATTTTGATCTAGATATATTTAAATGAAGGGTATATAACTAAGAATTCCCTTCAAATTCTTGTACATGTAATGCATGTTCTTATCTAGTGGTAAATGTGTACACTTCTACATTTGAAGATATAAAGTATACCTTTTCATTTGTGTCATTATACTCCATGATCATATGCTTCATCTTGGGTTCATAATGCACTCAGATATAGTTGGATACTCCTTTTTAGGGAAGCCATATGTGTGATAAATCAATGGCCATGTACCCATCCAATGTTTTGGACTAATTACAAATTAATAACAAGTCATAAGCTTCTAGAATGTTAAAAACCAAAATGTCGATGGTTTGTTACACATGTGGTTCATATGCCAACTGAATGCACATGTTTGTTAATTATATGACACATGGGACAAAAGACTTATCTAATTATAGGACCATTATATTTGTCTTATCAGAGGTCAAGCCTAATTTATAGCATATAACTATTGGCATAACATTGGTTGAAGAGATTGAGTCAACTAAGAAGTTGTGCACATTATTTATAAACATTTTGAGGGTAAAAAAAGGTGGTACTTTAAGGTTATCCTTATATACCATCATGTCTGTATGTATAACTAAGGCTTTAAACAACATATTTCTTTGCTTAGTGATCTAGGCCAACTCGTGTAGGCTTATATTAGCCTTTATTTGCTTCATGTCCATAATAATGTTGTACTCTCCTCTACCATGTGGCTCTACATTCTATAACTACTAATCTCTCTTTGGAAGAGGTGGATTATTGTTGGTATTGAAATTTGGATGAGTGGTAGAATTATTGTTTGATAGAGTCAAATTATGCTCCTCAAATTATAATTATTCCTTGCTTGATGATACTATTAGAAAGCATGTGTTTCATCTATGTTGTCTTCTTGTTCAATCTCATATTCATCTTAAAATATAGAATCATAGGTCTTAAAGACCATTGTTGTGATTGGATGTCCTGAACTAGTAGAGGAAGGTGGTTCCATCATATGTGTAGAACCTTCGTACCTTTCCATCTCCATTAGTGATATTTCAATATGAGTGCAAAAATTGATGCAATATAGCTCACCATGTTGTGCAGTGTTATGTACTCATCACCAGTTTGAAAGGGTTGATTCCATGATATTGATCTTTGGCATACTATTAGATGGAACCTACTATTCTTTATTATTACTAGACCTATTAAAAGTCTATTTCAACTTTGGAATCAAAATCTTGTTCTATCTTTTAGTGTTCCCCATGCATTTATGCATGTTTATAAAATCATTGCTCAATTTATTCACCATCCTATGAATCAATTCTAATTACATTATTGTGAAGTTATAATTAGTACCTTGTGTCTTATTAATATTTACCAATAAATGGGATTTGTTTTAGTTTTGTTGATTAGGTGTGGAATTTTTTAAGAAGCTGAGATGCTGATTGGGTGGAGCATGGGTTAAAAGTAACCAATTATACACCTGGGTCTAGTTTTTGGCCATAGTGTTATGATTACATTTTTAATTAGATTAAAATTCATAAAAATAGGACTAAGCATAATTATGTCCAATGAATGTAGTATAAGGTTTAACTTCTTATTGGTATTGACCTTCAACATATGCCAAAGCTATCATGTTAATACCAATAACTCTATATAATTAAATAATAGTGATGGGGTCTATAGAGTTTTTGTACATCTTGAGGGCTAGTTCCTTATTAGACTAGTGGGTATCCTCAAGTCTATTGTACATATTTTGAAATCCATCATTAAAGGCACAAATTGGCTTATTGGGTTTTTGCCTCATACTGGAAAAGTGTTAATAAACAATGCTTGCATTTGTGACCTTGAAAAATTATGAGAAGAAGGTATCTTGCATGCTATCCATGTTGTAATTGATCCTTATGGGATATTTAGAAACCATTAATAGGAAACATCCTATAACATGAAAGGAAATAATCTAAATACCACATCTTCATGGGTTACATTCAATATCCCTAAATTATTTTTGAAGGCCTTGATATGTTTTTATACTATCCTTCCTCACGAGGGAGAGAAGTAAGGTAGATATTTCTTGGGTTTTCTAGGTAGATCATGGACAAATCCAACAATGTTAATAGTAAGGTTAATTATCTAGGTTGAAGGTTGAACTAGAGCTTGGAATTGAGGTGGAGGCTAAGGCTAGGCCATCAAGAGGGATGGAAAATGGGGCTATCTATTTGGAGGATATGATTGAGCTTGGAGTTCTATCCTATTCTATCCTAACTCCTTAATCAAACCTAACTTTTTTATGAATTTACAAATGTGGGAATAATAAGTTAGTATCTGAGGTTGACTTTGTTAATATTGAGGTTGCTTCTAGCATAACTCATGCAATTCATTTAAAATAGAATAGATGTGGAAGTACTACCCTCCTTTTAGAACCAAAATAATTTCCTATTGATGTGGGTTTTATGCACACTTGAGTAACCTTACAAGGTAGCCTATAACATTTTAAGATCAGTGAAAGGGTTTCACTCTATGACATGACTGGTAGGGTATTTGATTTTATAATAACTTATTGGTGGAATAGTGATGAGTGAAGCAATTTTTTTACCATAGATGGGTGAGCTATGGATGAACATAGATTTTATTGATACAGGTGGAAGGATTATGGTTCTAACTAATGTTGTAATACTTTGAAAAGAAACTCAAAAAAAGAGGGAAATGAAAGGCATAAAAGGAGGCCTATGGACCACATGAGATGAATTTTTTTTTAAACTAGTACTTGACCTAAGGTTGGATAATAAATCAGAAGACCAATGTTTGTGGAATAATAATATATCACACCAATAGTCAAACACATTTAATAAGATTCAAAGGGAAAAAAAACATACTAAAATTTAATATGCATAACCAAATGTTGCCCCGTTTGTTAGATTACTTTTTTACATATACAAGGGTGATTATAATTAGCATGGAAAAGAAATTTAAATAAATGATATCTTAAAATGAGAAACTATACTTTTTAAAAAGATAACTCATGCACAATCAAATAACTAAGATACCATAATGATATCATGCCTTACATAGTCCATAGAATTGGAGAAGAATCAATATTTGCACATCAAGATTAAGTTAGTAAAACTTATTAGAATTTACTATTAATATTGATAATCAAAATTTTCCTCCCCTTAGGACTGGGAGGATACAAGTATATATAGGTTGGGATGGGGAAGGAATCATCTCTCAAGCATAGTCTAAATTTAGATGTCCAAAAATAACACCTAATGTTAATCTCATGAAAAGCATGCATGCACAACATTGATCACTCATAATAGAATTTTTCATATAAAAAACAATATATACATGATAAGTATATTTATAACTAATAGTTCCATCATAACTAGATCATGAAAACACACACACACACACACACACACACACACACACACACACACACACACACACACACACACACACGCGCGCACGCGCACACACACACACACACACACACACACACACACACACACACACACACACACACACACACACACACACACACACACACACACACACACACACACACACACACACACACACACACACACACACACACAATTATATATGATGTGGCCATCTTACATGAAAAATTATAGGGCATATTATGAAATCGATGTGGCCATCCTACATAGATAAAATGAAGGGGCACATTATGAAATGATCTAAATATTCAAAACTCTACATAGTTATTTTGTAGTATGATTTTTCAAAGTTTGTGCCTCCCATGAATACATCATTTTTTGACCAACATATATAATCATGTATCATTTTATAAGAAAATATTCACAAACAACCATAGCTATAATAATCTCAGTGATATCTAAATATTTCCATTATATTACGAATGAGCCTAGGAAATTCTAAAGAAGGAAGAAGACTTTTAAGAAATGAGGCTTTTGAGGATTATAAATTGAGTTTGTGTGTGTATGCTTGATCTTAGCCAACACACATGTGATCAAACTCTAATAATTATAGTAATTAATCATCTCAATAAAAAATGTAATATAATGTGTCACTAACAAGAACAAAACTTATGGTCACCTTTTACCATAGTTTTTTTTATTATGTAGCCAAGAATGGTCATGATTTCACCATATTTTGGCTTTGATATGGGACATTTATGTAGGTGAGGTTTGTGAATGAATTTTTTCTCACTCATTTTAAAATTGAAATTTCAAAGAATTATGGCCCATTACATATTGTGTTTCAAGAGTATTTACAGTTTGTAACATTTAATTTGTAGTTTTGAGACCTAAACTAAGAATCAATTCTAGATTTTTGGGTTTTAGATCACACTCAAACTTGTGGAGAGTCACTATTCTAGGGCAACACATAGTGTGAGGGAAAAAAATTCAAGTGTTACAAGGTAAATAATGAGGGGATGTGAAACCCCTTTACACATCATTGGTCATTAATTTAATGAATATAATTTCTTGGGAAATATGCACCAATAAAAAGCTACTATTTGTGGGATCAATAGATTTAGGAGATTGGACTATCATATCAGTTTTCTAGAGTGGAGGTCATTAATCATTATATTATATTTGAATTTATTTAAATCCTATTATTAACATCAATATTTACCCATGAGGTCACCTCATTAGCTACACATTTTTTATCCAGCTATTAGCCTCACGATAAATATGTGAAATATTGCTCATCAGTGCATTAATATGATGTCTGAAACACAACACTCCCTTACCTTTTATTATATGAAACCTTTAGATTAAAATAAAGTGAGAAATAGGACATGGGTATTTGGTAACTAAATAAAATATATGGGTGAGTGGCTTACACTCTCCATAAAATTGTAAAGTGTGGCTCTTTATAGTACTGAGAACTAGTTTCAAGAAAACAAGCTTCAGTGTTGTTCTAGCATGGGGATCATTTTTAAAACCCCAAGCTCCTCATGGGAATGTTTAGTTTCAATATTTGTATGGAGTAGAAGAATATTATTTAAATTTTTATCAAGTTTTGGAAGGATGAAATATGTTCTTTAAAGGTTTTTCAAGAAGAGGGCTTGGTTGGATCAAGCCAACACAATTTTATCTTCACACCAAAGCAAGTACTAGCTCTCAATAGTAGTCTAAACCATTTATTTGGATGTATGTCACTATCTAGTTCTATATTTTGGGTTATTATTAAGATTGAAATATTTTAAAGGTTATTGAGATCTTTTCCTATCAAGTTCTGCTAGTTGGTCCCAAGATCCCTATGAGATCCCAGGCAGACATAAGGGGTGTTGCCTTTTGCTTCTATCTTTGGATGGAAATGTGGATATGTTAAATACCTGTAGTCTTCTCTTTAAAATTAGTTTAGGGATATATTCAAAATCCATAGTTGTAATCTTAAAGGTAGCATATGTTCTTCTAATGAAATTTTCAAGGTTTGGCTTCCTTTCAGGACCTCACTGGTTTCTCTATTTTTAGTTTTTGGGAAACTTAAAGTTCCCATTTTACCCATGACTGATGGTTTTTCACTATTATGGACTCCCATGGAGAGACTAGGCTATTTATTATAATGGATATACTTATTTCCATTCTTAGATGTAGATAAGGATATATGGAACCCTGTAGCTCTTCATTGGTTTCTGGTTCCCATTCTTATCAATTTTAGTCTAGGACCTATTAGGGCCTTCTCTGGATTTGTTATTTACTTTGGTTTTTTTTTTAATTTATTGATTTTATAAGAGTTGTATCTAGGATCATTATATCAATGAGTGGCCATGGTGAAGTGATCACGTGAGTCAAGTAAGCACACATCACACAGTTGAAAGTAATTAAAACCATCCATGAGAGAATATTGCAAAAGCATTAGAGAAAAAAATGAATAATCCACATAAATTTGGATGATAAATACAAAGGGAGAGGTTACATATATAGGAGAGAGATAGGTAGAGACCCCACATTCTAATGAATGTGGGACAATCTTCCCTAATGACCTAAATACCCTAAGCAATCATAATGACCCATATAGACAAAACCTATAGGACAAATGTTTACAACACCCCCCTTAAACATAGCATAGGTGGGATAGAGAATTGGGTCCTAATAACTTGGCTCTAATACCATATAAGAGTTTTAGATAGGATCACCAGATCAATGACTGCATAAGATGGAGTGATCTCATGAGTCGAGCAAGTGCACATCACAATAAAGTTGCTAGTAAATGAAATCATTCATAATAAATATTGCAAAAGAATGAGAGTAAATAATCTAATACTCCATATCATCCTAGATGATCAATACAAAGGGAGAAAGGTACATATATAGGCATGAGAGAGAGAAACTCCACATTCTAGTGAATGTGGGACTAACCTTCCCAAATAAGCCAAATGGTCTCTAAGACCCTAGTCAAGCAAAATGAACCATGTAGACAAACCCTATAGGATAAAAATCTACACCAACACCCCCTTTAAGCATATATTAGGTGGGTAGAATGATTGGGTCCCAAAAAATAGGTCTAATGTACCCAAATACATAGTTATGATCCCTAGTATCTTTAAAAATATGAAAGAATTATGACTCTAAAAAGAAGAAAGAAAAAGTAAGAACATGAAAAATGTTATAGTAGGTCTCTCTACAATAAATGATGTCTTCTTCTATCTCTTCCTTTTAGAAGAAATAAATAATGAGATATCAAACTACTAAATTTCCCCTCAAGTGGAATGCAATTAGGTATCATGATGTAGATCTCTGTAAAATGCTCAAAATCCTCCTTTCTAGTGCTTAAATGTGTCAATGTCTGATCAAGAATAATAATCCTAACTATAGAATATGGTAATAAGGAAACATATAATTTAGGGGAGAGAACAAGAGGATTTATAAGTATCCTCATTACATCTAGAGAATAATAATGGCATGGAACATTCATTAAAATAATGTCCACAAGAATAAGAGAGAAAGGCTCAATAACTATTGATATGAAAGATTGGTCTGCAAATGAAGCACTCAGATCTGCAAGATGAATGTCCACATGAACATATGAGTCATCAATGTTCTCAATGTGTGTATTCTCAATGAAATCAATAAATTCCTCTAAAATAGAAGACTGTAAATGTTCTAGAAGAGTAATAATCTACACAAGAATGTATGTAGAATATGTAATGAGACAACTAAGGTCTAGTAAAATCTAATCCTGTAATGGTGGATCAATTGAAGGAAGAACACTGTATACGATGAATGTTTCATCATAAAAAATAGAAGATGAGAGAGTAAAATAGTATCATAAAAGATAATAGGAGGAGGAGGAGGTGTGACATAAATCACAGTAGGATCCCAAAAAAGACTCTTAAGTGTGCTCCAAACAATGAAGGTACACTATGTGTACTCCATGTGGTGGTGTAGATCCCATAAAACATGTATCAATGAGTGATCATAGACACAGCCACAAGAGTTGACCCTGTAATCATATTGACCTATGTCAATAGGAACATGAATATGTCAATATAAGAATGGAATAATGTTTTGATCCATGTGTGAATGTTCCACATACACATAAAATGAAGCATAATTTGTCTTCCCAATAAGGACCACTAGTGTAGATTCAACCTTCCTCATCTAGAGTCTCTCAAATGGAGTTGTCATGACTAAGAGAAGACAACAAGGAAATGGAAGACTACATAAGATACTTTACAATGATGCTAGAATACTATAGGCTCATAAATGGGAGGTCAGACACAACTGATAATGCATCTAAGTGAGAAATAAGAGCAAAAACTAATACAAATAGTGCATATTCATAATAGGGATGTTGGGCACAACCAAAAATGTATCCACATGTGAGAAATTGGTGCATGAAGTATAATATAGAAAGTAGTAGGGCTAAACCCCCTAAATATTTCACTTTATAACTTTAATGAATTTATAATAAAAATAGGACCAATGTAATGACAATGAAAAATAAAGCACTTTTGCAAAAAGTGACACTAAAATTTGAGTTATCAAGCAAAAGTTATAATGACCTATTTAATGAACTTGCAATCAAAATTTTAAAAATCTTGACCAAAAAAGGGGTAAGGTAGCATTCCATCCACTTGTTAGAACCAGAATAGAATTGTCAACTTCATGAATATAACTAAAGTCAAAAAATCTGCCCCTATACAGGTATATTAGCTCGAAAGATATAAATAATCCCAATTTAAGGGGTAAATGCACAACTAATTTTTAAAAAACTTAGTTCACAAAAACAAAAGTATTTAAATTTAAATTTAAATGGGATTTAATTTTTTTAGGGCTCATTTAATTAAAAAACTAGTTATTAGGACAATGAAATCTTTTTTTTAGGTTTTCATTTTTATGACTTTGCAAATGAGAAGAAGATCTAGAGGTGTTGCCCTTGGTTTATACACAGGTCTACAAGGAGGAATCCTAAACAACCAGGGATTCCATGGGAGGTTGGCAAGTGGGAAAAATGCCACGATGGATAACTAGTATTTGCATGGCCTGTTCACCACCTACTCTAACCTACTCGCTATATTTATCCACTCACCAAGGTTTTATTTATTAAACTAGGTATGGTCAAAGGCCATGATGCAAGAGGTGAAAGTAGTTGAAGGACATGAAAATAACTAGGGAGTGATCCTCATCTATGGGACCATTAGAGGATGACAAGTGAAGTGCGGGTTGTGTAGTTTCTAAACTAGGGTTTGAAGATGTATATGGATGAAAGTCTAGCCATGAAAGATCCTAAAGGGAGACATCTACCTTAAGAAGGTCATAGAAGGGAATGGTGACTCTATTGGAGGCTACTCTTTCAATAACTCAAACCAGCAAACAAAGCCTTTGAACAACTATATCAGGACATAGGACAAAAGCTTCACATGTAGGCCATATATAGAATGGCAACACCAAGGTGGAAGGTATGAGAGTGACCACTGATTTGGTTGTGGATATCTGGGATTGGATATAAAATTGCATGTTTCCTTCATAGTGTAGAAATAACCTAAAACTAGTAAACAAAAAACCTCCACCAAAGACCCTTACAAAAAAAATTGGTCACCCTTGAGGTTTTTGAGATTTTTATTTCAAAAAAAAACCTAAAATTTTGTAAACCCTCTAAAAAATTGAAGATAAAACCTTATACTTTACAAATAAAAACCAAAAGTTTATAAAGAAACTAAATAGAAAAATAAAATAGATAATCATGAACATAGATTAGCCAACGAATGGCCATTATGAAGTGATCACGCTAGTCAATAAATCAAACATCACACAAATGAAAGTAATTAAAACCATCCATGAGAGAATATTGAAAAAATATTAGAGCAAAAAATGAATACTCCACATAAATCTAGATGATAAATATAAAGGGAGAGGCTACATATATAGGAGGAAGGGAGATAGAGATGCCACATTCCAATGAATGTGGGACAATCTTCCCCAATGACCTAAACTCATTAAGCAAGAATAATGAACAATGTAGACAAAACCCATGGGACAAAAGTCCACACCAACAGGTTTTGAATACTCGAGGGACCTTAATGGCTCTCTTTCTCATGTGCGGGTGATAGTTTAGTTGCCTCTTTGGTTAGTATTTCTTGGGTGTTGGTTTGATTTTGTTTTATAGTTTGTTGTTCCTCCATTGGTTTTTAGCATTTTCCAGAAGGGAGACTCGAGCCTCTGTTTATGCTTGACCTAGATTCCACATCAATAAAAGATGGGTTTATATTAATCTAAACTAAATAAAAGAGATATCAAACTTATTATCATTATTGTTGTTGTTGTTGTTGTTGTTGTTGTTATTATTATTATTATTATTATTATTATTATTATTATTATTATTATTATTATTATTATTATTATTATTATTATTGAGATAAAGTTTATAGATGGTTTAAAGTTAAAAAAAGGTGGCATGTTGATATTTATGATAATTAAATAATATTAACAACATTAAAATATAAAAATAATTTTTAGAATACAAAGACTAACAACTCAAATATTTGGAAACATCCCTCAAAATATAATATTGTTACTTGGGAAATATCAATAAGCAAACATTAGATTTCAACAAATCCTTACCAAGAGAGTATAGAGAGACCACAATAAATACACCCACAATCAAAACATAAAATTTGGCCACCAAGGGCACATAGCCAATGTTGCCACTAACAAACCCAATTATAGCAAGAGCCTTAATGAAGCATTCTCACAACCATAACACAACACAACCAATAAAAGTACAGAGGAACAATGTCTAAAATAATTATTTGAAGGTATATTTGGAGAAAATTAATAGTTTATATTAAAATCAATTAACAAAATATATTTTATTTTATATGTTTCTTAATTTTTAATTTTTGTGTTTATAAATGGATTTACCTTAAAATATAACATGGATATCACTGTGATGATTAAATAACAATGTCCAATGTGTGGTGTTTAAAGAATTCACTATCTGGACCATCAATTTATACACCAAACAAAAAATTAGGCTTGTGAAATATATTCTCATCTATTTTCCCTTGATCTGGGCCTCTAAAAACATTAGTTTCTTATTTTTAACCTTCACTCAAATCATTGGATATATTAACTTGTTTAGCTAACTATATGTACAAATCATAAGGAAAACATTGTATTTTTTGGAGATTCCATTATACTGAGGACTAATTGACATATCTTGGTATATTTCAAGTTGTTTATTGATATACAATATCAAAAACACACTATAATAACTGTAATAATTCATCATCTAAATAAAATAGTGTAGTGTCATGAATAAACATGAATAAACCCTATCGTCACCTTTTTACCATAATCTATTTTGTTTAAGTAGCCACGAATTGTCGTAATTTAACCAAATTTAAGATTTGATAGGGGAAAACTATGCAGGTGAGGTTTGTGAATGGATATTTTTCTCAATCATTAATTGGCATTTCAAAGTACTCACACCATTGCACCCTATTTCAAGGGATGACCATAACCAGTACACATAAACTACTAGCATTTTGTCAGAACACCTTTGGGCCCCATCATCCCCCAGTGGCATAAAAAATTCCCTAACTATCCCCTACTTTAGATTTGACAGGGGATAGATATGTAGGTGAGGTTTGTGAATGAATTTTTTTCACACTCATTTTTAAATTGTCATTTAAAAGTATTCACACCATTTCAGCGTATGTTTCAAGACAAATCACAGTTTGTAGTATTTAATTTATATCCATGTGAAATGAATTTATAATCAATTCTAAATGTGGTGGTTTTGGAACACACTCAAACTCATGGGGAATCACTATTCTGATGAACATATAGTATGGTTGAGCATCCTTCAAGTGTTACAATAAAATGTTGAGGGGATGTGAAAACCCTTTACACCTCATTGGTCATAAATTTGAAGAATATGATGCAGATCCTCACCAGTGGAAAACAAAAGTGTAGAACATATATATATATATATATATGCTCAAAAATAAAGAGAAGTAAACATAAATGTTAACAAATAATGGTCCATCCATGGATAATTCTATCACCATAGCTCCAAAACATATGAATAACTCATATCCACACATCTATAGGGGTTGGTTGTAAGTGGAATTCATGTTTAAATTGTAGATTAATGCCCTAAATAGAAATTAAGGGATAATATGCTTAAATATACTCCTCAAAACATCCACAATAATTTTTTTCATGTGATTAATTGTCTTTCAAGTCATAGCTCTTAGGCCAATCTTATAATTTCAATTTATCCAACCTAATATGTACTTCCAATCATGTTTACCTAAATTAAATTCATCTATTTGTAACCAACCATAGTGATTTTGTATAGAGATGGTTAAAAGTTATTATTAACTAGGCAAAACCTAATACTTATGTAAGATTCCATTAATGGTTGTGGGCTTTGTTAGTTATAATATTAAAATAACTCCATTGAATTATAATGATGAAATGGGGGACCCAAATAGTTATGGGTACAATTATCACCTAGATTTTGAAGTTCGTTGTAGAAAGGTCAAGTGTTGTTGGAGAGTTGTTGAGTTATTGCATGGAATACATGATTTTTACACCAATCCATGTGCATAGTGGTAATCTAAGAGATATATGTTGGGGATGCCTTGGGTTTTGAGGTACATATTAAACCACTTAGCTCTTAAATGGCACCAACAATGAATTTTTAAACCACATCCATATATAGAATGTTCTCAAACATTTCTATAGGTTTCCATTGTTACTTTTTTATCATTACCAAATGGTGGAAAAACTTAAATATTGTATGCTAAAATACATGGTCCCATAATTTACAAACTAAGGTTTTTATTGTTACAACCCTTCAAGTTGTACTTAGAATAATGCAGTGATTTTTTTACAAACCAAATAATTAACTTCCATTCCACATAAAATACTTTACAACTTAACCAATCAATAACTTAGAATAATAACAGTTCCAAATTCAAATACCAAATGCCATATAACTTATTAAAAATACAAGGAAAGTAAATACATTAGGACTCAACTATGGTTGGTCTTATAATACAACTATTATTCACATATAATAAATATATTAAAATTACATTTCCTTCAGGCATTCAACCTTAATACTTTAAATAGATATCAAGCTCTCTAAATCTCGATTAAAAGTAAATTGTGTATTATTGATAATCTTAAATGTATTCTCCAAGTAAGGAATGTAGTGGGGAGAGAGAGCATCATCCTAGCACTTTTCCACACCAAACATAGACCATCGATCCCTCACATAATCCCTTATCAGGGAATGTCCCTCCCTTCATCGATAGGTAGATAGAATGGTGTAGGAATCCAGAGAGACATCTTACTACCCCGTGTGTTGTAAGATTTATACTACATGATGTGTATCATAAATAAAATATATTTCTAGCATGATATCACATAACATGAAAATCAAACATATGAAATGTCAATGTTTATCTAACATTACTTTGACCAGAGTTTTTAAATAATATATGATCACTTGGATCAGTCAAGTTTAGAACATACCACTTGATTAGATTATCTACATCTAGAGTTGGTAGTGCTACCTAGGATAGTGAATTCCATATCACAACCTATTAACATCATCAATAAAAAATCTAATATAAACATATATAGCATAGTATAAAACTTAAAGATTCAATCAGATTTTCCTATGCTAGGAATAAAACAATCTTAACCATACATTTTATCCATCAAATTCATATGAATCTAAAACATGTTATTATTACCTATATAACAAAACAAAATTGACATATGATCATACCATCTGGGTATGCTTTAAACAAGGACTATAATTACATACATGAAAAATGTAACATATTGGTTAATTATCAACCTATGGATTCAATTGAAATATTCCTAGTAGTAGTATAATCAAGCTATTTATGGAAATTTACAAAATACATACATTTAAAACTTCCAATAGTATAGAATGAATCCATAATCATTCAATTATTAAAAAATTATATTATAGAAACATGTCATTTGATAATATTAATGACATTGCTTTCTAGCTTCATATTTTATAACAATATTTACTCTTTTAATTTCTATAATAATTAATCAAATATATTTAATATATAACCTTGAAGACTCAACACACCCGTATGCACCTGTTTAAACTTACATTTAGCTGAAAAGGAATGTATATTGATACTTGATTTACACAAATTATATAATGGCTTATTTATGTAATCCAATTATCTGTATACCTAATCAACATGATTTTTCACTAGTAAAGGTATATGACATATTTTGGTTAGCTGTAATTTGTTTTTTTATATCAATAGTACTTACAAAGACATTTTAAATAGTGTCTATGCCTAGTCAAGATGTACTTCTATATAAAACACTACAATCTCCATAGATCACTTTTATAAAAGTCATAATTCAATTCTTGCACTAAAACATGATCTGAAGTTATAAATGTTGACCAAATAAATATAAAACATAGTTTGTAAAACATCATGTAAATTTTACTTCCATTACAAATTATAAGAAGAATGTCTGCAATACATTTTGATGACATATACATATGTCAAATGCTATCTCTAAAAGGTCTATCAGTTTTTTTAAATAAACTATTAAGTTATTTTATATTAAAAGGGAGATTTTTTATTCATAACTAAGGCATAGTCTCTAAATAAGCCTGGTATGCCATCCTAATTAAAATGTAGCTTATAATATTATAAACACTACACAACTTAGTCCACAAAACTAGTCGATGGGATTCTAGATAGAATTTTAGGTGTGAATAAAGACCATTACTATTAAAATCCATTTTCTTGACAAAAGATAGATGTCCTAAAGCTAAATTCACTCAACCAATACTTGTATAATGACTTAGCTCTAAATAAATTTATATTCCTCAAGACTGTACAACTGTTGGAACATATAAAAGTTCAAAAATTGTGCTTAAACTAAAACACAACCCTAAATAAGTATAATGCAGTCTTAGGTACTCCTAAAATATATGATGTTGACAAACACTTTTTCAATGAAATTAGATAAGACAATCCAAACAAATTGTTAAGTTCTTATTTCTGATATGGCATTGCCCATTATCATCTAATTATGACACTGGTAAAAATATATAAATTTAGATGTTGGCTACAAAAACACTTATTGATATAATTATATATATGACTCTTTCTAAAGTATGATCTACAAGTTCTCTATGAAAATTGATTTAGGTTTATTTCACTAAATTTGATCTCATCTTACTTATATAAACATATATATTTAAACAAAAATTCAATAGGTGTGGAGTTTTTAAAATAATTCGATCTACATCTTATAAATGCAAATATCTATAAAAATTGCACCTATTTTGATATTTTTTTACACATAGTCAAAAATATAATTTGTATGACCAACCTGATATGAAATTGTTTAGAAAAGAATATGCTTGGCTAACTATTGCTTTCTCCAACTTCTCTCTAAATCCTCTTGCCTATTTCTTCTTTGTATCTTCTTGTGTCTTTTTAATTTTATAATCCTTAATTTATAAAAATCCTCTTCATTCTATTGTCACCCCTTTCTTTACATGCTATTTATCCTAGATTTCTATTCATGCATGGCATCTTCTTCTCATACAACTATAGTTATATCTCTAACTAAGCCGTAATCCATCTTAACCTTTATTCATTAATATAAAGCATTTGATTTGTCTATATAGATTATAACACCATATTTTCCATGTTATCTCAAGATAAGGATACGTTGACTAATTAAATAATGATATCAAAATTTTAACTTTCAATGTAATTTCCTACATGCTTTAAAGAGACTAAATTTATATTGTCTTAACTCACATATAGTACTTTAAGATAGTTCAAGCTCTTTGAAAGTAATTACAATAAAGATAATTATTTATTTAAATAATAGATAGATAGGTTTCTAATTATTTCCAATAATAATTAGATAACTATATAATTGATTTCTATTCATATATACCAATTAAATACCTATTTTCTTGATTTATTCTCAAAAATATAGATAATTATAAGTAAAGAAATATTATGTAGACTTATGTTTATCAAGAACTAAATATACATACAAAATACAATCACAAAAAAGATTTTTGTAGTACATACTAACATTCAAAATATGTTATGCATATAACATTTCAAATCTACTATATGTGTGTATGGTGACTAGAAATTCCTTTATCATCCCCCAATCATCCCATATATTCCATCCTCTTCAATGATGCTCTCCCTCATCAATCTTTGAGGGTAATATCAATCCTTTACCCACCTTGAAACAAGTAGGTAGTTAGTCTAAGTCATCATATATATCAACCAATGATGCAAAACTAAAAATATACATCCTCAATATATAGAATAAGAAAATACAACTTTCACATCATTTATACTAATCAACAATATCATTATCCCATAGTAGTATATGTCATAAATATCAAATCAAATCAATAATAATTAGATAATAATCATATTATTCTATGTATTAAAGTTTATAAATCATAGGGTGAAATTGGGATGTAACATCCCCCCTAAAATTGGTCATCGTCTTAATAACACTTATTCAAACAATAGTTTTGAATATCAAAAGCATTTAAAAAAATAAAAAAACATAGTATATAATATAAAATTATGCAAATAAATGTAGAAATAATTTGTATAATTCATCATAGTCTTCCTAAGTAACACCATCCTCAGAGTATTGGTCCCATAAGACCTTACACTATAACACCTTTTTATTATACAAACAAAGTTTGTGAATGTCAATTAATCTAATTAGTTCTACCATGACCACCCTAGGATCCAAAACTTGTAAAGCATTCTAATCCAAAACATGTGAAGGATCACCTATATACTTTTTAAGATAACATACATGGAAAACATTATGTAATAGAGCTAGGGCTGATGACAATACAAGACTATATGTTACAATATTTACCACTTATAACACTTTGAAGGGTCCCACATATCTTGGTGATAGTTTTGTTGACTTCCTAATTTTAATTAAGCCCTTCTATGGTTTAATCCATAAAAACATCTTATCACCAACAAAAAACCACCTATTTATCCTCTTCAGATCAGCATAACTCTTTTTTCTATCATTAGCATTGGCTAATCTCTACCTAATTAATCTAAATTTATCCTCCATTTCATAAAGAATCTCAAGCCTGAAGACTAACCTATCCCAACTAATTAGTGTCTTGCACCTCCTTTCGTATAGGGCCTCAAATGGTGCCATCTTCAAATCTGACTGGTATGAGTTTTTGTATGCATACTCAACCAATGGAATATAATATTCCCTATTACTGATCTATGAAATACATATGCATAATATCCTTTAAACCTTAATTTAGTTGCATACCCAAAGCTGAGTTTAGAGTTACCCAAAACCTAGAAGTCATATTTGGATCATGATCTAAAATGATCTTCTATAGGAATCCATACAACCAATACACTTCTTTTAAAAACCTCTTCACAAGGGTAGGAGCATAATTTATCAAATTTTATGGTATGAAATGAGACACCTTAGTTAGTTTATCAACAACTACCAAGATCATATTATACCTACTCTATGACACTGGTAAACCTTAGACAAATTCCATTCTAATTATGTACCACTTCCACTTTGGTATATCATGTAGATATAGCAATTTAGCTGGGTATACATGTTCAGCTTTCACTCATTGACATTCTAGACAATGTGACATAAAGTATGCTAGATTGTTTTTAATTCCCTTCTAGAAATATAGAGGTATAAGCTCTTCCATGAGATTGGTTATTCTTAGATGTCTTGAATATGGAACTTTGCATAAATCCTTCAATATTGTGCTTTGTATATTCTCTCAATTTGGCACATACATCTTCCCATTAAAATGTAGAAGATTATCATTCTCAAAACTCAATCCTTTATACTAAGGATTCTAATCATTATCAAATAATGATTTTTTAACCTGATCGTAATATTCATCTCCTAATGAGAACTTAACCACATGATTGCTAAAAGTACTCCTAATAGTAGATACAACTATTATATACCTTTGACAACTCAAAGTGTCAGATACTCTATTCTCTTTACCTTTCATGTAATTGATATCAAATTCAGTTGGAAAGAAACTCTAACTAATGTCTCTAATAGGCATTAAAATTTGGTTGGATGAAGATATATTTGAGTCCCAAGTTATTAGTCTTGAGCTCAAATGGTTTTCCCAACAAATAATGTCACCAAAATTGCAAATCATGAATAATTCTTGCAAGTTCAAGATCATGAGGGGCATAACTCACCTCATGAGTTTTTAGCTTCCTCAATTCAAAATCCACTACTGCACCATTTTTCATAAGGACTCCTCCTATACCCCTTCTTGATGCATTTGTGATCATCAAAAATTGACCATTAGGACATGAAACTCCTAATATTGGTGCTGACTTAAGTTTTCTTTTCATCTCCTAAACAAATAATTCACATTTCTTTGACCAGACAAATTTTTTATTCTTCCATTGCAAGGAGATAATTGGATTAGCTATCTTGGAAAAGTTTAGAATGAACTTCCTATAATAACCCATTAATCCCATGAAACTCCTTACCTTGTGCACATTTCTTAGCACCTACCACTACATAATGGATCTTATCTTAGCTTGATCTATATAAATATTGTTTGAAAAAATAATATGCTATAGATATTACACTCTCTCTTGGAAAAATGTGCACGTAGACTACTTTCCATACAACTTGTGTTTCCACAATCATTGTAGAACTAGTTCCAGATGTTGTAGGTGCTCCTCTTCATTCTTAGAATTAATAAAAATATCATCCAAAAAACCAAAACAAAATGATCTATATAATATTTGAACACATTTTTCATGAGATTCATGAATTCTACTGATGCATTGGTCAACCCAAAGGGTAACATCGTGAACTCATAATTTCCATAACAAGTTATAAAAGTTGTTTTCAAAATATTATCATCCTAAATTCTTGATTGATGATATCTTTCTCTAAGATATATATCAAAAAATACTATTATTCCTTGCATTTGATCAAAAATATCATCTATATATGGTAGTGAATACCTATTTATGATAGTTACCTTGTTTAACAATTTGTAATCAATGCAAAATCAACGAGTACCATCCTTCTTCTTCATAAAAATAATTATTGCACTCCATGGTGACATACTAGGCCTAATAAATACTTTGGATAATAGTTCTTGGAATTGAGCATTCAATCTAACCAACTCAGTGGTTTTCATCATATATGGTGCCTTAGACTATGGTTCCAATCTAGGTATAATGTCGATAGAGAAATCAAAATCACATTCAAGAGGCAAAATTAGTAATTCTTCTAGGAACACATAATGTAAATCTCTAAGAAATAGATAATATTCAATAGATAGTTCCTTAGGTTCCTTTATTTCATTTATATTGATGATAAATGCTTGACACCCTTTTTCTTGAGCCCTCTTGAGTTGCATTGCAAAAATCTATCTGAGCCACAACTCTCTCTTTTCAAACTAAATTTGTGTTTGATTTCCAACATCATCAAGACACTCAACCTTATTTAAGTATAATTCAACCTTGTACTTGTGTTTATCATTCTAGTTGACTCCTAATATCACATTATATGACCGTAGTGGTGTTACATACAAATCTATGATAATTAAAAATTCAGGCAACTCTATCACTACTTCAACTAGATACTTATCAACCATGACTTCTGAGTTATTCCCATATTGTACCAACCATGAATTTTCCATAAATATAGATTTTATAGGAAACTCACTAAGGATTTTAGGAGCAATAAAATATTTAGTATCACCTACATCTATAAAAATATAAAATGGATGTTCAAATAAAATACCTAACAACTCTATGGGTGATGCTTGAAATTCAACTTATCAATTGTTGCATGAATACACCACTGAAAATTGCCTTGATGTGTATTGGGACCTTTTTTCTTTGAATTATCTTGAGTTCATTCATGAGAATAATGGTTTGACCTATAATTTAATTAACTACCAGGTGGACCTTTCCTATCAGTCTGTGGGCTTCCCTTGAAACTACCTTTGAATCCATTGTTTGGTTTATTGTTACTAGATCCATTATTGAATTTGGAATTATTGTTATTAAACTAAAACTTAGATTCTCTACTCCTCTACTTATAGTTATTCTTTAAAGTTGGCTTATAACTTCTAAACTTTTTCTTGAACTTTTCCCTCACCTAAGCAAGAGAATTCAACTTATGCTCCTACTTCATCACCTTCTCAAAAGCCTAGTCCATGGTAGAAGGTCCATGAAAATAAACCTCACCACTACTCTAGGATTTTAATCTCATGATAAAATTATTAATTTTAAACCTCTCATTAGCTTGGTACTGAGATACGTAATTTAGAATTTTGGTGAATTGTTCCCATTACTCATTCACTAATGAGTCTCTCTAATTCAAATTCTAGAAATCTATGAGATTCTAATAAAAATATTGATGTGATAGCTACCATGATCTGAATAATGTCACAAACTACTCTAAAATTATGGTGGTTGAGTTAAGGTTCATTTCCAACTTCTTGCTAGTGCACCAAGAGCTTCCTTACCAACCAACTAGTAATCTCTCCAAACTACTTTGGTGACTTTATATATATATATATATATATATATATATATATATAAATACTTCTCTATATTAGTCAACCATGCTTCAGCTCCATTATCTAGAATAGTTCCATCAAACTTAGGTGGACTCACCTTTTTCATGTCCCTAGACAACTTTTCAGCTACCTAAGCTCTCACATCCTTCTAGTTTTCCTACTTAGTAGGGTGCTCAATAGGTACTTCTTGATGCTCTTCCTCACCTTGTCCATGTAATTCTTATTCCAAGGTTGTGATTTGATCCCTAGTATCATTAATGGCTTTGAGGAGCTGATCCAACTTTATTTAATGCTCAATGAAAATCAAGGTAGGATCATTTGGAGGGTTGTTATCATTGACATTCAAAGGACACTCACCTAATGCTCTCATTTGCACCATTATTATTTCTCACTGAAAAGAAGAATAAAATAATGTTTATGGACTCATTAAGCCCTAGAGTTCAAGCCTAAGCTCTAATACACATGTTATAACCCTTCAAGTTATACTTAGAATAATTCAATATTTAAAAAATAAAAAAACCAAATACTTAACACTCACTTCATATAAAATACTTTACAAATTAACCAATAAATAACTTAGAAAATAATAGTACCAAATTAAAATATTGAATGCCATATAACTTATTACAACTAAAAGGAAATTAAATACATTAGGACTCAATTATGACTGGTCCAATAATACAACTATTGTTCACATATAACAAATATATTAATTTTAAATTTCCTTCAATAATTTAGCCTTAATACTATAAATACATACCAAAATCTCCATATATCAAGTCAAACCAACTCATGTATCATAAATAATCTTAACTATAGTCTCTAGGTAAGTACTACAGTGGAGAGGGAAAGCATCATCTGAGAACTTTTTCACATCAACCATAAACCATCGATCTCTTACACAATACTCAATCAGGGAATGGCCCTCCCTTCATGGATAGGTGATAAAATGGTGCATAAATCTAGAGAGACATGTTAGTGCCTCTTATGTTGTAATATTTCTAATATATGATGTATATCACAAATAAAATATGTTTCTAAAATGATATCACACAACATACAAATCACACATATGAAATGACAATGTCTATCTAACATTACTTTGGCCAGAGTTTTTAAATAACATACAATCACTTGGATCGATCAATTTCATAACACACTACTTGATCGGATTATCAACATGCAACATTGGTGGTGTTACCTAGGCTAGTGATTATCAATGCATATATATATATATATATATATATATATATATATATATATATATATATATATATATATATATAGTGGGTAAGTGCACAAAGTTAGGAGGAAAAAAGGGCCTACAAGTGGACATGATTTTTTTGAAATTTTTGAAATTTGAACTTTTATAGATAATTTGAGATGGCTACACTAAAAATTTGAAGATGGTATAAAAATATGAATTATAGTATTTTGAGTCTAGTTTATAAATATTTTTTTAATAAAAATGACTAAGTATAAATAGGTCAAACATATAAGATTTTATGAGGACCTCCTATTTTTTAAGAAAACATAGTAGATAGATGTCCGTACAACCCACTAGTTTTTTAGCATCGTTAAATATTATTTGAAATCCTTTGGTGAATATTTAGATAAAATTTTCTAGTGTGTTACATTTTTTTTTAATTTCAATGAATATATTTTTTATTAATTTTGTAATTAAGTAGATCCTAAAAATTGATAAAATAAATGGATAGTTGATCGTGTGGACCCCCTAACTACTCAAAAAAGAACTAAAATTGAACTTTTTTAAATGTGTGTAGAATTAGGAATAATTTATTACCATATAATTTATTTTGCACTTGGATCAATTAAATTTTTTACATAAACATGAATAGGCATGTATATATGTGGCATGTAGTGGCCTAGAAAAGGTATAGTTAGAAATAAATATAGTTTAAACCTTTAAAATAGCCCAAAAATTATAAAAATCATATATTTAGAAAGAAGACAACGTGTTCATCATGATGGTAATAATTTTTTGAATTTCATTGTTCAAATCCATAGCATATTTGAAGATTAAATTTTTTATTTTTTTGTCAAAACTCTCAGTCTTGGATGTAGATGCATAGTCACAACCCTTTGGCTCAAAAACACGTGCCATTTTTGAGACTAAAGGCTCAGTTTTGAATTTAAATTTAAAAAGTGCATATGCATTATATAATATAACATATTATATAGCATGTACACATTATTTTTTAATGAGACCAAAAAGCCAAACTTGGTCTTTGAGTACATGTTTTTATTATATTTTGATATTTTAGTATTTGGGTACGTGTTTTTTTTTATATAAGATGTGGTTTTGAGCTCAATAAACTTGAAATGGTCACATATATCCTTGATGTTGTACCTATAATGATGAATATATAGCATAGAAAATATCTAAATGCACTAGGGACCTTATTCAAAGCCATTAAGGGATGGATATGATTTAGAAATATAGGGTGTCATAGACCTAGAATTGACAAAGTATGACATATATACAAGTTACCCCAAATAAAACACTATTGATCTTATTCAAGATACATTAAAGGTGACAATATACCCTAAATTTGAGACCTGCTTCCCCTCAAAGATGATGCTAAGAAGAGGGACCCAATAATTGTTCATGTGGATGATGTTACTCACCTCATATAAATGGTTAATAAGAATTGAATACCAATGTGCACCTTCTTACCGAAGGTTTAAATATTATATATTTTGTATATCTTAAATCATCTTGTTCATATTTCATCGTAATGAGCTTAAACCTTATGATGTAGACTGTATGCAACTATTATCTCAGAATTCTTACTATAGCTTGAGATTTAAGGTTGAGGAGTCCATTGTTGAATTGTGTTCTCTTTTGCATGTAGGACTTAATATGAATGTAATTTGGGATCTAGAGGTAATTCAAGGTAGATGGATCTAAATAATTTAAATACATACATAAAAAATAATAATAGTTGTCACTCAATTTAAATGGGACCTTAAAGGGATCTACATGACATTTTTGTATGGTAATGGCAAGTTGGAGGCTTCATCATGTGGAATTATTTACAAGACATGAGTTGATGGGATCGATGTCAATATTTAAACATTTTTGGCTTATATGTATGTATGATATTTTTGAATAGGCCTTAATTGGATTGGTTAGAGGTGATGGGACCTATCTAGGTATCAAATATCATGAGTTCCACTCATGTGAGCTAATAAATGTAGAGAGTGTAGTGTGTACATGCCTAGATTTAGCCCTCATGGCATCTGAGATGTGTTCATATTTTTCCAAGAATTTCTTATTGTTGAAGGGATCATTGAGTAATTTTTATGACTTGACATAATAAGGCCAGGCCCAACCAATCAGTCTTATCTATTTGAATCAGCGACTTGGTGTATAGAAGTACACATGGTCATCTTTGATTAGATCAAGACTCCTAGGGTGATAACATATCTAATCCTCTTGGGATCTAGAATATGTATATCTGACAACTCTAACACTTCTCTAGGTGTATTAGACCTACATGTGGAAATATTTGATTAGATTGGGCATCTTGAGGCTCTAAAAAATCTGATGCTTCTTGGAATTGACTATTAGATCTCTAACACTTATATGTCTGTATGAGATACACATGGTGACATCTATTTAGATCGGGCCTCACAAGGCCCTGATAGATCTTTAACACTTATATGACCTAACACCTCTAATAATGTTAACACTTTTGAGTGTATGATGTACACATGGTGATATGTAATTATATTTGACATCTTGGGGCATTATTAACTCTAAAACTTCTAAAACCTGATGTATCTTTGATAGCTTTAACACTTTTAGGTATATGAGGTACACACATGGCATAACAAGGTTCAATTATAGGGGTAATTAGGGTCAAAATAAGCCATGTATGAAAATATTTTAAATTGTATAAATGATGTGATTTGGACTCATTAAACCTAAATAGGAGTCTATGATGTGATTAAATGTGCTAAATTATCTCATATTTTATGAAATGTTGATCATAAACCCTAATTTTATCACTTGAACATTTACAATTCCCCTAAAACCTGATTTCATGAAATGTAAACATGTACAACCTGTTACACTAAACCCCTAACCCTAAACCCTAATTTTATAAAAAAACATAACCCCTAAGTTTGTTGATTTCATCACAAATGCATAAACTCATGAATGTGATTAGTGCTCATTTGTGAACCCATTGAACCTAGTTTTGTAGGGACTTATGATGGGAATTGGGGAAAAATTATCTCATTTTATCATACATATTGAGCCTTATTACATCATATGATAGTCTTATTTCTTCATATTCTTATCAATAATGTTATTGCATGATATTGGAGATTTATGCATCATATTGAACCTTATTACATCATATGATAGTCTTATTACATCATATTTGGGATTTATTGCATCATATTATAGTCTTATTACATCATATGATAGTCTTATGACATCATATGATAGTCTTATTGCATCATATTGAGCCTTATTACATCATATGATAGTCTTATTACATTGTATTAGGGATTTATACATCATATTATAGTTTTATTGATTTTTATTACATAATATTGGGGATTTATGCATTGAATATTATAGTGTTATTTATTGGTTCAATAGGATATGTCTATACTTTAAGAAATGGGTACATGTTATAATAATGCGTACTCATTATAATAACGCTTACACATTATAATAATTCATACATGTTTCTATAATGCGTATGCATTCCTTAATGTATAAAAAAACTTAATTTTCAACATCTATTTTTGTCCTAAATCAAGATTCATGTCCCCATAGACATTCCCTACACGCACTCTGCATATTCTCTGTGTACATTTTGAAGTAATTTTTTGGACCCCACCTTAAAAAAGCTGCCAATTATCAAAATGCGGTTCACATCCATGGAAGAGAAATAAGTTTAAGAACAAAAAACTAGAGCAATTAGAAGAGTTGATAGAAAAAACAAGGTATGAATATAACTATTTCATTCTAGATAAGGTACAAACACTAATGTTGATGAGTCAAATGCCTTAGATAATGAGGAAATTGATAATAATGAATTTAAGAATGATGAAATTGATAATAATGAATTGAATTATGATGAAATTGATAATAATGAATTGAATTATGATTAAATTGACAATAATGAAATAGATAATGTTGGAAGTTTACATTCAAAGTTTAATTTTTTAGATTTTGTTGATGATGAGCCTATGCATGATATTTTACCCACCAGCAATGATGAAAATTTCATGAAAATAAATAATAATGAAATTAACAATGAATAAAATTTCATGGAAATAAATAATAATGAAATTAACAATGAATAAAATTTCATGTAAACATATAATGAAGAAACAAATTATGAAGAAAATTTCATGAAAACATATCATTATTTTGAAACACCCTCTCAATAGATTCCACCATTAACAATACCTCCAATAATTGTGCATAGAAAAGACAAGTGCTTAATTGAAGTCTATGAAAATATTTTGAAAATAATGCATAATAAAATCTCTAACTGTCATTCAAGAAGATTGGCTTAATAAATTTTAGATAGTTTCTTTCATATATTGGATTATGATGGTCAAAGATGTCAATTATTTATTTTTTTGATGAAATTGGTTAAGATGAGACCTACAATGCACACATTAGCACTAAGAACATATAACATAGATGATGAAAATGATGAAATTATTGAAAATATACATGATGCATATCATACTTTAAGCCTGAGATCATGTAACAAAGATTGTAATGTTGCCCGGTGTATAATGACAACTTGTGCAATAAGTTATGAAATAGGGATAAAATTATTGATTTCAAAAACTAGACAAACACTTGATATAAACATAAAAACATTAATGAAAGGAATTTCAAAATGTGAAAGACTTAATGAACTCACTACGAAAGAGCTTTGGATATTCTTTGGTATACTTTCATGAAATGATAAGGATATAGTATATGCTTTGAAAGACTTACTTGCACAATTTTGGAAAGATAATACAAGAGTTTAACCCAATGCAAGAGATGTAGTGAAAAAAAGAGTTGGTTCTCATAATTGTGAACTACATCCAAAACATTTCTTGGATGTGACTCAAACATATTTTTACTCTTAAGTTTTTGAAAAAACATCCATAAATTACTATTAGTCAAAGATTTTTTGAAATGGCCAAACCTTTTTATGTAAAAATGAATCTCACACACACAACTTATTGTTGTACGCAACATGTTGAATTTTCAATTCACTATGATGTTTTTTGTCATATTCATTATACTTTACATACTAATAAAAAAAATTAGGAGTGTGGTATAAAAGTTACAATAAAATTAACTAGGGAATTTAATCCAAATATTTTTCATGAAAGATTAGATGGATAGTTCTTTTATAAGAAAACATGTTTGGATTGAAATTTTAGCATTTGTAGTGTATTGTTAAAATGAGAAAATTATATCCATTAGGATTGTACAATTGCATTTAGACAAGAATAAGTTGGTTTGAGAAAATACAAATCTATGAATTATCAACTAAATATGGTGAATAATCTAAAATGTGTGAGCTTGTTATGAAAGAGATATCTATTTCAAAATTTATTATCAAATTCAGGGAGAAATTGTTATGAGTATGCAAGGCACACACATAGGGATAAATGGTTGGATAAAAAATTAAAGATAAGAAATGGCAGATTCCCACTTGATTATATTGTTTTATAATTTGATTTTTCTAAAATTACACATTCAAACCACGAATGGAAGTTCAATCACAATATTTCAACTCATCACAAGTTGCCATATTCATGCATATAACATTCATGCATGCACCTAATCGTACAAATGAAGATAAAAAATATTAAGGGAGTACCATTTCTATATCAATGATGATCAATCACATTGTACAGATAATGTGTAAGGTTGTTTTGATAAGTTTTATGGGTAGTTGACTCAGAAGAACATTACTTTCAATCAACATTATATTTGGGTAGACAATTGCACATCATAATTCAAGAATGCATGAAATTTTTATTGGTTGAGTAGGATGCACATTACCACTAGTGTATAACATATTTAGAGTTTCACTAAGGTTATCCATGGAAAATAAGAACATGATGGTGTTTTAGAATGTGTAAAAGGATATTTTTTAAGGGAGGAGTTAAAATTTGACCATGTTACTAATTTGACTAATGCAAAAACTATGGTTGAATGGTGTAATGAGAACATGTGTCATGGTGCTCAATAAAATTCTACTATTCATAGACATTTTTTATCAATGGAGTAATAAGAATTGACAAACTATGAGGATTTTACGACTCTAATGGGTACAAGTGAGCTCCACTCATTTCGTATCTCAAATGCAGGTTCTTAGACTATTCATGTGTGACACTTAGCATGCTTTTATTTTGCATGCATGGACTCTATTTGGAATGAGTGTGAGTCACAAGAGTGGGTGCATGATTGGATTTTTAGACCACTAATTCTAATCAACACATGTCATATTCTACTAACATTGTAACTTATAGATATGACATTATCACATGAATTTGACCATATATCTGATATAATATAGCTAGATAGAAGATTAATATTTATATACTAATTATTCTCATTATCTATCTTCATAGTGTCATTAAAATTTGTTTTTCATGATGTAGGCCATGTTTTAATAGTTATTTTAGACAAGTACAATAAAAAGGGAACATATTTCTACTTATATCGATGTGTACATGGAAATAACAAATTGACTTCCCCAATCATACGTATGTATTCATATACAAAATAAGAATCCCATGTATGAATGTCATATATAGGCATACAATGTCAATATTGCATGCATTTCCATATAGGCATATAAAAATGCATCATGTCTAATAACATAGTATCTAATGTCAAGTGAATACATCATATATGCATGTACAATGCCAAAATGCGTACATTGCCATTTAGGCATACAAAAAAGTACATAATCTACAACATCTTAATCATCAAATAGTCTTCCTCTCTTTTCCTTCCTCAAAGAAGACTCTCTGTAGGATGTCGTACTTATAGATGGAGATTTCTTGAATGCCTTGGATTTCTCCAAGGATCGACTGTGGGTAATACACTCATATCTTGCTTTTATTTGAACCTATTCAAATACAAAAAATATTATAAAATTAACAAGTATAAACAAAACTAAGTTAAGAATCTCATTTTAAATTATAATAAAAAATAATTTGAACATGCACTTACTACAAGCTCAGTGCCAAGTTCAATTGTACAAACATGCATGTCAAATGATGAAGCAACAAGAGTTATCATAGTAGTCATCTGAATTGGACTATCAAATGTCATATAATAGCCCTAAATACACAATACATTCATGCATATAAGTTATATTTTTCTAAGTATGTAGTAAAATTATTAAATTAAATTTTAAATTTACAAGTGAATATGTACCTCTATGAGTGCCTATGTAGATGACATTGTAGCAATAATTGTTGAGTCTATCCAAACTCACAATGATGGAGTGTCTACCCTAGTTATTAGCTGAACAAACAAATTAATAATTAATAACTTTGGCAATTCATTGATTAAACAAGTTGATAACAAACCTAGTCTTGCATAAGATATGTAAAGATCTAGTGAGGTCATGGGAAACATGAATGTGACAATTGGATATGAGCAATGTGACTTGTAACACCAAAATGAAGGCAAGAATTGTTAATTTCATGAGGGAGAATGACAAGGAATCCAAGTCAATGATGAACTCCAGCATCTCTTGATGAAGGAGCATCCTAAAAAATTGTATATATGGTCTTATAGTTAGTCTTAGAAGGCTTGATCGATGTTAATAAGCCTTGAATGAGGCATATAATGTGTGTTTTAGGTCATTTAGAGGTCTTGGAGTGCTTTCCCTCCAATACTTGTTATTTCAATTCTCAAATTTATTTGAGTGAATATTTGCTTAAATTATAATAATTAATGTGTCTACTAGGTTCTAAAAGGTTTGATGCGTAGATAGGAGTCTCCTATGTTTAGTTAAGGTCGTATCTTTCTTACTCATATAAAGGTCTTAAATGACTTGATAAGTCTTCAAAGATCAATTTTTCTAATTTAAGACAGGTCTGTTAGAGGAATAAGGACCTAAATTAACACATCCTAAACTTGGAGAAGCCTTAAAAAACATGATCAGTTTGAATCTATCAATTTAGAGACACACAAGATGAAGGAAAAATTATAAAATAATAACTTTGCGTCATTGCAGGACTAATGAACAATCTACCATGAGAGATTAGGGGTCTGCAATATAGAAAAGATTTATTTTCTTATGAATAAAATGAATTTATTGCTTAGATCAATTTAATTACATGTATTATATTGAGATCAATAACATCCAATTATTTTTAAATGATATTTCATGCTATACTAATTAGAAAACCTTCATTATGTAAATACTCTGTTATACTCCATTTGTAACATGATACATAGGTCTCATTACACATGGAACTTTGTATATGGATTTTAAATGAGTATAGTAAGAGTTGTAATACACTATTAAGGACACCAAACATGCATTAGTGCATTGAGAGAGACTAAATAAACTATGCACTATCTATAAGAATCTCTCAACTTCTGTATTCTATAAGAAACCCAAGTTACAGGGTAATCTTCACAAAAGGGACTATAACTTGTTAGTGTAGGCATTTTTCCACCTAGTGGTTTTACCTACACATATTTTTAACTTACTTAGGTTAGTTAATTAATTCATTAGGGGTCATTTACCTTTAAGTGGGTTCTAATTTTGAATTAGGGTTTTACCTTTTTGGTGACCTAATTCTACCCTATATGTACTTTCTTCTTCTTCACAGTTTATTAATGCAAACATTTCTTTTGTGGAATTTTCTTGTTTTTGGAGCTCTCATTCTACCTCTATAGGAATTCAACACTACTTCATGCTCACTATTCAGAGATCTTGGCAAACTCTAACATGGTATTAGAGCTTTCTTAATAGCCTCATGATTTGTCTCCTTTAGCATGATTCTCCTACATTTGCCATTGCTAGTTTTTCTTTTGTACAACCACATTTTTTACCATGGAGGCATGATTTTTCTCGAACTCAAAACTCATGTCAAATGACCTCTCATCAAAAATATAGTTGCATATTCCTTGTTAATTTTTTGAGATCTCAAATGGGTCTCTCTTAAATTTTTTAGAAAGATCATAGAGTTATGATCACCTTTGTGACATTAGAGGCATGATTTTTCTATATCTTGAAACTTATGTCAGAAGGTCATTGATGAAAAATATATCTATATATTTTTTGTAGGTTTTTTAAGATCTAAAATAGGTGTCTCTTAATTTTTGATAAAGTTCATGGATTTTTGAGAAATCAAGTTTTTTTATTTCTAGTTAGACATTTATACAGATGAGTAGAAGAGCCTAAAAAACTCAAAAATCTGGTGACTTAAGTAATCAAACTTTACAACCCTAGTAACTTGCAAGTAATCAAACTTCACAACCCTGAAAACTTACTTGGAAAATTTATCAGACTTTTAAAACTTGACAACTTGCTTGGAGAAGTAATTGGACTTTCGACCTCTAACTACTTGCATGTAAATCAGTTGCAATTATTCGAAAGCCCAAAGTAGAAGTTATTCAAAAACCCGAGTTGTAATTGTTCAAAACGTTGAAGTAGTATTTTTTATAAAAATCAAGTTATAGTTGTTGGAAACCCTGAAGTAGAAGTTGCTAGAAAGCATGAAGTAGCAAATATTGGAAAAGTTGAGTTGTAGTTGTTTGAAACCCTAAAATAGAAGTTGTTCAAAAACCCAAGTTGAAGTTTCTCAAAATCTCAAGCAAGTAAAGCATGTTTGAAAGCTTAGGCAATTAAAGCTCCTTCATAACTCTAATCAAGTAATGCAGCTTCAGAACCCTGAGCAAGTAAATCGAGTTGGAAAACCTGAGTAAGTAAGCTCAAGAAACCTGTGTGACATTTAGGAGGGCATCAAATTTCAAGTGAAAGATAATGAAGAAATAGATTTAAGTTTTTCAATTTTTAGATTTTTGAATGAAAAAACACAAAAAATTTCTATTTTTGGAAAGGGTCTAGGAATATGTGGGAGTAAGAACTTGTAAGTACCATAACTTTCAATCCATAACTCTATTTTGGGTGTTGTTTTTGAAATTGATTAGTTTTTTAAGCTCTATTTATTGGTGGTATTGTTTTTGGTTTTTTTGTAACATCAAGTTTTTATGGTATAATGGCTTAAATCTCACTTCATCCCTATTGTACTCTCTCTTGGATGTATTATTGATTGATTCTGACATCCCTCTAGTTCCTTGTACTTATGCAACTACTACTCAAGATGCATTTTCAGTTGAATCAGATGTATATATGAGCATGATTATATTTGAAACATTTAGGGGGGTCACTTTTGATAGTTCTAAGGGGGTACTATGTTGTGCTATGGATTATTTCTTTTTTTCATTCTTCTTTACTTACTACAACAATCTTTACTTCTGCACTATGGATTCACTCTCTATTAGTCCACTTATACCATTTAATTATCATGAATGGAAACCTAGAATGTAAATCATCTTGCAATCCAAGGGTTAAAATCAAATTATAATGGGCACTGAGATTGAACCTATTGATTCTAGAGTGAAAATAAAATGGTTTAACCATGGACTACTAAGTCTTTCCATCTCCCTGAATCTACTCTTTCACATCAAATCTACCAAAACACCTACTAAAGTGTGGGCCCAACTCTCCAAGATCTTTAGGGTGTAGGATGTGATGAGAGGAAATGATGGAAAATGAGCTCATTAGATTGAGCCTAGATGACTTTGACACTCTTTAGGACTTTTTCACCAAGTTCAATCTTTTGAGATTACAATTGAAAGCATGTGGAATTGACAAAAAAGATGAACAACTTGTTCAGTCAATACTCTCTAAATTAAGTCTTGAATATTATATGTTTGTGTCCACTTTTCATGCCACTAAGAGTGCTATTGACACCATATGGAAGATGCCTTATTTAGATACCTTTGTTGCTGACCTAATTTGAGAGCAAGATAAGTTGATACAAATGGGCACAATGAAGTCATCTAAATCTCACACATTATTTGCTGAGAAAGATAAGGCTTTTAATAGTAGAGAGAAAGTAGAGCAAGAAAAATGGTGAGAAGGGTGAAAATATTTCCACTTCCAAATCAAATAATGTGACCTCTTCTTACAATCATAAGCCTAAGAAAGATTTGATCAAATGTGGGCATTTCTCAGGTAAGCATGATGAGAGTAAATGTTTGAAGAAACAAATTGACTACCTTAATAGCCTTATTATTCATAACATCATAGGTGTTCTAGATTCTATCAAACCATCTTCATCAATCGATGAATCCACTAAGGCAAATGACTTTAGCAAAGAAAAGGAAAAAGAGAATAATAAGGGAACACAAAAGGGCAAATCCTTAATTGTAGTTGTGCCTCCAACTCCTCCTACATGGGTCATTGACTCTGGTGCTTCACATCACATTGTCTCTTCACAAATTGAGTTCATTTCCTTAGAGCCATATGACATGTCCTCTATACAAATGGATGATAACACTTCTAGAAAGGATTTTGGGATAGGGTCTATTGAATTGAGTGGTGGAACATTCAATAATGTTCCAAGTGTGCCCTCAATCTTAATTAATTTCATGTTAGTCTACTAGATCACTCACCTTGGTCTGAGCATATAAGTTGAATTCACTCCAGATTTAGTGTACATCAATGATTTGCATAGTGATACTATTTTGGCTATGGGAATGGCCAATCATTAGACTCAACTATATAGCTTCTCACACTTTGCTCCTAACTCTCCTTCTGATTCTTTAGATTCCTCTTTAGACTCACCTATACCTTTTGATACTTCTTAGCTTGAGAATTTCTCTAATATTAATAACTCTTATTCTGTAGATGACTACAATAATAAAGTGGACACACCTCCACTATCTTCATATCACCTTTCATTTATTCAAGAGTTATTTTTTGACTACCTTTGGTTTACTTCTGAAATTATAGGGAAAAGGTCTACTAATCCAAGATACATCATACATCGAGCAGTTTATTCCATAGTTATAGAGGATTCCACAGACCTTCTTTTACTCTACTTCTAGTGTACCATCTTGGTGTAGAGCAGTTGACCCATCTACCTCGTAGTATGAAAATAATTATTTTCATAGGAATTACACCTTAGGTGAAGATCCATCAGGCACTTGGTATACAAACTCATTATTTTAGGGTAAACCACTCTTCACTACATTTACTTCTGATTGACAGTCACTTTTGAGTATTCCTCTAGGGGACATCAGGTGGCTATAGTGAATTTTAGACCTTAGTGGATATTTTTATCTCTCTTCTCTTCTTTGCTCTCTTTTGGGGAGGAGTTTTATTCCTATGGGTTTTCTCCTTTACCCTGGTTTATGGGAGTTGTATTATGCTTAGGTACCTCATCAGGCCTCATTGTCAGGACCAAATTCTTCTACCCACCTAAGATATGCTTTAGGGGGGTATTAGTATAGGTGTTTTCCCATCTAGTGGGTTTACCTACATCTTTTTAGCTTACATAGGTTAGTTAATTAAATCATTAGGGTTCATTTACCTTTAAGTGGGTTCTAATTATGAATTAGAGTTTAACCTTTCTGGTGACCTAATTTCACTCTATATGTGCTTTCTTCTTATTTTAAGTTGGTTAATGCAAACATTTATTTTATGGAATTTTCATTTTTTTAAGCTTTCATTCTACCTTTACAAGAATTCAACATTACTTCATGCTCGCTATTCAGAGATCTTGGCGAACTCTAACATAACTTTTATTTGAATCCTTGAAAATTCATAAAAACTTGGGAATAGTTATACAAACAAGCCTTGAAGATTATTCCAAAGATTTTGGATCTAATAAATCCTTACAATCACATTTATTGAATGTAAGTTTCATGTAAACTTGTAACCTTGTATCTCTAGGACAATGAGGGAGGATTTATGAGTGAATTTTAAGAAATTGAGTCATTACATTAAATTTAGATGTTGAAGCATCCTTGATACACCTATATACACTAGTTTGGATTCTTGTATAGATTTTCTGAGGTGTATTTCATATTTTGACTTGATTAAGGTCATTAGGCCTAATTGTCTTAAGGTAGTGACTTCGTATAGTTGAGGACAGTCCTATGAGCTATGAAGTCTAAGTTGATTTATTTTGAAATTTTTATCATTTTAAAACCTTTAAAATTTTACTTACAAACATTCATTAATTTTTAGTCTAACTTAGTATTGGTGTGATCAAAAATCCCTTAGAAACAGTCATTGTGATAAGACAAGTAACTTGTATAGGTGTTTGTTGAGAAGTTTGTAAACTAAGTTTTAATATTTTAGACACCTAGAGTGATTGGTTTATTTTATGAGGGGCATCTATAAAATCCTTTTAAGAGTGTCTAGAACCTTATAAAATAGGTCTCATAAAAATTTAAAGAAACATATAGAAAACCGACTTGAATATTGTAGAGATAAGAGTGAGTGGACAATCTTCTTTACAAGTGTGTGATTTTGGTTATTGAAAACATAGTTTGAAAGTTGAAATAAAATAAAAAAATTTGAGATAGAGGATGAGTTTATAACACTATGCCAATCCATGTTAATACATCAAATAATAAAAAGTCCAACAAAATTATATTAGGTATTTTATATTTTCTTACACAAAATCTACCAATGATGTAATTAAGGTATACGAATGCACATCCAAATTATATAATATTCACTCAAAATTTTACTTTTGTAAATGTATATGGTATCGTACTAACATAGATAGATATAGTAGTGGTTGGATCACTACCTAGCCTAGTAAATTAAAATTGTGATGTTGAAGGCAACTTCTCCTCGTGGAACACAAAAAATACATACATACATATAAAATTCAATTTAAATGTGTAAATTAATTTTTACCTTTTTAATTTGCAAATATAACTTGAAAATTTAACATGAAATTTATATAAAATATACCTACATGTATGTAGAGCCCAATGTATCCACACCAAATGTGTGTGTCAATAACTCATCAATCAAGACCATATCCTCCAAGCCCCCTGAAGTGTCACCATCATCATCTAAAGGTCTAGTGCATATAGTACCATAATATATGCATGGGTGGGGTTGATTACACCCACTAGGTGGAGCATCTTGAGCATTTATCTCTAAAATCTTACACATATGATGAATGAGTGTATCAGTAAGTGTACTAAGTGTATCCAAAATGTCAATCTCCACAACCTCCTTCACCATAGAGGGAATCTTTAGATGAAGTGGATTTTGGGTAGGGATATTTGTAGGCTGATTAGGCCCATGATGTACACCTGGTTGATCTTAGGTAGAGCCTTTCCCTTGATCTTGAAACTCACCATAATCAAAATGGTTTAGAATCTCATTGAGGACAAAATCACAGTAGATTTTACTCAAAAAATATAATGGGACCTTATGTTTGTTACAGGTGGATAATCAAACACCATCCACCACATTCCTAAAAATTAGCTTTAATCAAATTGTGTTGGCATCAATGTATTTGGAAATGTTTAGCCATTACTGAAAATGGTGCATTGGTGTTGGGTCAATGAATAAGGTGAAAAATTGTTATTTTTCTATTTCTTTCTTCTTCCTTTCATATGTTGACAATTTTTCAGCATAGTAAGCCCTAAATCTATCCTTATATGACCTTTATCTATCAATTTGACTCATTGTTGAGTCAACTTGACCTAATACTAACTCTAGGGTATTGGCTAAATATGTATAGTGGGTGTTGGTGGAAGTGGGCTTCCTCATTCTCCTAATTATCTACTCAATTTCATTTTTTTTCTCCACTATGTGTGCAACTATATCCTCTTGACTACCTGGGGGATCTAGTAGAACTATAGGAGGGTTAGGCAAAGGGTTAGGAGGGTTGGGCGGAGGGTTAGGTAGAGGGTTGACATGTTGACTTATATAAAAATTTAAAAATTAAATAATGCACAAAACAATAATTTGATAAAAATTAATTTTATTTATTATCACTTACCTCTTCTTTGTGGCAACATCATCGATTTTGTCAATATAAGAGAAAAACCAACAATTTCCACTATCGATGGGATAAAAAATAATAATTTCCATTTCGATAAGAGAAAATTATGAATGGTAAGTAGAATGAAAATGGGAGAGGAAAAAAATGCAAATGTGAGAGGAAAAAATAATGAGATGATTTGCATTTTTTTTTGTTTTTAGGTTTAAGGAATCCATACGCGTTGCTTATAAATATAGGAATGTGTATGCATTCCTATAACACATACATGTTTCTATTTTTAAGGAAATTCATATGCATTCCTTTTTCCAAAAATGTGTATGCATTATGTCCTAGGTATCCGTAGCCATAACATGTACTATTCATTGTTATAATATGTATATGAACTTCCATAATAGTTCACTCCACTTGAAAAATTATTGAAAATAATAATATGAAATAATAAACATCAAAAGAACCTTAATTAGTTCACCAAAACCTCATAATAGCTCCTCAATTCAAATTTCCCAACTCAAGGCAAGTAAAAAGATCTCCTTTAACAAAGGTGGTATCAAAAGACACCTTTTGTATAATGATCAACAACAAAACAATAAACACCTATTGGGCATGCATCTAAATAGCTTCTTCAAGTATGAAGAAATAATTATCAAATTCAACATGTCTTCAATTATGATCTTCACCTTGTATTTATACCTTCCAAAGGGGGGCAAACCACCTTGGGGAGGTAAAATACCTCATAAGCCTCACTTGCCCTTTTTAGAATACCTTTTTCTTTCTTTGCTTTAGCTCCAAGCTAACATTCCTTTTAATTTCACTTTAGGCCTTTTTGAATTAATTAAAAATTTGCCCTAGTAAATTAGTAATTAAAATTACATTTTAGAAAATTAAATAATTAGTTCCTTAGATAATTAATTAAATTGCTCTAATAATTAAAGTGATAAAAATCACTTTTCAAGCAATTTATTAATTATAAAGCCCCTTAGAATAATCATTAAAATTAACTTATTTTTCCAAATGGCTAAACCCACTTTTATGGTAACTCGAATAATTATCCAAGATAGTTCTATTTTAATAATTAATTAATTTCCTTATATGTTTGAATGATTAAAATCACTATTTGATAAATTTTATTAATTATTAAAATTTTATGAAAATGGGACATCACTATCCTCCCTTCCTAAATTTGCTTTTTCTTAAGAAAATGCAAGCTCATATGCCCAATTACCATATCTAAATGTTAAAACCTATTGTAGTGCTCAAAAAGCCTTGCTCTTGTACCTATTAAGTGGAATAACTTTTTGCAAAAATCATAGTGTGACATACCCCAAATAGATATTGAATTCCATACCACCTTGCCAACATGTCTCATAATGCAAACAAAATATGTCCTTGATTCCCAAGAAGTGGTAGTCTTTAACAGATCCATGAACTTATTATACCTATACTTTGGGAGCTTCCCCCAACTTTTATAGATGTCCTCATAGCCTTCCAAAGATTCCACATGTTCCCATCCAAACACCCCTTTCAATACCAAGTGGTGGATGAGGAATCTCCTTTCCCTTATACCCTCCAAGGGTGTGATATGTGGCCAAAATTTGAAATAAAAAACTTAATATAATTTGATTACCTTGTTACCCCAAGGGTAATGACCACCTGAATGCCATGTTGTCACTTTCCAATTATGTAAAAATAAATCATCTAAGTACCATCTTGTAAACTTACCATGATGTGAGCCCTCAAGGTAGTCCAATTCAACATATATGGGTGCATGCCATATGCCCTTCCAAAGGCTATCCCTTATCAAAAATATTATGCATGCATGTAACAATCCATAAGCTTAACAAGAGTTCCAAATAATATCCACAATAATGTTGTACCCTACAGGTGTGAAAGTTACTTATGTCACCTTCCCAAAGTGCCAACAAAAACATGTTTTCTAAATCTTGCATAAGTTAGAATGTATTAATCAAATAAACTTTCCTTCATGATGACATGGTTGTTTATGTCGATAGATCACTGATTTTTCATGTAGAAAAACATGGAAATAGATGTCCTCATACCTTTCTTGTTCCCATGTCTGATATATGTCATAAAATGTTGAATTTCCCTCTTCTATACATGGCTACATTTGTTCCTTGAAGTCTGATATTTTTTAGCAATAAATTTCATAACTTATATGCACCTTCCTCCTACCTATCAAGTGTTGTAAAATGCTAAAAAAACTCATGTTTTGCCTTCCAAAAATTTGTTGTGTTTGCATATAGAAATATATTTTTTGATACAAATTATAATCAACATGTGCATACTCACCTTCTCTTCTTACCGTTGGTTGCCATGTGCATGATAAATTATCCCTAGTGTAGATTAGAGACCATTAATATAACAAATTGATTTTAGAATGTTTTATAAAGAAAGGATACCAATTTTTCTTTTAAAAAATACCTTGTTGATAGTTGCTCATAACTTGGGCCTTTTCCAAAGCCAAAACAGGTGTCAAAACTTTACCCATACTTCCAAAATTATTAAAAAACCTTGGCATAAGGGGATGCTCATAGAAAATTAGGTATTTCCCTTGTAATTCAAGTGTTTTAACCTCCTCTTCTATCCATTTAACATAAAAATCAGATTCATGCATACTTACCAATTTCATGATAGGGCATTTGATTTTTGGACTCATTTGCTACCTATGCTTTGAAATTACAACCCCTTTATCACTCTATCCAACTTCCTTCATTGGTTCAAGCTCTTTATTTTCACCCTTTGTGACTTCACTATCATGCACATAATTATTAGAAAAGAAATAATCATCTTAAAAAATATCTTTACATTATGCTTATTTTAGTTCATACTTATTGATTTCATCTTCTTTTTTATCATCCACTTGCACCCCTATGGGCTGCCCCAAAGTGTCATCTTTTTATAGTTCACCTTCCTTCTATAAATCTGATTTTCTATTTCATTGGCTTCTTCATAGGAACCCTCATGAAGGGTTATCCCTTCATTATTTTCCTCCAACTCTCCATGCAGTTCAATACTCTCTTCTTCTACATGCTCTATTATCAAATAAGGCCTCAATTTTTCCTCACAATCATTTGCAACATTTTAAAATAGCATATGTGCAATTGGGAAATTTTCTTTTTCTAACCCCAAACTTGTTAATAAGTTAGATAATAATGGATTGGAAAGATCATCATTCTTATTGAGTGTCATGGTCAATATTCTCTACATAGAAGCTACAATATTCTTGGGAGGATTCTTACAATAAATTGCGAAGAAATGTTGAAACACATTAACAATAAGTTCATCATACTCAATATCTAACATCAAAGTACATGACCTAGTTAAAGACATAGTTTCCACACCTTTATCCTCTTGGATATCTTAGAATCTCTCTAAATTCAATGAAAAATATCTCCCCCATGATTTCATCATTGTATGGAACTTCAGGAACTATTAGTCTTAAAACCTCATTAATATAACTAGTAACCAAGAGCTTTACCTCCTCATCTATGTATTTCAAGAGTTCATGTCAAACCAAATAATTCCTTGAGGGATGTAATGCCCACTCTATGGACTAATATTATGATTTATTTACCTTGGATAACCTCTTTTCTACTTATTCAAGGTGATATTTACATCCTCCACTAGTTGGTATAGGTCCCCTAGCCTTCTACCTGTATTGTAGAGCCTTTCTTTCTCTATTTCTTCTATGGATTCTTCTTCTTTTTTGATAACACAAATTTTTTTACCTATTTATATCAAAATTAATACCAAACCTCATAGGTAAACAAGATCGGTGCTCTATTACCACTGTAATGTCCCCAAATGGGACTATTTAACCAAAAAGGGGCTTTCCCTAAAATCCACAAATTTTGAAATCTTGAAATTAAAAATCAGCAAACCCTAGCTGCTAAAATTGCACTTCTAAATTGAAAATTAACTCCAATTCACCTTGAAATAAATACCAAATAAATACTTTTTAAATTTGGCCACTAATGGCTCTTGCCATAATCAAGGAAGAACCTAAAATAGATGTTTCAACCCTCCAAACCCTAGTACCACACTAGTTGAATTAAAGTCTTTCCCACTCAAATCCCTTCTCAAGCTTAGTCTAAGCTAATCACCAAAACTTATAAAATTAATTAAATAATTAATTCAAAACAAAACCCTTGAAATTATATATCTTCCAAAAATCTTCTAAAAAACCCCATGTTAATGTGCAGAAAATTAGAAAGTAATTTTGTAATATTAATTTTCATAAGTAGACCCTAAAATGGGCCTCCAAATCCTCAATCAAGATTATAAAATAGTTTGTTCCACTTGAAAAATTAGTGCAAATAATAATATGAAACAATAATCATCAAAATAACCTTAATTAGTTCAGCAAAACCTCACAATAGCTTCTCAATGCAAATTTCCCCACTCTAAGGCAAGTAAGAAAAATCTTCTTTAGCAAAGGTGGCATTAAAAGACACCTTTTGTAGAATGATCAACACCAAAACAATGAACACCTATTGGGCATGCATCCTAATAGCTTCTTCATTCAAGGAAAAATAATTATCAAATTCAACATGTCTTCAATTGTCATCTTCACCTTGTATTTGTACCTTCCAAAGGGGGGCAAACCACCTTAGGGAGGTAAAATACCTCATAAGCATCACTTGCCCTTTTTAGAATGTCTTTTCCTTCTTTTTCTTTAGCTCCCAAGCTAACATTCATTTTAATTTCACCTTAGGCCTTTTTTAATTAATTAAATAAATTGTGTTAGTAAATTAGTAATTAAAATTATTTTTTTACAAATTAAATAATTAGGTCCTTAAATAATTAATTAAATTTCTCTAATAATTAAAGTGATAAAAATCACTTTTCAATAAATTTATTAATTATAAAGACCCTTAAAATAATAATTAAAATTATCTTAATTTTACAAATGGTTAAAACCAATTTTACAATATTTTGAATCATTATCCAAGATAGTTCTATTTTAATAATTAATTAATTACTTTATATTTTTGAATAAATAAAATCATTATTCGGTTAATTTTATTAATTATTAAAATTATATGAAAATGGAACATCACATTAATTTATGGATTTTTTGTATCTAAGGGCATACTAATAACATATCAAATACCCATACACGTAGTAATATTATAATTTTAGTAGCCATTGTTTTTCAGCCAACCAAAATAGGTATCACTAAGTATCATATAGTATTTTATATATTTCCATTACATGTTTTGAATATTCTTGATGTAGCTTTTAAAATATCACTCTATGCATCTGAGGCTGTGAAAGAGTGTCATTGTATAATATTTTTTACTTAACACATTGACAATCATGAATTATGTATAGATTATAAGTTGATATAATCTTGAATAACTAGTGCATGTCTATCTAAATCATTATCCTTGATTTCAATATCAAATGATATCACCATTTTTTGTGATGATATGCCTATAAGTGTAACAATAATACCATTTATTGGATGCCCATATGTTGTAGGATGAGGATATGCATTGTAAGGATGGTTTACTTCTGAACTATCTGTATGCTTGGTAATAACATGATTTTGGAATGCATTACTAAAGGTTTTCAACTTTGTATTGTCAATTTTTTGTGGGTTTTATTATCTCAAAATATTAAAATTAATATCTTATAATTATTGTCTCTTGCATAAAATTCCCTAATTTCATGTAAATAATGGTACCCCTCTTTTATCTTTTAGCTTTGGTCTTGCTTGTGCTTCTAGACTAATTGGTTGATGCTTACTTTACTTTTTATTTTAACCTATCCAAAATTTCATGAAAACTAAGGTTTAATAATTCATTCTATTGTCTCAAGTGAGTTTATGTGATAAATTTTTATATACAACACTTAGCATGAAAATGGACTTTGGTAGGTTCTCTTCCTTGCTTTGCTAGTTGCACGAGCCACTCGATCAGGTATTCAAAGGAGTCCACACATTTTTGCTGTGAAAATTGGTCTCAAAAAATAGTTACATCAACCAAGTTTGTGCTATTAATTTTCATATAAATATTTTACATGAAAAATGGACTATGTAAGCTTTTATTTCTCTTTGATAATCCTGCTCAAAAATTAGATTGGGTCTCTTAATGATTCATTTTAATTCCTAGTTAGAATAAGTATTTTGAGCCCAATTATGTTTGTATGTTTTGGATTGGGAGTTTTCATTTGTAATTGGGACTTCATGCCTGATTAGGTCTAGGCGAGCACATTTTGGTCCTTTTAGTTCTAATCATAGTTTTAACTTTCATTATGTCTGAAAGTGTAGTGTTTGAATCACATAGTTATAATATAACTTAAAATTAAAATTAGGTCAAAATAAAGGCATGGTTTCACTTCATATTGTAAATTGGGTTACAATCCCTAATTAGAATTGGTCAGCATTATGGCATCCATTATAGTGTTAATTAGACTACAAAGTTTGATTAGGCCATTTAAATTTTTTTTTGAGGGGTGGGGGGCAATGTTATTTATTTATTAGTTTGTCATGAAATCATGACTAGGACTTTAGGAGGTTTATGGCCCCCCATCCAATGGTGGTTAGGGTTTAAACCCCAACCATGTCTAGTGGGGGATTACCAATCCCCGCCCTATGGTGGTAGGGGATTTATCCCTGGATAGGTCTATGGGGGATCTGCTAGCCCTCCCAACCTCTAGTCAGTGAGTTTCTATATACAACTATACCTATGGGATGGACATTTTTTTCTCCCCCACAATTGACTCCCCCACCTTTTTTAAAAAAAATTGATTTTTGTTTTAATTAAATTAATTTTTTTTAATAATTTTTTAAAAGTTAGTTTTAAATTAATTTAATTATAATTAATTAGTTTTTAAAATTTAATTAATCCATTATAATTTTTATCAATCTCTTAAAATAAAATTTAATATTTGAATTGAAAAAATTCTACTCTGGATTGAACAACCTAGGGATAGTCATTTGCCCATAATGTTTGACCCAGAGCACTATTTTCCATGCCATTGTAGCATTAAGAACCTAATTCCATCCCAATAATTGAAGAGTTTTTTTAATCTAGGAGAGGGGCATGGTTAAAACATATAGGTATTTTCATGCCAAATTTTTATATGTTTTATAAGTGTCGATTTAATGAATTTAAAGCCTCTATGCTTTGTCTAATAAAATAACTTGTTTTGTTTTTTGGTTGTGGAATGTATGAAAAAGGATAAGTTCTTGGATCAAAATTCAAGTTAGAGCTCAACCAAGTTTTAGAGGGAAAAATATTTCCTACCATTGACTATTTGTCTATAAAAGGCTAATAAAAATCCATTACAAGGGCTAGTTCATTTTGTATTCAAGGATACATTAGATTACAAAAAAATATAAATTATACATTTTAATTTCTTTCATATGTATATTTTATGTTTAAAATGCTTCTTTGATGATTTCTTATGTATTTTAACTAATTACGATCAACCAAGACATTGTTTTTCAAGTAAACATATCAATTAATCAAAGTCATGGATATTTTTGTTCAATTATTATTCATGTATATGGTGATTGTGTCCTTATTGTTCCTTATTTTTTTAATCCTCTAACTCTAAAACCATTTTAATTTATGGTTATGTGAATACTATCTATGCATAAGATTATTTTTGTGAGTTTTATCTAATCAGATGAATTGGATTCATCTTTATTGAAAAATAGGATCACTCTTTTCCTATTGACCCTTATCTCTTGATCTTTTTTTATCAATCTATTAACTTAGGGATTAGAATAGATTTGTAAATTATAATTTGTGCTTAAAAACTTCATTTTGATTGAAAATGTTTTATTTGTTATTGTCTACGCACTATTGAATGAATGCATACAACAAATGTTTATTAAATCAATTATATTTCACATGATAATCCAAAATGGCAAGTTTTATTTGGGTAAATCTATGCATTCTCTTTGTTTCTTATCTTGTGATCAACATCCATTTTGGTTAATCAAATAAAATTTCATTACCCCTCTTAGTTATTTTAGATTAGATTTCAAACCAATAGAGGCCCATTGAATTTGAATAATTTTACATCAACCAACTAGGTTTTTTCGTATGCCATGAGCTAGTGATATAGACCTTGGGGATATTTTTGGTCTTATGTCAAGACATGTTGGATAGTTAATGTCTTTAAGTTGGTGTGTCAAATAACCATTTAATATATTACCACTAGAAGGATTGTGTGAAATGGAATATTTTAGATCTATCATTTATTTTTGTCTTGTGTTTATCCTTTATGTTTTCCCCACCTTATTGTGTGTTTAAACATTCATCAATAAAATTGAATTAGGAGGGATGAAAGTGATAATTTAACCTTAAAATATTTTGGAGGCATTACCCACACCCTAAATATCACACTGCAAAAGAAGAGAATAACCACAAGATCAAAGTTTGTTAAGGGTGAATTTGAATTGTTTAACCTCACAAAATATATAAGATCAAGAGAAAACAAAGGAAAATTAAAAACTAGACATATTCAATAAGCCAATAGCTCACCTACAGTTATTATTCCTTTTTTGAAACATTTTTTTACCTCCTAAACCCATCAATGGTTAAAACTTGGCTTGATGGAGGTAACTATCCTGTGAAAATCATAACACTTGCCCATAATGTACCTAAAATCCTGATAAAAATTTATCTATGTATGTGTATGATGGAATATGAATTGTAGAAGATCACACTCATGGTTTCAAATATTTTATAATAAGAACTCAAATCCAACATGAGGATGTGTCCTATCAATTGTTTCTTTAAACTCTAGATAAAATGGCCTACAACATGTATCTTAGATTACTAGATCGATAGTTTACCTTTCAGAATGATATTGAAACTATGTTTGTCAATTAGTTCTGAGTGCGTATTAATCATATAATCCTATATCATTAGCTTTTGGATGCCCATGGAGAACTAAATGATCCTTTGAGCATGTTTATCACTCATTTGCATAGCTTTTAAAGGAGATTTAAAGACCCCTACACACAATGGAATCATATATTAGAAAAAATTATTTTAGAGCTTTGGACCCCATGAGCTCTATGTTTGTTTTAAGGACTCCAATGGCACTCATATTGTTTCATTTGGCATATCATTAAGCTGTCACTATTGAATAAAAATGATGCCACAAGGGTAAGGATCTAGTCCATTTCCTTCACTGGGATATTCGGGTGCATATAATCATATTCCCATGGTAAATCAAGCACTCATCCATAACACCCCTCTAATGTGTTATGTGTCCAAATCATATCTATATTTATAACCCAACCACCTTGAATCACATGCTTATACATAAATAATTGATCCCTCTAGCTAATTTATCTATTACCTCAAATATATAATCAAAAAATTATTCCTATGGCCTAAAATAACATTACTATTACACCTCACATGATTGATTATGCTTGTGTAAGTAATAATCAATATGATGTTATAAAAAAAATAAACAATCGAATGACCATTAATTTTACCCATAACCAGATGTAATTTAGTGTCTCTATATTTCTAAATGTTGTGGAGCCTATAATTAAAAAAATTATGCAAGCAAGAAATTAAAAAAATTAAATGTAAACCCTGAAATAGATAATTTTTAATAGATGGTTAAAATATTTTTCAATGACATGGTTTATTTTTAGAGACAAATACCTCAATATCACTATCATTATGTGAAAAACAATCCATAATATGGAAATTTTAATTCCAAACAACCAATCATCAATGAAATACTAAACCTAACAAAGGTGGTGTGCCAAGTCTTATTGATAACACAAATTAAACCAATAGAAACATTAGAAATTTTTTTAATTTTACATTCCTCACTTGATGTAGGCTACATAACATGACTAAACATGTTGAAACTAGTTGTTCTTATTTTCTATTAGTTTCAAATATATTTCAAATGGAGATGGAAAATCTTGAGATAATAGCTACACATGATAAAATAATTTGAGTCAAAGTAAAGGGAATATAGGCACTACCCTTGTCTTAGATATATAAATTCCATATGAAAGTGACAATGAGATGAAATATAACTTGGATGATGTTCATCTATATAATTAGTTTCAAAGGTGAAATAACTACACATCAAGTATTAAATCAAAAACACCTTTAACAACTTCTACTCCTCCAACCAACTTTCAAATTCTACCTTATGAAAATGCTAAAAATAATCAATTTCCAACTAAAGGACCTATCCCATCTTCACTACCAAATAACAATTCTACACCCCTGCAAGCCAATAAATGCTTATAAAAAACAAACTTGGATACAATTTTGTTGAAGACATGAAGAAAAGGAAAGCCAATATATCAATGCTTGAATTTCTCTAAATGTCTAAACAAAAGAATTTTCTATAAAAATATTATTAATTTAAAAGAAACTAATATAATGGTGTACACACATGTTTATATTTACAAGGAAATGATCGAAACTATTCATTTTACTTCCAATAATCTAGATTTTTTGGAAACATTTACATAATTGTTTGGTGGATTTAGGTGTTTCAAGCAACATTATACCTTTATATTTTTTCTAGAATTTGGGTTTGACCATTTTTAAGTCAAATATATATTTATTTTGGCTATAAAATTTATAATTCATGGTGTTTAGTTAAGTGAATCACATTGACATGTAGTTAGCTTTAGATCTAAGGGTACAATAATTTTTTGACATTCAAGTGGTTGATATACCATATGAATATGGCATGATCCTTAATATATATTGGTCTAAAATGTTAAATATATATATGGAGACTAGTTTATCTCATATGTGGATCCAATGGCATGATATACCAAATCAAATTAGATTCAAGATGGATCCCAAAATAATGCATTTGATCATCCAATATAATAAGACTAATGAAATCCTGTATGCTAAATCAGATCTTGGGGTCTATACACATGAAATAAAGACAAAATATTGTGAGAATATGACTATCAACATTTTATCCATGTAAGATAAATCATAAAATTCAATTGATGATCTCTAAAATAGGATTGAAGAGCTAGAACAATTGGATGAATAAGATAATCCTATGCACTTGAAGTAACTTCATCCCATATTATTTCCCTTACATAAAATAATTTAAATAATTTTGGTCCATGTTCATAATATTGTTTTTATTGGATCTTTTTATCATTGGGCATAACAAAGTCAAAAATAAATGGTCTTAAACATAGCACTCCAAGTTTAGAAGAAGTGTTTGTAAGCTCTAGACCTAAAAATATCACCATCCAAATATCTCAACCCATACTTCATCCTCTGAGGACCAAACCAAAAGTTCATTATTAAGTAAGGAACATATCATAGGTAGTATTGAGATTGAGAAAAAGGAACAAGGAAGTTATCATTTTAGAAACACCCACATGTCAAAGTCTGTAATGAAAAATTGAAGATCATATATGGAACCTGATGTTTGATGGTTATAAATCTAAACACAGGTCTAGTAGTGGAATTTAAATTATTAATACAAGAGGAAAGTCCTATTTGGATGAATTTTGGTTGTAATTTAATTGCATAAATAAAGTATTTTATTATGAATCATTAGTCCATGGGCTCTAATTCCTCTTAAGGGGAAATTAAAGAACCTAAAGGTGTCAGGTGACTCAAAATTTATGATCAAGCAAGTTAAAATTCAATATGATTGTAGTTACAAGTGATTTTTAAGGTATCATAGTGATGTGTATAATTTGATATAATATTTTGAATCATTAAATATAAATACCATGCCTCATTGAAAAAATATATGGTAGATGCATTGCCAACTAATAAAAGCACTTTGGAACCATTTTCTAACTCCAAGTTGAAGATGTTTTTAGTGGAGTTAGTCTCTACTATGTCCATTCTTGATAATATCAAAAACTTCTAGGTGTTCAATTTTGATCATCATATCATTGATTTCATGTCTAGCATTGACATGTTTGAATCCCAGATAATAGATGAAGTTGATAGAGATGAGTTTGAGCCAGATGAAGAGAGAGTGATAAATTTTAACTAAAAGGTATGATTTCATTGTAAAGGTTGTTTGATATGGAATATAGAGGTGAGAAATAAAATTCACATCCTTCCAAAGGTAGGTTGCATGAGCATTATAATTTGATCAATATCAATGATTCAAAAAATGTGCTTCTAGGCACAAGTTGTACTAAAACATAAAAGTGTGGGATTGCATAAGACCTAAAGGATTTTGGAGACATCATAGCCTACAATTATGAATATTTTAAGGTATTAAATACTTAAATCCTCTCTCACACAATTCCTCTAAAACTAGGAGTTGATCCTTTTCATCAAAGGCAAAGGTCTGCCAATGCTTTGGTAAAGCCTTTTATTATTAAGGATGTGCATAAATTTTTATCCGCTAAAATTATATTTCTCATCATGAATTATACATGGGTGGAAAAAAAATTTCTATCTAGAAATTATAATGGAGAGATATAACTGTGTGGACTTTAGAAGCATAAACTGAGCTTAATAGAAAGATAATTACATGTTACCATCACTAGATGAATTATTGTAAATAGTGAATGGCCCATAAATAATGTAATTTTTATATGTATATTATGGTTATAATTAGGTATTTGTGAACTATAAATAATGAATCAAAACAATGTTCACAACTAATTGGGGACATTATCATACAAAAAGATGGCATTCGACCTAATCGATGCTAGTTATAATTTTTAATGTGCCATTGACATCACATTCATAGACTTTATTGGCAAGTGCATTATAATTTACATGGATGATATAAAAGTGTTTTCTAAGAACCAATAAAACCATGTGAAGTATTTGAGAATTATATGTCAAAGGTGTAGATAACATGGAATCTCCTTAAATTTGAATAAATGCATATTCATATTTATTGAAGTAAAAATTTTAGGTCAATTTAGTTATGAAAGAAACATATTAATAGACCAAGATAGAGTAGAGGAAATTCTAAAAAAATTGTTTCTTGAAAGTTAAAAGGAGAAAAAATCATTTTTTAGCAAGATAAATGTCATGTGTAAATTCTTTGTAGGTTTTGTTGAAATAATTATATCATTAAATAACATTCTAAAGAAGGGTGCTAAAATTGAGTGCACTATTGAAACACAAGATAATTTCACCAAAATCAAGAAGTCCATTTTAAAAAATCCTATACTAATAAGTCTAGACTATATTCACCCATTTTATATCTACTCATTCACCTCTAGAAACTCTAGTGATGTTGTCTTGACTCAAATAAAATAAGTTGGAGATGAGATACCAATATCGTTCATGAGTTATACACTTAGAAATGTTGAACTTTGGTATTCTACCATTGATAAACAATATTTTTATTTGATCAAAGTTTTTAAAAAAGTTCATGAATTATATTTTACATAAAAAAGGGTTAGTTTTTATTCCTAACCCTACTGTAAAGATGATTTTGATGAAAAATGAGTTCAGTGAATGAAAAGGTAAATGTATGATCATTCTATAGGAATTTAACTTAGAGATCTAGTTGATGAAAATTGTAAGTGGGAAAGATTGAATAAATTCATGGTTGAAGTTAATTGATAAATTTTTTATTAGTAGTTTACAGTATAATCCATCATGGCTGATGAGTTGTATCAAGATACTCTTCATTACTTGTTGATCAATGGGTGCTCAAACTAATTGAACTCCACTCAGAAGATAATTACACATGAATAGCATAAGATTAATGATTGAATTATGAATGTTATATAAGAATAATCACAATGTAATTTATTTTATATGTTTAAACAAAGTTGAAGTGGCTAAAGTGCTCAAATATTTTCATAAGAAATATGGAAATGAATGTGGTTTAGGGAATGTTATGGTTCACCTAATACTCAAGGTAGGTTATTACTAGCCCCATGTTTTAAAGTATGATCATTCACATGTGATAAGTTGTCACATTTGTCTAGTTATCACACAAAGAGAGCACAACCTTAATATGCCATTGCAACTAGTTATTAAAGTTTGACCTTTTGTAAAAGGAGTGTTGGACATTGTTGGAGGTGTCAATGTTAATTATTCTACTGGACACAAGTGCATATTGATGATGAAAAAATATTGTACATAATGGATCAAGGTACATGAATTCAAAAATTATATAACTGAAGTGGTGATCAACTTCCTTTAGGAGCACATCCTCACCAGGTTTGGATTTCCATTTACTCTAGTATGTGACAATGGCCCTACTTTCTCCTCTTTGAAATTTAGTAAATGACAATATGAAAACAAGGTAATCCTCAAGTGCTTTTATAATTATTATATGAAAGATAATGGTGTTGTTGAATTAAAAAATAAGACTATATTGGATGTGATTAAAAATATATTGGATTAATAATAATCTAATGAATTACTTGGATGAGCTACTCAATAAATGTTTCAAGGGATTTAATGTGTTTTAATATTGAAACCAGCAATCGAAAACTCTTCATTTTATCAACAAACTTATTTTAATGAATTTTCATATAAAACACTTAGTTAAAAAATGGACTCTATAAGCTTTTATTTCCCTTTGATAACCTTACTCAAAATATTGATTAGGTATGTGGGTTGTGGATTTAGAATTTTCATTTGTAATCAAGATCACATACCCTATTAGATATAGGCAAGCACATTTGAGGCCTTGTAGTGCTAATCAAAATTTTAAATCTTATTAGGTTTGAGAGTGTAGGATTTGAATCACGTATTTATGATTGGACATAAAATTATGATTAGATTATGAGGACTCGATGTAGTATCACTTCATATAATTAATCAGAGTACAGAGTTTGATTAGGTCACATTAGGGAAAGTCAACATCACTTATTTGTTGGTTGGTTCCCAAAGCCAAACTAGGTTGTAGTGGGACCTCATGGTGGTTGAGACTTTATCCCTCGCCAAGTCTATGTTGGACCTAATGGCCCCCCAACCTTTGGTTGTATTTTTAAACCCAACTAGACTTATAAGGGGGGTAATTTATCCACCTACCCCTGCCCACCTTTATTTCTTCATTTTTTTTAAAAATATGAGTCTTTCTAAATAAATTTAATTTCTTTTAATGATCTTTTTTAAAATTTAGTTTTAAATAAATTTAAATTTAATGAATTAAGTTTTTATAAATTAGTTATAAATTGATTTAATGATAATAAATAACTATTTTAATATCTAATTAATCCATTATCATTTTTTAAAATAAAAATTAATATTTGAATTCAAAATTTTCCACTCTAGCTTAAACTAGCTAAGGATAATTGTTTTTCCATAACTTATAACCCAAAAGTCTATTTTCTATTTTGTTTATGGCATCAGGGAGTTGGTTTTACCTTGGTCATTGTGGAATGAGCATTATCTAAAAGAGGTGAATAATTATATTTATATATATATATATATATATATATATATATATATATATATATATATATATATATGTATTATTTTTGATGTTTTAATATGTTTTATAATGTGTTGATTTAAATAATTAAAAGCCTTTTTACTTTTAACAATAAAAAAAATTATTTTGTTTATTGTTTTGGTACGTGTGAAAATGAATAAAGTGATTTGAGATTGGAAAAGAGTGGGGAGAATATTAAAAATTCATGTTGGATCTCAATTAAATTTTGGAGGGAAATCCCCTCCCCCCCCCCCACCATTGACTAATTTTTTAATAAAAGGCCAACCAAAATCCATTGCAAGGGCTCATTCATTTAGTATTTAAGAAGACAGTAGAGGACCAAACCATTTAATTTTTACATTTTTATTTATTTCCTAGGTATATTTTTTGTGGGAAGTGTTTCTCTAAAGATTTTATATGTATTTCAAATGATTATGATTGACCCAAATATGATTTTTCAATCAAACATATCTACTTATCAATAATTCACTTAAGTTGAAGCATGGTCAAATCAAGCACGAATGTGGAGGTGGAGATATGAGAATACAATCAAATAATTTATTTAAAACAACATGAGGAGTTTATGGTTATCTAGCAAATTTCCTCCTTATTTGTGCTATCAATTGAAGCTTGTTTGTTTGTAGGGAAACAACATTGACTATTACTTGTTCCTTATTCTTATTATCATTATAGTTTCCCTTTTAGTTTGGCTTGATCTTAAAATTTGAATTTGAATTAGAAGGATACTTGGTAGTAAATTTGTTCAAATTTATAAGATTTATTTCTCTTTCTTTGACTATATGGCATAACTAATCAAAATATTTGAATTTGTCGAACATGATAATCTCATGGAATGGTGCTGAAAATATGTGTGTGAATATACATTATAATTCATTGTATGCTATAGAATTCATCATTTTTATTAGCAAAGTTTTGTACCAAATATCATATTCACTAATTGGCTCATTTGACCCTTGCTTGAGTTTTACAATTTTCACATATGAAATTTTTTCACCAATGTTGATAGAAAGTATGTTATAAATTGATCTTCCAAAGGGTTGAATTCTCTAAATGATTGAAGTGCAATATCATATAATGATCACAATTCATAATATTTTAGGCTTCATGTTAATATAGTGGTTAATAATTTTTAATTATAAGCATTTAATCCAATCATGTTACATGGAATGATTGAAGATTTTGTTGAGGATCACCTTTACCTTCATAAATTTGTAGTTTAAGAGCTATATAAATTATTGGTAATGGGTAAGAGGATATCTATTTAGACAAAAAATTATGAATCAAATTATGGGAGTCTATTGAATTACTAACTCTAGAGACACCTTACTCTAATTGCTACATATTAACATGTAAGCCTATAATAGTTTTCTCAATAGATTGTGTATTAGGCAAGGTTGTTGGTGGACCATGTATAGTAATCAAAGGATTTGTGTATGATTCATTGTATAAATAGGCATATGAATCTATTTGAAACCATGTTATTCCCCCATACCTAGGGATAATGACACATATGTAATTGGTGGTGTTGATATAGGAATAGAAGCAGTATTATAAAGTGACCATCTAAAGTGAAAGTGGAAGTTGGACCTGATTTTTTTTCCATCTTTTACAATGTATAGGAATGAGTTAATATTATTTTATATGACACTAAGATATTTAGTGAATTATTCATCATTATCTTCATCCACTTACTTTCAATTATTATCAACCTCTATGTTCATGATAAATGATCAATAAGATGTGTATCATGCCTTATAACATTACGAATGTATAATTTTTATTATTCCCAAGTCATGATTTATTTTACAAATATTTTCCTTAATGATTCTTTTGTCTTAGGAGAATTGTTATGATAATGTGATTTGATTTATATATTTTTTATTTTAGCCAAAAAAATGTATTCCAATTTGTCTAATGATAATATTTAATGAATTGAAATAATAAATTAGAAAGTGGAATAAAAAGTAACAATGAATTCCAAAAGATGTAATTAAAATGCAATCATTATGACCCTAAGTTAAATTTAAAAATTTGAAATTTACAAGGATTAAAAGTGTAATTAGTCAAGGTGTGTCTACTTTTTAAGATTTTAGATATACTAATCCTAATTATAAATAGTGAACATAGCCCAAAAAGGAACTAAATATAAATGATTCTACCACCTGGTAACTACATTATCCCATCTTTAAGGTACATTGAGATTAGATTCCTAGGAATATCCATTTACAAATGCCCTAAAATATCAAACAATCAAAGGCTTCTTATGGCTTAAAAATAAAACCCTAGGCATTTATTATATACTGTAAGGTACATGGAAAGTTAAATTTATATATAATGTTGTTTAATGGCTTGACTATTTGGGTAGTATCCATAACACTATGACCCAGGTAAAATTGATGACCACTTTCCCAAAATGATAACTCGTGTGAGTTCTAAAACTATCGAAACATAGTTTCTAAGAAAAAAAAGAAATTAAAAATTGAAAGTTGTTATTAAAATGAAAAAATGTACATTAATTAACAATTATGATTTTCAAAATTGAAAAATATGAAAACTTATATTTTTGGGAAACACTAAGAAGAAATGTGTTTCACTCAAAATAGGATCTTTGATGACTATTCAAATGTATATAAGTAGAAATCAATAAAATATGTGACTCTTCATGTTCAAGATCAAAGGCATAATTTTAAAATTCTCATGGATAATTTATCCCTAGATAGATTAAAGTGTAGGTAGGATCATTGGCCATAAACTTTTCATAGTTGACTATGACTCATGACTAATAAATATATACAGAGAATTTAAGATTTTTAAAGTGATAGATTAGAATCATAATACAAATAAATATATATATATATATAGGACTTTTGTAGGTGGGAGATAATGCATGCCACCCAATTCTATTGATCATGAGCTTATCTTAGTTTACTGTGATGAAAATATGACTATTTTCCTGCATGTACTTGTGTCTATTGAGTGGACTAAGATATCATAATTTATATTGTGCCATAAATAATTCATTTTTTATTATCATATTTGAACCCCTATGGGAAGTTTAAAATCTTGAAAACTTAAAAAAAGAGGAGAGTTTAATGGGTCGAGATAATCTCAATCACCCCTTTGATTATTGATCATTGCCTATGTACCCAATACTTAAAGTAGGGAAATCAAGCCCATGTAATTCTTCCACCTATATTGATTATGCAATCATGACCTTGATTATGTGTATGCAACTTTAAAAATGGCTTTTGTACTTGACAATCATAGTTATTGACTTGATTTGAGATGATTTAAACTTATTTTATGATTGATCCTTGTGAATTATCTTGAATTTAGAAGGAATTAGACATATTTACTAAATATACAATAGTATAAAAGTACTAAATATATGGTGCCCAATAAGGAATAATGAATGAACTTTGATGTGTATTTAGAATAGAATAATTTTATAATTTCATTTATATGACCTTATGAAATGTGCGGGAAGACCTAAAAAATTGATTTTAAATTCAAAAACTAGCTGTTATTTGGTATAGGAAGTAGATCCACCTAGCTAAGACATATGAAGAAAGATCCATGACACCTATAATGAGTTGGAGATGGTGTGAGGGTGATATTAATTCTATAAATCATTTTATTTTGAATTTTATGTGTATTAATGATGACATAAAGGGTCAAGACCACATATAGATAAAAAGCCTAGAGGAATAATGAATAAGATTCATGTATTTGGGTTCAAGTAATGTGGTTTAGGATGTATCAAAAATTAGCATTGTCAAGTACCTATGGTGAAAACATTACTTCTACACTAGACTATTATTTGGGTTACTTGTCATAGTAGTGTTATTGTATGGGTGTGAGGTGTGGGCTAGTGGAACAACAAGTTTGAAGTTGAGTCAAATAGAAAATATCTAAAATTATCTTATCACAAACAATTTTATAATTAAGGATTCAATTCTCTATAAAATCATCATTTTTAATATATGTGATTTCCATTTACATATAACCACCATGACCAAACTATTATAATACTTCAAAATAATATAAAAAATGAAGACTAACAAGTGTCCTATGACTACAAGAGGTAATGAGATACATAGAAATAAGAACACTTGGATGAAGTAAAATGAAATGTGGATGAGTAAATGGGATATCAACATAACCATGGGTAATTGTAGGAAGATGATGGGCCTGAAAGTGGAAATTTTTAAAAATTAATCATAAACTTAAATCATGTCTAATATAGCCTCAAATAACATACTATAGTTACATTAGGTTCAAGGGGCTCATATTATCCTCAATTGCCTCCATGATTGAACCAATAGATTATTTCATTCATTAAGTAATGGAATTGGAGTTGATTAAGTCCCAAATAACATCTTATACTATCAAAATTGTGTCTATCACTGAACCAATCAATTCTTTATTTCATTCTATGATGAAATTAGGTACGATTGAACCCAAAATCACATTCTATAGTTTTAGTTACATTTAAGGGGCTCAAATTGGGCCCAATTACCTTAGTGATTAAAATAATTGACTTTTTGGTTTATTTTTAATGACATTGGGGTCAATTGATCCCTGAATTACATCCTATATAGTCAAAATTGGTTCATGGGGCTCAATTTGCCCAAGTTACATCACTATTTACACTAATTGACTAATTATCTCAATATGTCATGAATTTAGAGCTAATTTATCCCCAAGTCACATCTTATTGTCAAAATTAGGTTTAGGACATTTAATTTATCCCTAATTACCTCCATTATTGAAACAATTGACTCTTTTGTTAATTATGTGATAAAATTGGGGTTGGTTGAACCCCAAATCACATACTATATAGTCAAAATTAGGTTCGTGCGCTCAATTTGGCCCAAATCACATCATTATTTTGACTATGTCCTCCATGTGGAAGTTCATATATTGACACACACCACCTTTATAAATAAAAATATAAATTTTAAAAAAAATGACACTTACTTCATGTTTACATGTCTCGAGTCATAGGATTTAGCTTTAAGGACAATAACTAGTTAGCTATATGGACTATGAAAACATTATATGTATCTTTGTGTATGTTTTTGTTGATCATAAATCACATGAAATCAATATTTTTTTGTATCTAGTGATAAAAAATGACTTAAATCAATACAAATAAAAGCGCATATGTGTTTTCCCTTTCTACAATTTCAAAAACATGCCTAGATGCTCAAAAATGACTTGGATTCCCAATTATAAGACTTAGACCTACACAAACATTGTTGAATCCTTGGTTTTAACTATAAATAACAAAATCCAACTTCCATCATGATAAACACTATGGATTTCATTAAAACATTTTTTAAAATTATTATTATGACATCAATCACACTCTCCTCTTTCCAAATATCATCTTTTTACTATTTAAAGGTTTCAATCTATATTGATTTCTAACTACAATTTTTTAATGCCACTATATGTTGCAACTATACATGTCTACATTTTTTAATTTAAATTATATTTCATTCATCCAAATGCAAAATAAAAACTTGGCCAATGTCTATACACATTAAAAAATTATTTTTTCATTATTTTTTATTGAGGTAGTTATGGGGGCAGTGGGATGGACTATCAACTATCTATTTTTTATCATTTTGAAGGCATATTCAATTGTAAAATTAATTAAAAATAAATATTTATAAAAAAATTCAAGTGTGTGTGTGTGTGTGTGTGTGTGCGTGCGTGCGTGCGTGCGTGTGTGTGGGTGCGCGCGCGCGTGTTTTTGTGTGTGTGTGTGTGTGTGTGTGTGTGTGTGTGTGTGTGTGTGTGTGTGTGTGTGTGTGTGTGTGTGTGTGTGTGTGTGTGTGTGTGTGTGTGTGTGTGTGTGTGTGTCTGTGTGTGTGTGTGTGTGTGTGTGTGTTACAAATTAGATGATTCTCTCTAACTTTCCAGTAAAGGATTTTAAAAAATACTAAATATTTCTCAAACAATGAAGGGTGTATACTATCTATCTACTAGGTTTAGAAAATAAGATATTAATTTAAAAACTATATTGAAAATGCTACAATTGATTCTTTTATATCATCTTCAAATTTTGAGTTTAGCCATCTCAAATAGTCTATATAAGTTGAGGTTCCTTATTTTTCAGTAAAAAAAATGCTCACTTATACCCCCTTTTATCCCACCAATTCCCTACACTTACCCTAGTATGCCTGAACCAATAATAAATACATAAAAATTTTAGGAATGAAAAGTTTAGAATGTAACATGGAGGATGGAAAAAATAAATAAAAGAGACATTTAGGCTTTCTTCAATGTTCTTCATGTAGCTTACACATGAAGTGATAAAACTAATTTAATGCAAAATATAAATTTGCTTTAATGGTAGTAAGATAAATGAAACTACCTATCAATTTATAATACTTTGTTTCCTTGATTGATGGTGAATCAATTCTAACCTCATAACTACACCTAGTACTAATTCACCATCAATCAATGAAACAAAGTATTATAAATTGATATGTAGTTTCATTTATCTTACTACCACTAAAGCAAATTTATGTTTTGCATTAAATTAGTTTTGTCACTTCATGTGTAAGCTACATGAAGACCATTGGCAAACTATGAAATGAGTTCTTACATATGAGTAACTATAAAAACACTTTTAATTTATGTATCTCAAAATGGAATTTGAGGTCATAGATAGATATAAACTATTATAATGTCACCTGAGAATTTAGATTTCCTCAGCATAGGTATTTCTATTGGGTGAAAGGGAATTTAGCATCAAGAATCAATGTATATTATGTCATACATCACATTCATATACCTCATGAAATGCATATGTGTATATAAAAATAATATGATATCTAAAAAAAAATTGATAAACAACATATGTAAAGAAGTAAAATAACATCGTTTGTCATGCTTAGGTCCTAATTTTTTATTTTTTGTAATATTTTGAATATTTTTATATATTTGACATTATTAAAAGGAAAAGAAACTATCCTATGATTATATCAATGGGAGGACCATAGTGTGTTCTTATATCATATAGTTGGGGATGATTTTTTGTGCATGAAAAGCACTAATGTAGATAAATTTAAATCTAAAAATCCATAAGTTGTAACATTATTGTCATGAAAACTGATCATAGAATATTTTTTAGAATGCATAACTCAATAAGGTGCATGATTAATTTGAGTATGATGTATAATATTATAAGGTCTCCCACTTTGTGTTCATTATGGAACATACTAAACTGTTTGAGGTAATACCTTATAACACACTATAGAAGATTTATGTTTCTTTGAACATTGTGTAACTCTTTGATGTGAAGCTTGATTTTTAGGAAGGTGCACCTCCTTCCTCTATACTAATTGTATAAAAATATTGTGTATATGTGAAATGTTAGATTCTTCACTATGATTTGGAATGGGTGAAACTATCTTTGTATTGTGATATTTAATAGGTGTTATAACCAACTATGGTGGTGTTGATGGAGGAGGAGGAATTACCATTAAATGTATATGTTATTTATATTAAAAGCCTTGAATTTTTAACACTTTATTACAATATATGTATTTGAATCATCTATGTATTATGGATGGTAATTTATGGAGTTTATATATCTAAAGGAATCCTAATAACATATCAAATAACCATACACTTAGTAATATTAGAATTGGATTAGCCATTGTTGTTGATCCAACTTGAATAGGTATCACTATGTACCATAGAGTATTTTATGTTTGTCCATCAAATATTTTAACTATTATTGATGTAGCTTGTAAATATTACTCTATGTATCCAAGGCTATGAAATAATTTCAATACACAAGCATTTTCACTTAACACATTATCAATCATGACACCGTGTATAGACAATTTGTATAATCTCAAATCACTAGTGCATGTCTATCTAAATCATCATCATCAATTTCACTATCATTAAATGTGATCACCATATGTTATGATGATATGCTTGTAAATGTACCAATAATACCATCTATTATATGCCCATATGTCAGAAGAGGAGGATATGTGTTATAAGCATGGTGTACTTATGAACTATCTGTATGCTTTGTAGTAACATTATTTTCAAATAAATTACTAAAGGTTTTCAATTTTGTATTGTCAATTTCTTGTGGGTTTGCTTAGCTCAATTTTTTTTGTAAAAAAAAGGGTTTTTTAAACTAGGGGCCTAACCTTAGACATGAAGCATGAAGAAAGAGCCTACTGCCCATATATACAACCAAACCAATGCATAAAAGAATAACTAAGACTCTTATAATAGAGTTTCCTTTCTCGATCTAAAAGTAATATTTAGAGGATTGGAATTTCCTCGACCTTACTTTATGTTCTTGAAAACAGTCCATTCCCCTCCTTCCTCAAGCTAAACTAAAATTATAATTTCTAAAGAAACATATGAATTCAAATATTTCAATTGTGTTCAATCCAACTGATTGCTTCTTGAATATGGATCAACACTATATATTACTTTTAGTGAATATCCACTCTTCTTAACTGACAAAGTTTTGATATCCTTAACCATGGATGTGATACTTTTTGTCATTAGATCCATTTGAAATAAATATATGTACTCTTCAAATTGGTCTAGATCACACTCTGAATCCATGCTCTTGTTGTCATTTCCAGTGAAAAAGTGCTCAAAGAGGGCATTTTTCCACCAAGATGCCATTTTTTTATACTTGGATTTATTACATGAAGTGCTCAAATGCTTATTTTAAAATAAATTTAGCATTTAAATAATAAGATTTCACAATTCAATGACTCTTTACAAACTCTATCCTAAACATTCAGCTCATTGGACTCAATAAGCTCTTTAGTAACATCCAAATTAACTAGACTTCTAGAAACATAAGTATGGTAAATAGATTTACACTTGAGAAACAAGAATTCACCTAAAGAATTGCCTATGTCCTTGAAACAAAATCCTATCTAGATTTGTAATAGGAGGTAAGGTAGCCTTACCCATATAGGCCTTATATTAAAAGCCTCCGCGTGTGGATCAAAGTATGAATACCATGGTTTGAAAGTATGAATGTTTTTCTGCCATGACAAAATGGGGATCTGAAAAACCATATTTTTGTCTTCAACTAGATAAAAAAAACAATAATGAAACCTATAGTGTAGGGAATTTTTGTAGATTACCTTTCATTAATGGTATCCATTTCTCCTGAATCCATCCATTATGATTTGGGAGAGTGGGCCAAAGGTTTTAAAATCAACATATAATTCTTGAAGTGGATGACCACTCTTCCCTTTCTAAAAGGGTCTGCAACTGTTCTCCCTCAAAAGAGATTCAGGGGTTTACTTTAGCTGAGATAAGAGGTTTTATATTTTGTAGTCTACTCTTAGATACAATATCTACAAAGGAGTGCCCTATTGTATCCCCTATTTCTGCACCTACCTTCTACCCAAACCTTTTGTCTTTGGATTTTGGACCAATGAATGTGTGCTCATATCTAGAATGACTCCCAAATGTTGTGAAACAATTATCTATTTTGTCTAGAAAATAACCACTAAGTTTCCCCTATGCCTCCTTTCAATTTCCATCCACCACATCCCCTACTTCTACAATTGGAAAAGAAGAAGAATACAAAATGACTTGATTACTTCTTGCATAATCCTTCCCTTTTGGCATTAATTTGCAAATTCTTCCTCTACATAGTCCACTACCTCCTCCCTTGGAATACTAACTACAAAAATATTGGAAGCATCAAAATGTAACCCTAAATACATCATTTTAAAATGACACCCTAAAGAGGCAAGATTTTCAATATTATTATCATTGATAATATCTATTATTTATTGTCTCTTACACAAAATGCCCTAATTTCATGGAAATAATGGAACCCCTCATTTATCTTTTGGTTTTGGCCTTGCTTGCATTTATAGACCAGTTGATTGATGCTTGATTTACTCATTATTTTGACCTATAGATCTTTAATTTCATGAAAAATAAGGTTTCATAATTCATATTTTATCTCAAGTAACTGTGTGTGATAAATTTTCATATACAACACTTAACATGAAAATAGACTATGATGGGTATTTTTATTTATTTTTCTAGTTGGACAAGTTTCTCGATTGGGTCTATGATGGATTCCATGTGTTTTTGGTATAAACATTGGTCTCAAAAACCTATTTGTTGCATCAACTAAGTTTTTGCATTGAATTTTCATATAAAATACTTGCTATAAAAATGGGCTATAGAAACTTTTATTGCTTTTTGATAATATTTCTCAAATATTAGATTAGGTCTCTTAATGAGTCATTTTAATTTATAATTTTAATTGATAGTTTAAGCCCAATTATGTCTATGGGTTGTGAATTGGGAATTTTCATTTGTAATCAATACTGCATGCCTGATTAGGTCTAGGCAAGCAAATCTTGGGCATCATAGTGATAATTAGAGTTTTAACTCTGATTACATATGAGAATATGGTGTTTGAGTCTAAGAATTTTAATCAAACTTAAATTTAAAATTAGTTCAAAAGGGAATCATGATGTCATTTCATAGTGTAAATTAGGGTACAAAACCAACTTAGAATTGATCAACATCGTGGGATCCAAAATAACGTTAATTGGACTACAATGTTTGATTAGGCCTTTCTTTTTTGTGGGGATGGGGAACCTTATTTATTTGTTAGTTGTGACCAAAATCATGACCAAGTATTTATGTGTCTTTAAGGCCCCCCATCTAGTGGTGGTTGGGGTTTAAACCCTAACCAAGTATAGTGAGGGCTTGTCAGCCCCCACCCTATATCTATAAGTATAGATTTATCCATGGCTAGATCTATGGGGGACCTGTTGGCTCCTTTGGCTTAATTTTTTAAATGCAACTATGGATGTGGGGTGAGGGTGGGGACATTTTATTCTCCTTTGCCACCCAACTCCCCCTCCCCCATCCTTTTTCATAAATTTGATTTTTGTTTTAAGTAAACTTATCTTATTTTAATTAAGTATTTTAAAAATTAGTTTTTGATAAATTTAATTTGAATTAATTAATGTTTCTATAAATTAGTTTTAAATTAATTAATTATTATAAATTATTTGTTAAAATTTAATTAATTCATTATCATTTTTTATTAATCTTTTAAAATTAAAAATAATATTTGAATTCAAAAATTTCCACTCTAGATTAAACTGCTTAGGAATAGTCAATCACCCATAATATTTGACCTAGAGGTCTATTTTCCATGCCATTTATAGCATTAGGAATTTTTTACCATCCCAATAATTTAAGAGTTAGTTTTATCTAGGAGATGTGCATAGTTAAAAACATATAGGCATTTTTGTGTCAGGGTTTTATGTTATACATTGTAGATTTAATTAATTAAAAGCCTATTTGCTTTGGCCAATCAAATAACTTGTTTTTTTTGTTTTTTTGGCACATATGAAAAGATAAGTGCTTGGATCATGTAAAATTGGGGGATGGGGGAATGTTCAAAATTCAAGTTGGAGCTCAACCAAGTTTTGGAGGGAAAATTATTTTCTATCATTGATTGAATTTTTTATAAAATACTAACACAAATCCATTGCAAGTGTTTGTTCATTTTTATTCAAGGATACATTAGAGTACTTGAAAATTTAATTTATTCATTTTTATTGCTTTCCTATGTGTATTTTATGTGGTAAATGCTTCTCTGATGATTTATTATATATTTTAACTAATTACGATTGACCTAGACATTGCTTTTCAAGCAAACATATCTATTAATCAAAGTTGTGGAGATTTGTGCTCAAATATTATGCATGTATATGGTGGTTGTGTCCTTCTTATTCCTTATTTTTATCTTTTAACTCTATAACTATCTATTTTTGGTTGTGTGAATACTAACTAGGCAAAATATTATTATTTTTGGTTTTATTTAATCAAATGAATTTGATTCATCTTAATTATAAAATAGGCTCACTCTTTTCCTCTTCACCTCATCTCTTGATCTTTTTTTATCAATGTATTAGCTTAGGGTTTATAATAGATCTGTAAATTAGAAGTTCTGCTTACAAATGTCATTTTGATTGAAAATGTTTTATTCATTATTGTTTACACATTGTTGAATGAATGCATGCAATAAATGTTTATTAAATCCATTATATTTCATATGATAAATCCAAAATGGCAATTTTTATTTGGGTAAATCTATGCATTTTTAATGCTTCTTATTATGCGCTCAAAAACCATATTGTCTAATAGATAAACATGCATTATCCCTCTTAATTACTTTAGCATATATTTCAAACCAAAATAGACCCATTGAAATGGAATAGTTTCATATTAGCTAACTAGGTTATCAATTATGCCATGACCTAGTGATATAGACCTTGGAGATATTTTTGGTCTTATGCCAAGATAAGTTGGATAGTTATTATCCTGCCTAAGTTGGTGTGTCAAATAACCCATCAAGAAACTATTGCTAGAAGTAGGATGTGAACTAGAATATTTTAAATATATCATTTATATTCATATTATATACTTGTGCTATAAGGAGGGCCCAAAGTGAAATCTTAACCTTAAAATATTTTGGAGGCATTACCCACACTAAGCTATCATAAATATCACACTAAAAAATAGGAGAATAACCATAAGATCAAAGTTTATTGAGGGTGAATTTGAATTTTTTTACCTTATAAAATATATAAGATCAAGAGAAAATAAAGGAAAATAAAATATTAGGCATATCCAATCAGTTAATAGTTTGCCTATAATTATCATTCCTTTTGTCAACCATCTTTTGCCCCCCTAAAACCGTCAATGGTTAATGCTTGGCTTGGTGGAGGTAACTACCCTATTAACATTGCAAAACTTGCCCATACTTTACCTAAAACCCTAATGAAATTATCCCTATGTATGTGCATGGTGGAATCTGAACTGCATAAAATCACATTATGGGTTCCAAATATTCTATAATAATAACTCAAATCCAACATCAGGGTGTGGCATGTCACTTTTTTCCTTAAAATCTAGATAAAATGGCCTATGATAGATATTTTGGATTATCATATGGATAGGTTACCTCTTGTAATGATATTAAAACTATGTTTGTAAATTAGTTTTGAGTGACTATTGATCCTACAATCTAATATAAATAGTTTTTAGCTAACAATAGAGAACTAAATGAGTCCATGAGCATGTGTAGCACTCATTTCCATAACTTTTACAAGATATTTAAAGACACCTACACACGAATGGAAGCATCTTCGAAAACAAATTATTTGATAACTTTGGACCCCATGACCTTTATGTTTGTTTGAAAGAATCCCTTGGCATTCATAACTTTTTCCTTGGAATATCAAGAAACCATCACTATTGAAAAACAAATGATGCCACAAGGGTAAGGAAATATTCCCTTTTCTTTATTAGGATATCCATGAGCATATAACCATATTTCATGATAAATCAAGTTATCATACAAAACACCCCTCTAGTGAACCAAGTGTCAAGTACTATGTATCCAAATCATAACTAGATTTATAACCCAACACCCTTGATTCACATGCCTATACATCAACAATTCATCTTTGTAATTTATGTGTTACCTCAAATAAACAATCAACAAATTTTTATTGTGGCCTATTATAACATTTTTATTACACCTAACATGATTGGATATGATGGTTTAAGTAGTAATCAACAAGATGTTATAAAAAAATTAAACAATCAAATTCTTTCCAATACTACCCATAACTAGATGCAATTTGTTATCCCTACATTTATAAATGTTGTGGCACCAATAATTTAAAAAATATTGAAAGTGAGAAATAAAAAAAAAATTATCATTCGCATGGTTGATTTATAGAGACAAGTACCTTAGTATGATAAACAGTATGCGAATAACCATCAACAAAATAAAAAATTTAATTCCAGACAACTAGTCATTAATATAATACTCATCCTAACAAAGGTGGTGTGTCAAGTCCTATTGATAACACAAATTAAACCAATAGAAACATTGGAAACTTCTTTACTTCGACATTCCCCATTTGGTGTAGACTACATAACACAATCAAACATGTAGAAACTAATTGTATTGATTTTATAGTGGTTTCAAACATCTTTCAAATGCAAATGGAAAATATTTAGATAGTACATACACATGAAAAATAACTCAAGTCAAATTATCGAGAATACTTGCACTACCTTCATTTTGGATATGTATAAATTCCATATGATAGTGACAATGAGGTGAGAGATAACTTGGATTAAGATCATCCATTTAAGTAGTTTCAAAGGTGAAATAATTACATGTTAAGGATTAAATTACACATACCTGTAACAAATTCTACTCCTCCAAACAAAATTTAGGTTATACCTTATGAAAATGCTAAAAACAACTAATTTTCACCTAAAGGACCTATCACATCTTCACTACCAAATAACAATGTTACACCCCCTCAATCCAATTAATGCTTATCAAAAAACAAACTTGGACACAATATTTTTGAAGACATCAAGAAAAGGAAAGCCAATATATCAATGTTTGAATTTATTTAAATGTATAAATAAAAGCATTTATTGTTAAAATATTTGTCTATGCCTAAGGTAAAATAATCTAATAGAATATTTGATGCACATGTTTGTATTTATGAAGAAATGACTAAAACTCCTCATTTCCTCCTAACAATCTTGACTTTCTGAAAAAACTTGCACATTTTTTTGGTTCTTGAAGCAATGTTATAACATTTTAATTTTTCTAGAAGTTGGGTATGACCCCTACTAAGTTAAGCAGGCATGTAGTTCAACTATAAAAATCTAAATTTGTGGTGTTTGGTGAATTGAATTATATTCACATGTAGTTGGCTTCTGATCTAAGGGTACAATAAATTTTTGGCATTCAAGTGGTTGATATACTAGATGAATATGGCATGATCCTAAGTAGTGATTAGTCCAAAATGTTAAATGGATATATGGTAACTAATTTCTCTCATATGTGGCTCCTATCACATGGTATACCAAATCATATTAGAATCAAGATGGAGATAAAAATAATACATTTGATCATCCAATACAATAAGATCAATGAAATATTGTCTGTTGAATCGGAACTTGGGTTTTATACACTTGAAATCAAGACAAAATCTTGTGAGAACATGACTATCAACATGTTATCCATGCAAGAGAATTCAAAAAATTTAATTGATCAAATCCAAAATGGGATTGAAGAGATAGAACAATCAGATGAATAAGATACATCCTATGCACCTAAAGTTCCCTCATCCCATATTATTTCCCTTACATACAATAATTTAAATAACATTGAGCCATGTGCATAATATGGTTTTTAGTGTATCTTTTTATCATTGGACATAATAGAGGAAAAAATAAAATGTATTAAACATAGAACTCCAAGTTTAGAAGAAGAGTTTACAAGATCTAGAGCTAAAAATATAACCATTCTAAATAGCTCAGCATATACTTCAACATCTGAGGACCGAACCAAAAGGTCATTATCAAGTGAGGAATATAGCACATGTAGTATTGAGATTGAGAAAAGGAATAAGAAAGTTATCATTTCAAAAACACCTAATCTCAAAATTTGTAATGATCAACTAAAAAACATATATGGACCTTGATGTTTGATGGTTTTAAATCCAAACATGGGTGTGGTACTAGAATTTAAAATATTAATCCAAGTGGAAAGTCTTATTTGGATGCATTCGGGTTATAATTTTATTACAAGAATAAATTATCTGAGTATGAAACATTGGTCCATGGGCTCTAGTTCCTCTTAAGAGGAAAATCAAGAAATTGAATGTATTATGTTACTCAAAATTGGTGGTCAAGCAAGTCAAAATCTAATATTATTGTAGTGACAAGTGTTTGTCAAGGTATCATAGTGATGCATTGAATTTGATAGAATATTTTGACTCATTAAATATACAACTTGTGCCTCATTAAAAAAAATATGGTAGATGCATTGTCAACTAATAAAAAAATTCTAGAACCATTTTATGAAACCAAGTTGAAGATGTTTTTAGTGGAGTTGGTATCTATTACATCTATTTCAGATAATGTCAAAAAGTTTCATGTGTTTAATGATTATCATCATATCATCAATTTCATATCTAATATTGATGTGTTTGAATCCCATATTATAGATGAAATTAATAGATATGATTTTGATTTAGATGAAGAGAGAGTGATTAGTTTGAAAATGAATAATATACTAAAAGGTATGATTTCATTGGAAAGGTTATTCAACATGGAATATCATGATGAGAAATAAAATTCAACTCCTTCCAAAGATACATCGTGTATACACAATATTTTTATTAAATTTAATACTTACTAACACTTTATCTCTTGCAGGAACCTATCGAGTTTCAATCTCTCTAAGTGTATGACTTAAAGGGTGTACTGGAAAAGGGGTGGGTAGACTATTGATACTTCACAAGATTTTTATCCCCTATACCACCACTTGAAATCAACACAAACTTTTATTATACACTTCCCTAAGCTTTGGCACCTCCCTTACATACTTCTTCAAGTAATTCATTGCCCTAAATAACCCCTGTCTAAGGCAAAAACTCCTTTTAAAATTTATCAAATAATGTTGGCCTGGGTCGACCTATTCTTAAATTATATTAGCTCATTACAAGAATTACTAATCCTAGACTAACTCAGACTAGGACCTAACTTGTATTTATAAATTTGATTGGGCTGACTCTGTCAACTAAACTTTTAAAAAGGTTTAGGGTTATATCTAGCTATATATACACATCCTTTTTTCCATTTCTTAGATATAATAAGAAGAAAATCATATATTGTATATTTACTTATCCACCATTCTACTTGAGTAGCATTGGTCAGTGTTTTAATACTACACTTGGAGATACCAATTTTGTCTTATTGAGAAGTCTTTTAAATGCATAGAGAAGTTGTGTAGCCTAGGTCTAACTTATCCTTGTTATCCGTACATACCATAACAACCTTTTACAAAGCACCTTGGCCAAGGGAGAGATTGAGGCTCAATGGGTTCATATTCAATGGTAAGTATTTCCTAAATATTTTTATCCTCTGTTAATATAGATAGAATTACATTTATCATATTATATACTTCTCTCTCCATGCATTAGGATTTTCTATACGTTGGTTTAAGTATATATCTTCTATGCATGTTTACGTTTATGTTTATTTACCCCATTTTGTGCCAAATGCTTTGGTGAGAACTAGGTTATGTTTTAATTTACTTTATATTTAATTTGTGACTATAGAAAACATAGGACCTAGCTAGGGTAGTTTATGGTATTACTTTACTAGAGGATTTGGAACTCTCTCTAGTGATGTTATTATGGTAAGGTACCCCTTAGTTAGGTCTAGCAGATATGTTTTGGTCATGACCCTGATTATCTAATTATACCAACAAGCATAAGTGTAAGTATGATTTATATTCTCTGAGCTAGGAATGATTTCTAGATCAGTTGCATTTTTCTTTGTATACATTTTAGTGAACTCGACATGAATCTAACCCTTGTAGGTTTTCTTTTATTAAATCATTTTATTATAATAGTATTTATTTTTATTTTTATAGTAATGTATCTAACCTATATATATATAGTCTAAAATTTTGGGTGTAGGTTTAACACAGTCACTCTAAATCGACTCTATTTTCTCTATGTCAATCTTGTCCAAATATTGGTGACTAGATCGATTAGATTGACATAGTTCTCTTCTTCAAACACAAGATTGAAGACTTCGTTGACCTAATCACTTATGTTTATATTTCTCTCTTTTATAATATAGGTTATAAGCTTAGTCAAACTAGTTGACTCTGTTCATAGATTATTTTTAGCACATAGGTTTTGTAGACATCATCGACTCAGACAACTCTATTCATAAAATATAAAAATCAACATTTGAACAACACATCATAAAAAATTTCAATATAATCATCTTCAAAATTATCAAGGTTCATTCTTTCCTTCTTTGTCATTTTTATTTTTTATTTACATTCCTATTTTTCATAATTTTTAATATATAAAATTACAACCCTATAGCAAACTAGGTCTACTAGATTGACATAGTTATGTAGCATATCTTCTATCTAGAAGACTAAATTGACCTATTCAACTGTGTTCTTCTAAATCTTTCTTACACATAATAGTAGTGACCCTTATTGCCTCTATTCTATATTTTTTACATAGAGTGTTGCCTGAACCAATTCTATACTCTTTACAGAAACAAGAATTAACCTATCTTTCTAGTAATTAATTCACTTTTCTTTTCAGTTACTTGAATTATCAGATTAACAAACATAGACTAATTAGGTGGTTTTAAATTTACTGATTTAATCACACTATTTTTCTCTTTTTCACACATATCCAAATCACTTAACACTAAAAATCCTTAAACATTTTCTTCTCAAGGTCTACCTACTTGGATTTCATTGCCAAGGGGGGAGATGATTTAGTTTTATGGCCAAGTATAAAACTTTGGTTGATGGTATATATTAGTAAAACACATAACACCTTTATCAATGTGATATTTTTAAGTAAGGTGGTAGTCTATAATACCAAGCTAGTACTATCACCAATATAGATCCCTTTCACTCTAAACTACCTGAATTCATCCTTAGATTGATTTTCTAGTTTATTCTTATAGACAACACCTTAACACATTAATTTCAAAATTTATTATAACATAAAACATTTAGGAATATATGCTTATTAAATTAGAATTTACATTCTAGTTTTGTTGCTTGCTTTTTGTAAATTGTATTTTAAAACTTATAAAAACCAATGTTGGTACAAAGTTTGTTTTGTGTGCTATAATTAGATCAAACAAATTGATCTAGTTTCTTGTGTGCTCATTCTAATTTTCTTAGTCTTCTAAAATTTATCACATTTCAAAAAAAATCCATATCCTTAGAACATAGTCAACCTGATTGATTGAGTCTTTTATAGGCTACCTTCCCCTAGAACACAATCGATTGGTTCGACTCAATCTATTATATTATGTTATGCTTAGCTTTATCAAAGAATTAAGTTGATATATTTGACTTAGTTATTTATAGTTTTCATGCTATTTTTAGATAATTAGTCTTATTTCATAACAATGTTATCTTTTTAGCCTCCAATTATTCAAGAACACTACATAATTAAGGATTTAGATAAGAACTTCACTTATTTAATTACTTCAAATGAAACTATTAAATTTCTTTATTCATGTATTTATAATCCAAAATTATTTATTACATAATGTAATGTAGTTGAGGTCATTCATCCTAGTCCTCCTCCCAATAACAATGTAGGGAATCCTCCACCCAACAATCCATCCCCTACTACCAATATCGGGAATGATCTTCCTATCAACACTAACATCCCACATCCTTATACTAGCAATGAAATCCTCTCATTGATACAACTCAAGTTATTGCTCAAATAATTCAATAAATGTACACTATGCAAACCACTAACCATTACTAAATGATGCAAATGCAATCTCATATATTAGAAATAGATAGTCAACCACCTCAAGTCATCATGTCTCAACCAAATAAAAAACTTATCCCTCTTCCTCTTAGAGATGTCAATGGGAATCTCATCCCTCAACCCCCTATGCATAACAAAAATATTTCAAAATATTTAAAATGAACCTTTATGTCCATTTATTGCATCCATAAACATCAAAAACAGCTCTCCAACTATCACATATGATAGAACTAAAGATCCCACTACCTTTTTTAAATATTTTGTTAATCTCTATAAAGAATGGGTCCAAACTAACACCTTTAATTCCACTATACTCTTATCCAAAACCTTTGTTGGTGATGGACTTGAAAGATATAACCAACTTCCTAGACATTCCATCTCACAAATAGATAATTTATTCAATGGTCTAGTGAAGGAATTCAAACATGATGACCTTCATAAAAATTACCTCAGCCATTTCATCAATTCCAAGAAACTTCCTAGAGAATCCACTCACACTTTCATCAAATGATGGAAGTCTATATATCACAAAGTGGACCATAACATGCATGATGATACTCTTTTAAAACTATTTTTTACTACTCTTAAATATCATCTTCAATACTATGTTTAGATCTTTTCCCCTCAAACTTTAGAATAATCTTTATACCAAGAAAAAAGGTAAGACTTTATTATGACTCAATTTGAATCACATCAAGAAACTACTAGGGGAACCTTTCCAATCATTTTCTCATAACATTGAATTATTAAGCCTCCCCAACCTCCAAATGGAAAATCTAATTCAACCAATTTTAACCCAACCCACCGTCCCTTATGACTAGAGTCACTTAATAATAAATTTCCACCCTTTAAACCCATGAGCTTTGATCCTTCCAAACCTCCTTGAAAATGGTATAATCTTGATAAGTTTTGTTGGTGGCATGCTACATAGATCATTATCATGAGTCTTATCATGATATTACCTAATTTATTCTTCTTTTCTTTCATGGTCCACATTTCAATCTCGATACTCTTGAAAAATAATGATATTAAGACTATCTTCAAGCCTCTCAAAACCAATCCAATGAACCACAATCACATCAACATCAACTACCTAAAGATCAAAAACAATTATCCCATACCTCCACCTCATCAACTATTTTTTTCCAAAACGTAGTTGATCCTTATGCCTAAACCAATAAGGAAAATATAGATAACATGAAAAACTTCAAATGGGTTTTGCATTTGTCTAGCCTTAACCTCTTAGGTCACATGAACCAAAGGAGCACCTAGTTCAAATGCCTACTCCAAAGTGCATCATCCATGGTCCTCCATTGCCTTATAAACATCTTCATACCTCTCCTAAAAATATTATTTCAATTTCAAAACCCTTAAAACCTAAAAAACCAACACATTTACCTATCTCCCAATGCACCTACAAACCCAATGCAAATCATTCTAATGGTTAAATTTCACCTCACTCCATATCACATATTGGGGAAACTTGTGATGTCCATCCACATATCATTTTAGACTTTGGGACATCTTGCGATGACCATACCTACATCCAATAACCCATTGGAGCATCTTAAGATGCCGATTCTTACTCTACATTACATAATAACAAATGAATTCAACTTCATGAAATATTATGAGACACATAATCTTGTGTTTAATATGTTCATCTTTGTTATAGACATTAGCATATATTTTAATTGTTATTTTAATCTCATGTTTCTTTCTTTTTGTGTCATTTATTCCATTTAGTGTCATTTTAATTGCACCATTATTTCCTTTGGATTATTTGGTTTTATTTCACTTTATAGTTTGTGAGTTGCATTGTAGTACTTTGGAGAGGACCATGTCTTCCTCACAAACACATTTTATTAGCCCAATTATTTCTTTTGGGTTCTTTTATTTTATTACACATTACATTTGGCATTTGTTTTCATTTTGGTTTTTATATATCTCTTTCATTATTATCTTTTTTATACCATTATTTACCTTAGTATCTTTATGATTATTTTACCTTTATTTACTTTACCTCTCTTTTGATATCACTACTACTTTCATCAGTGCTTATGTTATATCTTTTGCAGGTTAGTGTGGATTCTTAGTGACATGAATTTCATATTATAGTTCCCTCCCTTTCATCTCACTATTTTAAATCTTTATGATCAGCTACAAACATATTCATCATTGTATCACTTATTACATGAATGAATATCTCATGATCATCATCATTCATGTACTTCCTTTCATTTGAGGCACACATAGGTCACTTTTGAGATTGCACACTTACTTATGGGAAAGTCTTGGAGTCTTTAGACATATTAGTCTTTAGGTCCTTTTATCTAGTGACCAAGTGTAAGATCTCTTGTGTTCATCACCTATTTCACTCATGATTGGTTCTCCAAATCCATATGGAGGATGAATAGAAAAATAAAAAAGAGTTAAAACCTAAATCATAAAATAAATTAAAGGTAATGATTAAAAGGCAAAAATAATCTTAAAAGTTAAATCACACTAAAAGAAATGATCTATATTTGGCACATTTCCTATCTTATTCAAACCTCAAACTCCACACTTGGCCTCATGATATATCTGAGGTTCATTGAGGTATGGTAGGCTATTATAATGGGGTATGAGGTCTCATTATATCATATAATTTTAGTTCCACCTACATTCTCACACAAGTACCCAATCTTCACGGTAGATCAATAACTCTTTAAGGGGTCTTGAGGAATGCAAAACATGTTGTGGGAAGGTAGGTCCATTTTAATTTACATGTACATAGCTTTCATGGGATGATTTATGTAATTCATTTGTTAGCCCCAAACTTTGTGTTCATTAGTCAAAGTGTCCTAAGTCCTTATTGTCGATAGTTATTAGCTTTGATCACTTGACTAGTGTGTCTCATTATTGCTAAAGATTCTCACATCACCCATGTGTTACCTCACATTCCTTATTTACATCATTTTTTTAATCCCATTTTTGGATATTTATGTTAGCTAATCACATCCTTAATCACATTTTCCTTATTACTTCTCTTGTTTTATAGTTTATGAATTGTATTGTAGTACCTTGGATAGGACCATGTTTTCCTCTTTAACATCCCTTCACCATTTGCTTACCACACCATCTCATTATCATACTATTTATGTCATTACGTGGTTGTCTTTTCTTACATTCAATCTTAGAACAAGCATTAAGTTTGATTTTTCATCCTTTAGAGATTTTGCCTTTTACCTATCTGTCATGTTCTTATTTGATTTTTTTGGACTTCACTTATATTGCATATGGAATTTTACATATTTACATGTTTTTATTTATGTATGACTTAACCTATTTATTTTACATCTTGACTTACATTTCATTTTTCGATCATTCATGTTTTTCTTTATGTTTGATTCGACATGCTTATCCTACATGCGGTTACTTTTTACCGTCTTACATAAATTTTTTAGAGTTTTCTTGCATTGATATTTCATTTTTAATTTATGTTTTACATGATTCCTAACGTGATTTAGTGTGTTCTACATTTATTTTCCATCATTTTGTCATTTACATGCTTGATCTTTTGATTCTAACCCAACCTTAACAGTCATAGTTTGCCAAACAAATGAAGAAAATTAATTAGTTTTTCAAGTTATTCATTTCTAATTTAACCATCCTGAGTACAAACACATTACTTCTATTATTATTTTTGTATCCCTAGAATTTCTCAAATACAGGTGTTGCACCTTCCATTATCTAGACTAAGATATTTGCATGTAGTCATTCAATAGAAATATAAGTGAAGGTATATATAGGTTATTTTCAATTAATTTCATTTCATCATTAATTTTAGTATTTCATTTTTAGTTAGCTCATTTTCATGTGTTTTCATGTTCTTTCTTTAATCACCATCCCATGTTACACTCATGTGACATATGATGAGCTTCAAGTGGGGCATGTGTATACACAATATATTTATTGACTTTATCACTTTCTAACACTTACGCTCTTATAGGAACCTATAAATTTTTAATCTCTCTAAGTGCATGCCTTCAAGGGTACACCAAGAAAGGGGTGGGTAAACCATTGGTGATTAAAAATATTATTTTCCCTTATACCACCACTTCAAATCAACACAAACTTATCATATACACTTTCATAAGATTTGACACCTCCCTTACACACTCATCCAAGTAATTCAACACTCTAAACAACCCCTATATAAGCCAAAAATTCTTTTTGAAATTTATCAAAAAATGTTGACCTGGACTGACCCTATATTTAAATTATATTAGAACATTATGGGACTCAAATGGCCTTGATCAACCTAGACAATGACCTAACTTTATTTTATCAATTAATAATACAAGGTCGATTGGGTTGACTTTATCAATTAAACTTTTAGAAAGGTTTAGGGTAGATCCAACTATATATACATATCTTTTTCTCCATTTATTTAGAGAAAAAATAAAAACATCATATATTGTTCATCTGCTTATCCACCATTCTACTTGAGGATCATTGTTTATGGATTCAATACTACACTTGGAGATATAGATTTTATCTTATGGAGAAATTTTTTAGATGCATAGAAAAGTTATGTATCCTAGAGAATATGTATCCTTATTATCCTTACATATAAAAATATCCTCTTGCAAAGCACCTTGGCCAAAGGAGAGTTTGAGGCTCGACAGGTTCATCTTCAAAGGTAAGTATTCCTAAATTTGTTCCTATTTTGTGAAAGTAGATAGATTTTCATTTGTTAGCTTATATGATTCTTTCTCCATACATTAGTATTTACGATACATTATCTTATTATATATATTCTATGAATGTTTAATTTTTATGTTTATTGCCCCCATTTTGTGCCACATGCTTTGGTGAGCACTAGGCTAATTTTACTTTACTTTATATTTACTTTGTGAATATAGAAAACATAGAACCTAACTAGGGTTAGTGCATGGTATTTATTGAATAAAGGCTTTATAACCCTCTCTAGTGATGTTTTTATCATAAGGGACCGCTTGTTTAGGTCTAGCAAATCCATTTTAGTAATGACCCTAATTTTCTAAATGTACTAATAAGCAGAAGTGTAAAATTTGTATATCAATTTCATTTTCCATTGTATACATGTTGGATGAGCATTATAATTTTATCAATGTGATTATTCAAAAAAATTTCTTTTAGGCACAAATCATACTAAAATAGAAAAGTGTGGGATTGCACAAGCCCCGAAGGATTTTAGAGACATCATAGCCTAGAGTTATGAATATTTTAACGTATTGAATACTTAAATCCTCACACCATTCATTAAAATTGAGAGCTAAGCCTTTAATTAGAGGCAAAATATTATCAATCATTTTCTGAAGCCTTTGATTATTAAGGAGGTGTAAAAATTATTATCGACTAAGATTATATTTCTTATCATGCATTGTACATGGGTGGAATTTTTTTTTTTACAATTATGAATTAAAATGGACTAATACAACTATGTGTAGACTTTATAAACCTAAATTGAGATTTATAAAAATATATTTCATGTTACCATCACTAGATGAAGTAGTGAAAATAGTGAATAGCTCATAAATGATGTCATTTTTAGATGTATATTTTGGTTATAAAAAGACTGAATCAAGATACTTTTCAAAATCAAGTGGGGAACATTATCATAAAAAAGGATGTAATTCAACCTAATCATTTTTGGTTCTACCTTTTAATTTTCCATGGAAATCACACTAATAGACTTGATTATAAAGTGCATTGTGATTTACATTGATGATCTAATAATGTTTTCTAATAACCAACAAGACCATGTGAAGGACTTGAAAATTATGTTTCAAAGGTGTAGATAACATGGAATCTCCTTAAATTTAAATAAACACATATTCATATTTAATGAAGGAAATATTTTTGGTCACATCATTTTTGAAAGAAGCATATTGATAGACTAAGACATAGTAGAGGAACTTCTAAAAATTATGTTGCCTATTAGTAAAAAGGATCTAAAATCATTCTTCAAAAAGATTAATTTCATGTGTAAATTCATCTTGGATTCCATTGAAATATTTATACCACTAAATAACATGTTGAAGAAGGATGCCAAACTTGAGTGGATAGCTAAAACACAAGCTAATTTCACCAAAATCAAGAAGTCCATTTTCAAGACTCTTATAATTATAAGTCTAGAATATATTCAAACATTCTATATATATTCATTCCCCTCTGAAAACTCTATTGATGTTGTTTTGACTTAGAGAAAATAATTTGGAGAGGAGAGACCAATGTCATTCATGAGTTATAAGCTCAAAAAAATTAAACTTAGGTATTCTACAATTGGCAAACAATATTTTTATTTGATCAAAGTAGTTAAAACGTTCATGCATTATATTTTACATAGAAAAGTTTTTATTTTTATACATGAACCTAATGTAAATGTGATACTAATGAAAAATGAGTTTGTTGAATGAAAAGTTAAATGTATGACCATTATGTAGGAATTTAACTTGGAGATCCCGCTGATGAAAATTGTAAGTGGGAAAAGATTGAGTAAAGTGAGGTTTGAAGTTGATTCATAGATTTTTTGTCATCAATATATAGTGTAGTCCATCATGGATGATGGGTGGTATCAAGATACAGTTCATTAATTATTGAATAGTGGGTTCTCAAATTAAATATACTCCAATGAAAGAAGATAATTATGGATGAAGAGCAGAAGCTTCATGATTAAATTCAAAATGTTGTATAATAATAATAATAATCATAATATAATTTATTTTATTTATTTAAAAAAATTTGAAGTCACTGAAGCACTCATATATTTTCACCACAAATATGAAAGTGGACATGGTTCATGGAATGCTATGGTTCACCAAATACTCTAGGTAGGTTATTATTGGCCCCTTGTTTTTAAGGATTATCATTTTCATGTGATAAGTTACCACATATGTCAATTTATCACACATAAAGAGTGTAACCCTGGTGTCCCATTACAATTAGTTATTAAAGTTTGACCTTTTTAAAAATGAATGTTAGATGTTTTTGGAGGTATCAATGTTAATTATTATTCTAGACACAAGTTCATCTTGATAGAAACCAACTGTTGTACTTGATGGATCAAGGAAGATGCATTCAAAAATTATACAACTGAAGTGGTGATTGACTTCCTTAAAGAGCACATCATCACTAGGTTTGGATTGCCATTTACTCTAGTATGTGACAATAGACCCACCTTCTCTTCTTTAAAATTTATCGAATGGAAATATCACAATAAGGTAATCCTAAAGTACTCTTCTAATTATTATATACAAGATAATGGTGTTATTGTATTAATGAATAAGAATATTTTGAATGTGACTAAAAATATATTGTATTAATAATAATTTGATGAATTAGTTATAAGAGCTATTTAATCAAAGTTTTGAGGGAATCAACATGTTTTCATTATCAAAATGGACTCTAGAGGCTTTTATTTCCCTTTGATAATATTTCTCAAACTCGCAATGAGGTTTTTCGGTTGTGAATTGATAATTTTCATTTATAATTAGATATATAGGCCCTATTAGGTCTAGGTGAGCACATTTGTGGCATTATAGTGCTGATCATAATTTTAAATTAGATTAGGTTCAAGAGTGTAGATTTTGAATCACATATTTATATTTAGACTTAAAATTATGAATAGGTTAGGAAGGAGGCATGGTGTCATTTCATAGTATTAAGTAGACTACATAGTTTGATTAGGTCACATTAGGGAGTGTTAATGTCCCTTATTTATTGGTTGGTATCCAAAGCCTAACTAGGTCATAAGGGGGCCTAAAGCCCACTATTTAGTGGTGGTAAGGGTTTAAACCCTGACCAAGTCTAGTGGGGGCTTGTTGTCTTACAACTTATGGTGGTCGCACATTTATCCCTCACTAGGTTTGTGCAGGACATAAATGCACCCCAACCTTTATCTATCACATTTTTAAACCCAAATAGACTTGTGGGGTGGGGGCATTATGTCTACCTACCCCCACCTCTATTTATTTTTGTAATAATATTGTATATAACTATTATTAATCCTAGGTGTCTAGCATAGGTGTCTTATTTTTATCTGATTCAATAAGTTCTTTAATCCCTTAAGAATAGGAAGAGTCACATTGGGAATGTGAAGTGAACAAACACATGGGATTTTATATACTAATGTTTGATCTCATTACAAATTGAATTATGAAGACTATTTTAGCTCACACCAAAGATTGATTATTATCATTCTATTGATAATTTATCTAGCTTGATAGTGGTATCAAAATCAATACTTTAAATCGGTCATTTTTTATTTTTTTCAACTTTCTCAGCTATACAAACCTATATAAAAATATTCTCTTTCAATATTTTTTTATATAGTTTAACTACAGTGAACTAACACTCATCATGGTAGCATGGCAATGTGCTTATAATAAACTAACAAATACAAGATAATGCAGTACTAATTTTTTGGGAATTTTATTGTTCTGGTAGCACCTAGTGTGTTTGACATAATTCAAACCTATTATGTTCTAATTTTTCCTGATTTTAGAAAGCATTTTATCTTCTTCAAAGGCATTTTTCTATCTAGTGGGATGTTGGCAGTGATTAGACATGCATAGACCTACATCATATTATCTAACGAATGGGTGGCATAACTTTCTAATTAGGGCACAATTTCTAATGTAAAATCAACACTTCATTTCTCATTTTTGAGTTTGGTACATTGTGTGAATTTGTATATTGGTGTGATATATTTGTTTGTATTATTAGCTCACTATACTGGCATTCCCTTCCTACTTGTATTGGGAATTTTTTGGCACATAGTAGTCTCTTATGTGAGGAGTTTTATTATAACACAACACTTTTGTAAGTGCAAAACCTTCTTATTGAATCATGGATTTTTTCTTGGAGGTGGTAGTCCTTTTCCAATATTATAATTTTTGCATTAAAGATAAAATAAGGAGAGAGGTAATATTTTATGATTTTTATTTTCAAAAATTAGAATTTCAAAAATTCATTTAAATGCAATTTTCAAATTTTGAAAATCATTTAAATTTGGTGTAATTTTTTCATTCAAAATTGCCTAGAGCAAGCTACTCTCAACAAATTTAGTAAACAACAAGCAATTTTTTTAAATTCAAAGATAAATAAAGAGAGCTACACTTTTACCCAATCCTTCATGTAAATAAATGTAAATCTAAAAATCAATAAAACCAAGTATATTGATGTATGAGGTTTGCTTATTAAGCTAGTGTTAATGACAGGGAGAATCCTTTTCACATTCCACCTAGGTAACATGTACCACTCTGATCTCACATACCTTCAAGCCTATTTCACCTATTATTGAGTATATTGAAAGGGATAACTTATTCCATGTACCAATGGGTATATAAGAAGTTTGGGTATATTGTAAGGTTTGGTATATTGGACTAGTGGTATATAAAAAGGGGAACCATTTTGGAGTGATAGGGAACCAATTAGGGTTAAAAAACGTAAAACTCCAAATTCAAAATTCAAAACTTAAAACCATGTATTTAATAAAATTTATCATTGCAACAACATTGATTGGCAAAGATAGCTAATTAGAATGGTCTCAAAAAGTGGAGAGCACACTCATATTCAAAGATCTATGGATCAATATTTGCGATGGGATACACAACTAGTTGAGCCAACAGGGAATGAAAAATATATTCAGGCATGGAGGCAAAAAATGAGAAAGTATTGGCCTTGATGAGGGCCTTGGTCAATGGAGATGTGTTTAATCATATTTAGGGGTGAAATACTTCATAGGAAATATTTCACAAACTAAAGGAGCTACATGATTCCCACTTAGAGTTGGAATTCATTCAGTTGAAGTTGAAAGATGGTGATGTGATGAGATTTTATTTAGAGATACATGCCATCAAGCATGATTTAGAATAAATGGGTGTCAAAATTGAAATATATATGACTGCATTCATAAAATTCCTTCTTTCCAACCATTCAACCTATTTGGAGTCTCTAAAAGCAAGCAATATGTTAAAGACTCTTGCATTTGATCAATTGATTCAAAAGATGGCAGAAAGAGAAAAGGCATTTGGAAGAAAAATCAAGTCCAAAATATTATAAATTATATGTTATGTCAAATCAAATTCTTCCAAAACATCAAACAAGGCCATTTATTCAAAGAATGAAGGCAATAACAAGTATAAGGGAAAAGGTAGTAAAAATGAAAATCAATGTGGTCAAAAATAAAAAAGATAAATAAAACCTCTACTATGAATGGTATGATAGAAAATGAATTCATGAGACTCATGAATGCATAAATCCATGGGAGAAAATTTAAGCATGTCATAAGAAGAAAGAGGAAAAATCAAAGAAAAAAGGAATCAAACTCTACCTAATTCACTAGTGAATGTGTATTTTCTAGTACATATGTTGAAGCAAACAATGTCTTAGTTAGTTCTTTATGGTTTGATGCTTTGAATCTTGATACTGGTGCCACTCTACATATGACTATCCAAAGAGACTTATTTGAGGAGTTTAGTGAATAAATTTTTGTATGGTATACCTCACACATAAATCAAGTCTGCAACCATAAGGAAGAGGTACAATAAGACTCAACTGTCTAGGGCTTATATATTTCAAACTCTATAGTTTCCTCTACTTTCCTTAATTAAAATGAAATGTGTTATCCCTAGTGCTTATAAGGAAACACAACCATTCCATTCTATTAGATAATGGTGATGTCACTATCAGGATAAAAAGTGATAATTTTTTCACCTTGATTGGATATAAGGAGGGGAAACTACTCAAACTTAGGGGTGAGCCATCAATTTAAGGAATCAGCTCATCTCATGGAATACAGAATGTCTCTAAACATGTCGTGGCATGCATTATTTGGGAAAACTCACTATAACAACATTCATGTATTGTAAAATAATGGTGTTATTGGCATGCCTATGTTTCCCACAAAATTAGATGAAAAGTGTGAATCCTGCATCTCAGCCAAACACACAAGAGATCCATTCCCAAAGTCATAGTGGAAAGATAATAGAAAGTTATAACTAGTTCACTCATACTTGTGTTCTCTTCCAATCCTCTCCATTGGTGGTTATAAGTACTTCATTTTTTTAATTTATCACTACAATAGTATTACTTCAATATACTTTATGAATAAATAATTAGAAGCCTTTAAGACTTTTAAAAAGTTTCTAAACATGATTGAAAATGAAGCTCAAACCCACATCAAGATACTCTAGACAAAAGATGGTGGTGAATTCACTTCAAAAAAATTTGAATCCTATCTTGATCAAAATGGGATTAAACACCATCTTATAGTTCCTTACACTCTATAACAAAGTAGAGTTTTAGAAAGAATGATTAGAACTATGATGAATATTGTTCATGATATATTGTACTACAAAGGGGTAAATCTACATTTTTGGATCAAAGTAGTTAAAAAATAGTATAGATCTGCAACATATCACCATCAATGACTCTTGAATCCAATACTCTATATGAGATGTGGTGTGGAAATCTTCATTCAGTGTGACATCTTTGGAAATTTATATCCACTTATTATGCATTGATTCCAAAGGAGAAAAAAATATGTTATAACATAAGAGTCGATAATGCATCCACTTTGGATATTCTAAATCTTCCAAGGTATAAAAGTTATATGAGGAGAAAGAGAATAAGTTTCTTGTCACAAACAAAGTTATCTTTTGGAATATTATAAAGGAAAAATAGCGTATTGATTGGAAACTGAGTCAACTTGACAAATATGCAAATTTTGATGTATACAGAGTGATTTGGGTGTTCCAAATAATGAGTACGAGACATACAATTAGGAATATATTAATTTTATATTGTTTCATATACATGAGCTTGAAACTCCTCTTGAAGGAGAGAGTGAAACTTCATTAGATATTCAACAGTGGCCACCAAAATAGAGGATAGGAAGTGAAGCAACTTTAGAGATTAAACTTGAAGCACCTCAAATATATAAAAATATGCCTAAGTGGGCCAATCAAACATTGAAAGATGTGAAACCTAATTAATTTGGGAAAACATGCACAAAAATTTCACATGTAGATGCATCACAATCACACAATTACCTTAAATAAATTCTAGATAAAATTGAAAAGCTCACCTTTAATGATTCTCCAGAAGAATAACTCAATGTTCCATTTGATTCAGAACCAACATATTTCAAATAGACTGAGAAACTTTAATCTTGGAGAAAAGTATTGAAAGATGAATAAGTACATTGGAAAAAAATTGGACTTGGAAATTGGTTGATCCTCTATATGTCTGCAAACCTATTAGCTGCAAGTGGGTCTACTGTAACAAATACAATGCTAATGGTTCACTTGACCAACATAAATTAAGGCTTCTCACAAAGGGATATGCTAAAAAATAAATAATTAACTATAATGAAACATTTTTACCTGCAACAAAATGGACTAATATTCAAACCATGCTGGCTCTGATAACTCACAACAAATGGAAAATTTACTAAATGGATGTTAAAAATATAATTATAAATGGTGACCTCAAGGAAACTATGTACATGACACAACTTGAAGGTTTTGTAGTAAATAATCAAGAACATAAGGTGTGCAAACTGGAAAAATTATTGTATAGTTTGAAAAAAGCCTTTCGAGCATGGTATATGACAAACTAGTTGAACACCTCACGAACATGAACTTCAAACATTTTAAGCTTGAAGATGTAATTATTTTCATCAAAATAGTTATATTTATGGTGGTGTATAATGATGATTTTCTCATTATAAGGAACATTGAATGGTACACTACAAAGTTCAAATCAGCATTGATGAAAATATTTGAAATGACTTATCTAGGTTATCTTCATTACTATTTATGTATTGAAGTAATTCAAAAACCAAAGTATTTGTTCATCACTCAGTAGAATTACATTAGTGACATTCTAATTAGGTTTAGAATGAAATATTTTAAGCCTCTCAGCACACCCATGGAACAAAATCTCAAATTGGCATCTAAAGACTCAATAAATTTAGTTGATGCCACTAACTACATACAACTCATTAAAAGTCTTCTTTATGTGATGACAACTTGACCATATATATAAATTTTAGTTGGTGTGCTCTCAAGTTTCATGCAATGACCTATGAATAGTCATTATGTAGTAGCAAAAAGGGGCCTCAAATATCTTAAAGGAATAAAGAATTTTGGGCTAAAGTACTCCAGTGAAGGAGACTTCAAATTAGTTAGGTATTTAGATTCTAAATATACTAGTGATCATGAAGATGGAATTTCCACCTCAATTTTTCAAATGAATTTAGGAACAACATTTTTTAGTTGGATATCTAAGAAAAAATCAATGCTTGTAATTTATTCAACATAAGTAGAATGTATGGCCACTTCAAAATCAACTAGAGAGATCTTATGGCTCATAAGGGTTTAGTTAGATTTATAGGAGCAATAGGTTTCGTCAACACCTCTCATGGGTGACAAAACTTATATAATTCGGATGGAAAAGAATCACTTCTATAAGGCCACCAAAGAAGACATTAGGAGGCTAAGAGGCAAAGAAAGAACCACTTCCCTCCCAAATAGAGACTGCATGGAGGAGGACGTGTGATCAAAAGAGAAGAGGCCAAGACCTAAAACCATCAACTCTAGATAGATGCAGGACCAACCTAAGGTCATTCTAAAATGCCAATGATAGGCCTCACCACCACCAAGAACCTAGGGTTTGCCTAAAGAGTAAGAGGATAACATTTCATCATGGCTAGCTACTCAAGTAGAGTTCAAACAAAAAATGTGAACCCCATCATTGATAAAAGTCGAGGAGATTCTAGCAAGATAGAAGGATGAATGCACATCCCAATACTTAAGTAGATCCTAAATAATAAATGCCTTGAGTAATAATTTTAGACACATTTGAGGTGTCTCTAAAATTACACCCTATCAAGGAACCCACTCTTGAGCCATGCAAGGAACAACCCCATAAGTAGAGTGAAGAATAGAATATTGTGTCAAGCGAGGAACATCATATGGTTGATTAAAAAGTGGAAATTTACACTCTAACAACAAAGTAAGTTGATATGGGAGATGTCCCTAGTAGAGAGGACCCTGGCATCAGTTCCTGTGAGCAATGGGAAAAAAGGTCTTGAAATCATTGATTATATTATGACCCCCAAAAGGGTAAGGAAATGATACACGAGGAAGAGTTGTATCAATAACCTCTCATTCATGCCACATTATAATAAGACACACCCAACAAACATTTATATTTATGGAACCTTTTCCCTCAACATGAGTCCACAAAATAAAGTTGACATGAAATGTCCTTTGAGATGGAAGTGTATCATGATGAAGAACAATTTGAGATTCTAAGGGAGATCATTAACATAAGTCCAAAAGTGGTAAGTTTTCTAGATATGCTCTGGATATGTCCCATGATTGCCTCTCTAATGCAACTAAGTGTTGCACTTATCAAGTTTGCCCTAGAAGTTTCTAAGAAAAATCTTATTAATATCCATGGCATGAGCTAAATACGTGCCAAACATTAGGAGGTCCTACACCTATGTAAGGAGGAACATGAGACACACAAAAGCTTGAAGAGAAAATTAAAGAACTCAAGCTAAGATGTAATTTATTAAATTGAATGACATTTTACTTTCTTAGTTAGTGTTGTTTATTTCAACAACTAGCATGCAATTCTTTCGCCACTATATTATATTCCATAATTTGGCACCTCTACTATCCAAATGCTAAAAATCTTCATGCTTCTTATTAATATACTTTCTATTCTATTAAAATAAATTACTTATCAAATATTTTAACTCATATTTGGGGCAAGAATACAAGTTGGTACAACCCCTACTTTCCATCTAATTTTCCATTATCGACATGATTAAACATGCTTTGATGCTGAATGAAAATTTGGTCAAAGATTGATTAAGTTAAACATAATAAACTTCCACTAATTAATCATAAATAAAAATAACATATTTATAGCCTTGTAATCTCTTAAAGGCAAGGAGAGAGCCATCATCCAAATCCCTAAAATATCTATCTATGTATAATAGTATTTCTCACAATAAATAAATATTCTAAGTACATCTGAAAGTTATAATAATATCAAAGTATTAAACCAAGATTATCTAATGAAAATCACATTAAAATATATATTCAATTTTGTAGCATATAAATTCTATCAAAATACCTCCTAAATTTTTAATTACCATCAGAGATCATCCTATGAAATTCTAGGTAAAAGTGATGCAAAAAAAAAAACATTTTACCAAGCTAAGTGAAAAAAGAAGAGGAATCCACATCAATGGCATAAACCCATAAAACCCCTTAGAAGTTATAATCTAGTGTGATTTTATATCATACAAAATGTATCCAGATCTTTTTGACTATTGTTTAAGATTGGTATTTGAAACCCTAAGGTCAAAAATACCCACCCATAAATTGGAAACCTACCATCAAAATAAATTTTGGCAAATCCATCCACTAACAATATTAATCTACATAAATTACATAAGGTTGCATAAGATTTCCCAAAATCTAAGGACAAATTGTATTATGCAGAAGTTAACAAAAAAGACAATTGAACCACATAAAAAACATAAACCCACGTAATATTTTATAAAATATTAGGTTATTTTCCCTTCTATATTCATCCACAATATTAAGGCATAGAAAAGGGGGAAATAAAATACACATTTACATAAAATGTAAACAAAAGCATGGGATCGATGCAACATTAAATCCTTTTCATAAGATCGAATTACATTTGAATATAATAAAAATAAAAAACAATATTAAGTCACCAAATACATGGGAAACAATCCTTATGTGCAGAAAACTAGATCATCTCATAGGCCTCCCATGAATTGGTAGATGCAATCTCAAGACTTGTTCTCATCATAAGCACCACCCCTATTTATAATCTAGATTACTAAAAAATCACATACTAGATATATAATGTATAAACATAAATCCTCGTGAGAATCAATAAAAGGATACCATTATCTAAAACTTGAATAGCATGTAATGCCTAAAAAGGGGTCCAATATCTGAAACCTTGATATTTATTAAGTCTAAAACATGGTAAATAACACAATACACCAAACAAAATTTATCCCGCATAATATTTCCTGAATGAATAGTCATTTTACAGGTGTAACACATCTATGGTCTTGAAATACAAACAAAATGGAAAAAATATCCACATACCTAAAATGAAAATGAGAGCAAGGGATCTGTACAACATTAATTCCATTTCCCATAATACAACTAAATTTGAATCTAATAAAAATTAAAAACAAACAATAGTAAGTTAATAGATACAATGGAAAGGTCCTTATGTGCAAAAAACTAAATCAATCTCATATGTTATTTAATTAAAAATACATCTACCCCTACCCACTAAGTAAAAAAATATCCAACACAATATGTTGTGTCAAATTCATTTAAACAATTGCATTTGAATCTAATAAAAAGTAAATATAAACAACATAAAGTCCCCAAATATAAAGGTGAGGTCCTTTTGTCTATAAAAATAAATCTATCTTATCAAATTCATTCAAAAAAATTCCTTGAATCTAAGGTTATTTTACATTGCATATTCATCCACAGTCTTAGAATACCAAAAAAGAAAAAAGAAACATGCCTACATGCATAAAATGAAATTGAGAAGATGGATCTATGTGACATTAAATCTATTTCACACGATAAAACTACATTTTAACTTAATTAAAGATAATAATATGAAGTCACCAAATAAAAATGAAAGGGTCCTTCCATGAAGAATAATAATCATCTCATAGGCACATCACATAGCGAGTAATCTCCATAGGACCAATTCCACTCATAAATAACACCTCTAACTAAATCTATATTACTATAAAATTACATATTAGATAAATCCATTGTTGTTAGAAGCAAAAAAATAGGAGATAAATTTAAGAAACCCTAAGAAAATGTATCCCCAACCCATAAAACAATAACCTGCTAAAATAATGCATTATTCCAGATTTATTCAAAAACTCAATTGAACCATAAAATTGGCAGAGACCCACATAACATTTGCATTTTTTGAAATCCACCCAATCATGAAAATGAGAGAAGTAAAACTACATCTAAAATTTACAAGAAAAAATGAAGAACATGATATAAAATCACTAAATATAAAAGGAAAATGTGTCGTGTAGAATATCAAATCATTTTCATGGGCATATCATGAATACAAACCCCAAAAAAATAAATTTTTAAAACACTTTGCTTCTGATATTCTTAGATATATATTTTTTTTAATAAAATAAAGTTGTAGGTTGCATTAATATTTTTATAAAATTATAATATCTAACAACAACCAATAATCACAAAATCACCTACAAGAATACATGTGGATGGAATGCGATCACATAAACAATGCATCTATAAAAATAAAAACATCATAAGCTTATCACGTGATGGTCTAATGGAAGCTTGATTATGTCCCAAGGTACCCAAATTTTTGAAACAAGATGGACTATTGACATTATTTATACTAGAATGATTTGTAGATCCTATTAAGATATATTTACTTATTTATACTATTGTTTCAAGGGTCATAGAGGGCTTTGAAATTGGGCCAAAAAAACTAAGACAAGTGCATTCAATTATTTTGGAATCTTGTTTTTAAATCTAATATACTTAAGACAAAAGAAAGAAAGAAAATATAACATACTTGGACAATCTGGAAGTAGATTTTATACATTTAAAAAAGCTATCTCCACCAAATGTTTTCTATTTTACCATCATGTGATATCTGGATCACTAACCCACACAAAACTTAAAACAAGGTAGTAAATTTCAACACATTAGACCACTGCAAAATCATGAGATCATAGGACACTACCAAAATTAATAACAAAAGAAAAAGCATACTTAAATCTTAGGCAAACCATTTTTAAAAATTAAGCATTATGAACCATAATATGGAACAAAGAGCAATGTTAGCACCTCATTATGGCAAAGAGGCACAAATAATGATTTATTTTCACTAGAAAAACCCTAGATTTCAAATCTCGAGGCCCAAATCAAGCAAACACAACACAAATCATGGGGCTCTCTGCATTGGTAAAAATTTAAACCAATGAATCCATTCCCTACAATGCAAAATGAAATACAGTATACTAAACAAAAGACATCATTTAAGATCTTACCTTGAAACTCTCTACAGAGGATTTGCAGCATGAAGAGGCTCTCCGCATATGATGCTCTTGTCCAATCAACCAATCAAAACAACAAAATTTTCCCACCCCAACCTATCAATTTTTTTCTAATCCTTCTCGCTTCACCAAATACAATAAATAATAACAAGCTTTTATGGGCATCTAGATCTTTATAACCAACTGTGATATTCCTTAATGAAGTAATCCAACATTCAATGGAAAATCTTCAAATCATGTAGTCCACACAATCCAAACAAATACAACACTGAATGATAGATCATACTCGTTTTGTATAACCCTGTCCTCTATCTTCCGTGCAATTAATGTCCATCCTGAATCCAAATGAAGTGACCCATAATATAAAAATAACTAACTAATTAACTTGTATCAAATATTATTATTTTATCTATCCTATTAAAAAACTTGCTATTCCATTTTTATAAAATATTCATATATTTTTTTTTTCATATTAATCAATGAAATCTAATTGACCAACATATTCAACAATAATTTAAAATTAAATAAAATGATTCTAATAATTTATTTCATAAACCAATAACTAAATTATATATATATATATATATATATATATATATATATATATATATATATATCGTTTTTATTATTATTACTGAGGGGCCTCATTAAATCTCAATTGTTCTTTAACCTTTTCATTCCTGTTTTGAATTAAGACAATCGGGCTTTGTAAACATAAAAGACCGAGTTAACAAACAGATTACACAAATTTGGTATAAAACTTTTTCGAGGCAAATCATTGTAAAGTAAGGAAAAAAGATTAGAAGTAATTGCAAATCAAAGTTATTGTATTAAAAAATGGATGTAGTGTAATTGGTAAAGTGTTGGTTGTTTATATTTATATATTAAAATTAATTTTTTTTTAAATATTTGATATAAAGAATAAAAAAGTTAAAAATAGGATCATATTTTAAATAATTTTAAAAATATATATCATATTTTATATATTTCAGTAATTCCTGTAATGCTTAAATTTTTTTAAAGACGTGCAATTGTTGAATTAGTTGTATAATTTTATTTTGGTAACATTTCACAGAATCACCCTCCATTTTCCATCAATACAAATGCGCAGTTAATTACAAAAATGTCTCGTCTGTGATTTTAACATCATCTCGAATTTTTTCTTTCGGCTGTATATAACATTGGACACAACTGACTCTTACGAGCGAGCAGGCCAGCATATGATAATTAGGGAAGTCGATGATCTCACAGAGATGGCTTCGATTCAGCGTTATTGCTTCCGTTTTAAATTGCCATGATTGAGCAATGGCGGCGGAATCATGAGACCGTCTGCCATGTCTGGAAGTACATTCGGCAATTCAAAAACTATATCTTCGTGAATTTATGAGAATGCTGTTTGGGAACTAATACTCAGCCCGACGAGGACGGTTCTGCTGCCGGTTGTGCCGATGATGCGGAAGGGTCTTGTTTTTGGGAAGTCTGGAGGTGGCCACCATTAGCTACGCGTTGAGCATCTGCGGATTTAGGAGATTGAACCATCATTTGGGTTTTCCAGGGTGGAGGCCGTTGACCGTTGTATAGGATTGGAATTTGTTGAAAGGCTGTTATCAATATCGGGGTTTACCCGCGAGGTCACCCCGTTAGCTACGCGTCATTAACCCAGCTGTCAGCCGGTTGTATGTAAAGTAGGATAAAGTTGTTTGATAGCTCTTTTATTCACATACTTATCATCATGGCATCTTGTTAGTGTCGAACAAAAGAACTATCAAATAAATAAAAATACTTTAATTATTATTGATTAATAAGCTTGTAATAGAGTTGTTTGCTTTGTCTGTGGTTGTGTCTTCTCAAATAGTTTTATTTTTCACTAATTTTTCGAAGTTAATTTTAGAATAATTTTAATAATTTAACATTTATTGAAAGAATGGAAGGAAAAACTTATTTGTTTTAATATTAATTAAAATAAATTTAAAATAATAATAATAATAAATTTTATTTTAATATTTTTTTTAATAAATAAGTTTGATATTAATTATGATAACAATTTAAATAATACTCTTAATTTATTTGAATTTTGAATTTAGTTTAATTTAATTTTCTTTTTTTCAGATTTGAATTTAGTTTAATTTTTCCTTTTTTTTTCAGATTGCTTTTTCAATTTAAAAAAGTAGTATTTAACGATTAAATTTTCTTTAGAAACATTGTGTAACCGTTATTTTCTTTTCAGAAATCTCTAGTAACAGCTAGCTATTTTCCCTCGGCCTTTTAGTAGTGTTTAGTCTTACTATTCCACATAATTTTTACCTCTGATTAAAGATCATAAAAGGTGATCTGAAATGTTGAGATACAAAAAATTAACACTGTTTTTTTTAAAACAATTTATGAAATAATATGAACTATGAAAGCGTTAAATCTTTGACATGCCTCCTTCATAGAAAAGATATATACTGGAAGGCTAAATTTCTTCGAGAAGCTTCTGATTATATTGAGAAGCTGCTGATTAAATTGGCCAAGCAGATAGTAGACCTAGCATTCCTAAAATATTGCAGGGATCACAGAATCTTTCCTTCTTAGGTTCGTGTTAAGCACAATTTGTGTAATGCTGGTAACAAAAACATCTCTGACAGTGATTAGCAAGACAAGGTCTTACATGAACAACCTGTCTAGTGATTGGCAAGACAAGGTCTTGCTTGCTAATGTTCTTAGAGCAAACGTTTGGAATAAATTTGATTGCATGTCACATTTAAAGGCCTTTAATGCTCTTTGCAATGTAGAGACCAGAAAAAAGGACAAGTTTATTGCCCTAAGTGATCAACGGAATAGAGGCATCTACAGGCACAATTGTAAATTTCTGCATCTACAGTAAAGGAAGGTTGGAAAGAGGGGAGAAATACTAATCAGAGGTACAAGAACAACACCTACTCTAATCAATATCCGTATAGCAAAGCTTCAATGGTGGAAGATGATTTTAAGAATAATTATCAAAGGTGCAAAGTTGATACCTCAGTGCCTGTAAGTGCTGGTATAGTAGTTCGATTTCAGAATAATAGTGGTAGAACGGTTTTTTGAGAGAATGTTCCAGATCAAGGTGAGGATCATATACAATAATCTAAACACAGGCCCAGACGCACCAATAAACCAGAGATTTTGCTCAACTTAAGATACAATTGCGACCCATTGGTTCTGTGCATCAGGCTCTTAGATGAAGGATGGGATTACATCTTGATGGGAGAGAAGAAAAGTGCTGGTAGCTCTACAGAGATTATTATTAATAGATCCGTTATTAATGTGACCAGTAAAGAGACTTTCGTCAGACAAGACGAATTAACAGACGCTGATAAGGTGGCGGACGATCCAGCAACCTTCCTTAAAGTGGATGATTTTGTAGCGACTGTTAAGGAAGAGATCGATCCTACAAAGAACAAGTCTGCCCTTTCTAATATTGTTCCTCGCCATGATCGTCTGCCAGGTGTTGGGTTGAAGAAGAATGGCGTTTTATATTCCTCCTTATGTTGCCTACTCGGCTTGTTGAAAAACGCATGAAGAAGGAAGGGTGTTTGTAACAATGTTTTTCATTGTTTTAACAAGAAGAAGAATGTGGTATACAATAACAATGTATAACTTACAAACAATCATCATAGCAACAACAATTTTATTTCAAACTGAGAAGATAATTTAATTTAGTACTAAATATCTCCAAGTTTCATGTTAGCAAACCTTACTTCAATGTTTTAAATAAATCTTACTTCAATGTTTTAAATAAAGGTTTAGGCTTTGCTATCGCACCTCACAGAATACGTAAAAAAGACTTTATTGTAGGTATTGACAAAGCTCTAAAGCACCTACCTTTCAACTTAGTAGAGGTAGTTAGACAAGATCATGTTGTGGCTCTACAAAAGGCTAAACCTCCTTGTAATATTTTTAAAGCAAAATGGGGGACTCTTAAGACTCTTAAAAACAACGATGACATAGTAATCCTCAAAGTTGACAAAGGAAATGCAATAGTTGTATTAAATTGTGTCGACTATGATTCTAAAATGTTGGATCACTTCTCTAATTGTGGTAGTTATAGAAAACTCAACCACAACCCAATTGGCCACATCATTAGAAATGTCACTAAGGTGTTAAAATCTTCTTCATTGGATGATTTAACCCAAAAAAAAAATTGATCCCTACGATCTATGGGGCTCCAAAAATACATAAAGAAGGTGTCCCATTGAGACCTATTGTGGATACAACTAACTACCCCAATTATAGCCTTGTTGCTTTCTTCGCAAATAAGTTGAAATCTCTTGTGGGTAAAACATCATCCTTCATTCACGACTCTAGGGATTTTGTTGATTTTATGATGGAGAATACGGCAGATAAAGATGATTTAATAGTTAGTTTTGATGTAATTTCACTCTATACGAAAGTCCCCATTAAAGAAGTAGTGGAAGTTGTCGTTAATCTTATTAATAAGGAAAAACCAAATCTAGTTTCTTTGTCCTTGAATTCCACTTTCTATACCTTCAAAGGTGTTATCTGTGAATAATGCAAAGGCATGGCAATGGCTCTCCCTTGTCCTTAGTGGTCGCTAACCTTTTCATAGAGAAATTTAAAGAATGTGCTCTTTTCTCCTTTCCATGGAAATGTAAATGGTGGACAAGATATGCAGATGACACTAATATGTGTTGGTAACATGGAATGGACATCCTAGAAGAATTCCATTCCCACCTCAATAGTCTTTCTCCTAGTATCAAATTCACCAAATAAATTAAGATAGAAGGTAGTCTTCCTTTTTTGGATGTTCTCATTTCTAGAAAAGAAGATGGCACCTTAGCTAGAACGGTATATAGAAAAGACACACATATAGACTTATACATGCATGCATCTTCTCATCACCATCCATCTTAGAAAGTAGGGATTCTCAAAACTTCGATCACTAGGGATTTCAAAATTTGTGATGAGGATAACATTGAACATGAAATTAAACATTTAAGAAAAGTTTCCAAGTTGAATATGTTTTTGGGTAAGCCAATAACTAAAGCCACTAAATAGGTTAAAGAAGATTTCAATAGAGTTAAAATTAATGTTCATGTCATAGAAAGTCCTAGACCGTATCTTCCTTATGTTTAATGTATTTTCAATAAGTTAGCTAACATTCACAAACAATAAAACATTAACTCTACTTTCTTGCCTGTCAATAAATTAGGTATGACTTTAGGGTCGATGAAAGACCATATGGACCCTAACCTTCATAGTAATGTCAACATTGTAGATTGTTCATGTAGCACCCCTTACATAGGGGAAATAGGAAGTTCCATTTGTACTAGAATTAAAGAACATGTAATAGACATCCATCTTGAAAGAAGAGAGAAATCAGCTCTAGCTGAACACTCTTGCAAGACCAACCATGTTATTAAGATAAAGAGACTAGAGTTATTCATGCTAAAGATCACTTCCAAAAATTAAAGTTAAGATAAGCTATTGAAATTTTGAAACACCTAACTAATTTAAATAGGACTACTCATGCTTTGAAACTATTGTTATATAATGTTTAGTTAATTTTTTCCCTGTTTGGTGTTCGTCTTTGCCCTTTGGTTGGTATCACCCATCTTTATCCTTGGTAATTTTATCAATAGGTGGTATGTTAGAGTATGTATTTCATGCATTTTTTCACATTTTCTAGTGTATTAGCTAGTTATTTAATCATCTGATGAGTTTGTCCTATGTGAGAATTTATTCCACATTAGCCAGTTTAGCGACTTCAGTATTTCACCTTTTCTATATAAGCAAGAGCTTTTATTTGTACTAGCATGCTTCATTATATTTCATTCTAAATAATATATGATTTAATTTTTTTTTTGTATATCATATCTGCAGCTTCCTTATGTGATGTTTTATTGATAACACTTTGGATTCTTAGGTTGGAATGTCTTTACCATTCCTAACATGGCATCAAATTTTGAGGTGTTACTCTCATCTGCATTGTTGTATTTTTCTTAAGAAATTTTCCTTGCCATTGCTTTTGCCCTTGTCACAAATCCTCAGCATTTTTTTCCTCTTATAATTCCAACACTTTCATTGAAGCTTTGTTGAAGTGTATGGTTTTCTATTATTAGACGGAAGGTGGAGAGGAAGCGTAGGAGAGAGGCGTGCATGAAGATCTACTTTTGGCATCATTTTTAAAGTTTTTGCATTGGTTTTAAAGTTTTTGATCATGGAGATCTACTTCAAGAGGAGATGTCCTTGTTGTTGCTGAAGAAATCTTGTTTTGGCATTGAAATACTTGGTTTTATGTGGTGCTTTATGTTTTTTCTTTTATTATTTATAGGTATGTGCATTGAAGTTTACAGATCTGAGGAGAGAAAACAAGGTACTTGAGAGAGGCATCATTCTTTAAGATTTCAATTGAATTCATTTCTAAGGCATTGGAGGAGAAGTCTTGTTTTGGCATTCAAAACACTAGATCTATTATGTTCTTTTTCTCTATGTCAGATCTGATGTGTTTTTGTGAACTAAGGCGTCAAATCTAAATTTTTTTCTGAGCATTGGATTTATTTTGATATATGTGTTGATTTTTAAAGGAAGCATATAAGTTTGTTGCACTGTGTTCATTTTTAGATCTGCAAAGAAAGCATAAGATTTGCATTGTCTTTACTTGGAGAAAGATACAAAATAAGACATTTTTTTGACATCTTGGCATTTTCTACATACTTCTCTTGATTTGTGATGAATTACACCAAAACTTTTTTGGGTTTTGTGTGCCATGATTTTAGATTTCTAGATCATTTTGAAATTATTAATTTCATTACATTTTTTAAAAGTTATGATAGTTTTACTAACAACTATTTTTTATTTCTCTTATCTGGAAAATAGGTTGTTTTGTATTTTTTAAGCCCTTAAGTGAATTTTTTTCCATTAAAGTACACATAGTGGTGTATGGGAGGATTTTTTGAATATTTTTAATTTTTTTTGGTTCAATTTTAGTTCCAATGAGTGGTTGGATACCTATATTATTTTTTGATTTGGTCACAAAAATTAGTTTGTAGTGATTTTTTTAATGTTTTGATCCATTTTATGAAAAATCATAATTCTTGTAACCTTTGAACCATAAATCGGATTTGAGTTCTATTTTTTTTTTAAGCATATTTTTTTATTATTTATTCATTTGTGTCATTAATTTATAAAAATTCACTACTTTTATAGGTGCCAAATCGGGAGGAGGGAAGTCCTTAATACAATCTTCTAGGGGGTTGTCTTGATGTTGATTTTGTGTACCCTTCACATTTTTTTTATCTTTGATAATTAATTAGCATGGATTATACTTTAAGTGTTAACCATTGTAGGCATTTGACTACATATAATTACCATATATATAGACTTTAAATGGAAACAATCATAAAACATAACCATAGTTTACATAAAAATTTGAAAATTTTAGCATCAATGTGAGTTTAAAGAGTGTATGTGCTTGATTGGAGGATATGTGAGTGACAGTGTTTTGTTTTATTTTGATGGGTGTGATTCTCTATTCAAAATGTGAACTAAGTTAAAGGGTTTGTTTGGAAAAGTAGATCACTTATGATTAATGCAGCTTGAAGTGGAGCTTACTTCACTTAATCTAGATGACTTTATCTTCATTGTAGACTACTCCACTAAATTTAAGTATTTATTGACACATTTTAAGGGAAGTGAATGAGATAAAAAAGATGAAGAGTGTGTATACTTGATTGACCCCTTCCAAATCTTTGTTTCTACCTTTTTCTCTAGTATGGATGCCTTAGGTACCATATTCAAAATGTTAGATCTTGAGTTATTTTGTGAGAGACTTACTAGGGAGGAATATAAATTGTCTCACCTTGAGTCTTCTACCTCTCAAAAAATATTAGTGGCCTCACATCTTAAAACTAAGAAAAAATCTAAGGGTAAGAAGAACACTCCTCTTCCACCTCAAAATGCACATAAGCCTAACATTAATACATCTAAACTCAAACCATCTTTCAAATCTAAGAACAAGTCTAACCTATCTTACTCCTATTGTGGGAAGACTGGTCATGAAGAGTCTAGGTGTTTCAAAAGAGTACAATCCTTAGAGGATGTTGTTAAGAAATACAATATTTTTATCTCCACTCCTCCATCTCTTGAGCATGGGAGAGCACTTGATGTTGTTGGGAGATCATAGTTACCTATTTTAGATAGTTGGGTTCTATATTTTGGTGCTTCACATCATATGAATTCTACTAAGGAGTCATTTGTATCTCTTGGTCTAAGTTCCAATTCCAACATTAAGGTTATAGATTCTTCCTACATTTTTATTAATGAGAAGGGTGACATATAACTAGATGGTGGCCACATCACTTATGCATTATATGTTATAAAAATCACCACCAATCTACTTTTAGTTTATCAAATTTGTCATTTTGGTCAAGGCAAGACAGTGACTTTCACACCACAAGGTGTTGAATTTTGAGATTTTTTAGAGCTAAGCACAATTATTGAATAGGGTGTTATTGATCACAGTTATCAACTTTACTATTTGAAAGGTTTTTTTGATAGTCCTCCTTTAGGAATGTGTTTAGTTTCTCATGTTGATTTTGAGAGTCAACTTTAGCATGAAACATTTAGACACCTAAAATAGAGATATTTGAAGGAGTTGAGCACTCATAATATGGTAGAGGGTCTTTCTACAATTTCATGTCTTGATGGAGTTTATCCTGGTTGTGAATTAGGGAAACAACACTATGATCCATTTCTTAAAGTTATGTCTATGAGAGCTCCTTCACCACTTGAGCTTATGCATAGTGATTTGATGGTCTTTTTTTACTCCTTTCAACGAAGCTAAGTATGCACTTACTTTGATTGATAATTTTTTGATCCATACTTGGGATTATTTCTTCAAGTAAAAAAGTGATGTCTTTGCTCACTTCAAATTCTTTAAGGATTTGGTCGAGAAATAGTCATAGATTTGCATCAAGAAGCTTTATATAGATAATGGGGGGAGTGCTTTAGTCGAAAGTTCTCTAAGTTTTTGGTAGTCTATGGTACTATTCACTAGCATTTTATTTTAAATACTCCACAATATAATGGCTTAGTAGAAAAGAAGAACAATATTTTGAAGGAAATGGCTTACTACATGATGCATTCATGGGATTTACCTCCTATCTATTGGGTAGAGGTAGTCAATTTTGAGAACTACATTCAAAATCACACACCACATTGAGCAATTAAGCATATCACTTTGGAGGAGGCTTGGTCTAGATCCAAGCCTAATGTCTCATTTTTTTTAGTCTTTGGGAGCCTTGCTAAGATGTTTATACCAAAAAAGAAAAGGAAAGCATTGGATAAGAAGAGAAAACCTTTTATTTTTATAGGGTATTGTAAGGATATAAGATCTTATCATCTTTTAGATATTAATACTCATGATGTTTATTTTCGAATACATGTCCAGTTTGATGATCACTTCACATCTCATGACTCTTCATATTCTTCCATGCCTTCCTCTTCTTCTTTTGATGATTCACATCCTCACGAGGATTTATTATTTAAGGAGATAGTTCAAGAGATTCTTAAAGAGGTTATAGAGGATGAGGATCATATTCACATTAATTTTACCACTATGCCTAGGTGGACATGTACTATAGTTTATGAGGTAGCATCATTCATATTGGATCTTCCACCTACTTGATATCATTGTGCACATTCTCTAGGTACTAGACTATTATGTTAGGCATTCTCTAGGGATCCATAGTCTTTTTCACAGGCTCATGGGATATAAGAGTGGGATGATACGATGACAGATGAGTATTCTTCATTGAAAAAAAATCACACTTGTGATTTGGTCACTCTTCTTAAGGGAAGAAATTTGGTTAGGTGTAAATGGATTTACCGTACCAAGTGTGCAGTTAGTGGGTCCATTGACAAGTATAACTTGCATGTCTTGTTGCAAATGGATTCTCACAAGTCAAAGGTATTGAGTACTCTAAGACTTTTCTACCTATTACCAAGATGGATTTTTTCACCTTGTACCTTTTTTGATGCATCATAGGGTTGGAAATTATATCAGATGGATGTTAAGAATACTTTATTACATGGATAATTGCATGAGGAAATATATATGGAGTTATTTTTTGGGTTTTTTCATGATTCTTCTCTTATTTTTTGACTTAGGAGGTTTCTTTATGGTCTCAAATAGGCCTCTTAGGCTTGGTATGAGAAGATGGATTCATTTCTTCTCTCCACTAGATTTGTTCATTACCACTATGATCCCACAATGTATATTTAGAATATTGGAAAGGACATTATTATTCTAGTCTTATATGTTGATGATCTGCTTCTCATAGGTAGCTTTTCATCATAAATTTAGACTATTTATTAAACACTTTCAGCATAGTTTAACATAATAGATCTTGGATTTTTATACTTCTTCCTTGATTTATAGATTTTATAGTCATATATAAATATTTATTTGATTCGATAAAATTATACCCTTGATCCTCTTTATTATTTTGGCATGGTTGATTGCAACACAAGTCCTCCTTTTCAATATGGATTGACTCTCATTGCCTCTTGTACTACTCCACTTTGTGACCCTACATTATATAGGTAAATGGTTGGGAGTCTTATGTATTTAATCCATACTCACCCCAAAATTTCGTTTGTATTTGACCTTATATATAATTTTTCATATGACCCTCATGAAAGTCATTGACATGCTACCAAGAGGATTTTATGATATCTCTGAGGCACTACTCAATTTGGATTATACTACCCCAGATGTTATACTAAGTTGGTTGGGTACAGTGATTCAGATTGGGTAGGTTATCTTGATGATAGGCATTCTAATTATGGATATATATTTTGTCCTAGATATTTACCTATTTCTTAATTATGAAATAAGTAACAGGCTACTACACTTTTATCTATAGAGACTAAGTATAGGGTAATAGTTACAGCAATTCAGCAGGTTATTTGGATTTGTCAGTTGTTATTATTTTAGGAAATTAGGTGTTTAATTCCTAACTAAATAAATAGTTTGAGAAAAATAAATTAGTAAATATATATGCTTTAATTAATTTACTAATTTATGTGAATAGATAGTATTTTGTCTTTTTCTAAATATAGCAGTATGTGAGAGAAATTAGAACTTAACTTATTTCAACTGATTTGAACTGAGACAAAGCCTAATACTAGAGCAATAAGACTAAAAAATAGGCTGGAATAGGTTCTTGAAATTTATTTTTGATTTGGACAAGAGTGTTGAAAGTGGACACCCTATTTTTTGGTGCTATAGTTTTATTCTGGTGCTAATGTCTTGAGGTTGAAAGCTTTCTGGGTTCTATTTGGTAGGTCAGTGTTACCCTGTCTATGAAACTTTGAGGCCTAAAATCCTATAGATATCACTATGTGTTTGATTCAATATTTAAAACACTTAAGAGCTCCTGGTACTTAGACTTGAATTGAAACTTAGAGAAAGAAAAGAAGGGATTAGTGTGTAAAGGATATGTTGGATGCATGTCACACTCTGTGTGTGGGCACGCTACCCACATACCAATACTCTGAAGAGGGATCAAGCTATTGTAGTTCTTCCATTAAAGTGTTTGGTGTAATAATATGTGATGTATGCAACTAGATGCAAAAACGGATGTACTTTGAATGACCAAGGGTTGGTATGAGTGCTTAAATAGGATTGAAATGATCTTAGAAGGTTGTAGGCAAAGAATAAGGGAGAGTGATTGAGTGTGCCTACTTGTATTCTTGCTTCTTTCCTATAAATGAGTGTCAACCACTCTAAATAGACTTTGAATGGCTCTTTATAAGGTAATTAATGATCATGGGTTAGATGAATTTGTATTAGGCCAATAGAGAAAAATACAAAGATTCAAGGAAATCTGACCATTTGAGGTAAAAATGAACTTGGACAATAGCACCAAAAATAAGACACCCTAAGTTATGGTACTCCTATCTAAGTTAGGAGTTATTGTCCTAAGGGGATGAGACTTAGGGGGATAGATTTGGGCTTAGAGGGTTGTATGAGTCTCAAAAAGCTTAGTTTAAAAAACTACAGATAACTAGAAATTAGTGAAAGACTAACCAAGAAGGGTTGTGTGAGTAAGAAAGAGGACCTATAGGTTGGGTATTATTAGTCACGCCTAAGTCATCCAATTTTGTATTTTATATCACATTTTCCCTCCTTTTATTCTAGTGATACAACAAAGCAAAATACTAGGATAAAGAAAAATAGAAAACATCCTGAAATTACCTATAAGGGAGAAGCTCATGAAGTTTTGTGATATTAGATGTGCATAGAGACAGCACACTGTGAAGTGTGAATCTACAAATGAAAAAATAAATTATATTAGTTATTATTAAATATGCTATATCTAAAATAAGGATGTACAAAGCTAAGTAATAGGAAGGGAAAGGAATGAATACACCTTACTAGGTATGTGAACCAATATAAAACTTAGGATGCTGGATTGTGCTAAGTATGTGTTGAATCAAGAGTAATATCATGAACAGAGATGAGTGATCAATTCCCTAAAATGTGGCTCAAGAATGAAAAGGCTATCCCTTTGGATCCATTGTCACCAACTAAGTGAAGTTAATGAATCATGTGTGTGCTAATTGATGTCTAGACTATGTGTCCAATCCCTTTGAATAGGTGGTTCAAGATTACAAAGGCTCGCCCTTTGGCTCCACCATTGCCTCATGAAGTGAATCTATGAAAAGATACCAATATAGAATAGATGTCATATGAGATGGCTCATGGAACCCATGGATGTACTGGAAATATTAGAAATGTGGCATGGATAGCCAAAAGTGTGTTAGAAACTATGCCACTCTTGGCCATTTTTAATGATGAAGTTTAGGATTGTATGAAAGCCACTTCAAACTGATGTACTAGGCTTATATGAAAGCCAACTCAAGTACTCAAAAACCTAAACTTGTTTGAAAATTAAACTTGAATGTAATGCCAACCACTTATAGATGGAGTAAGGCATGTAACTACTAAGAATTCTTGAAATAAACTCAAACTCAAAAATAAAAGAAGATCAATGTGTCGTGCACATTGCCTCCAATCACTGATGTCTACAACATGTATTCTGATCTAGAATTTATGCCAACTATATAATCTTAATTGTAAGTGAGAACCATCATGCCGTGCATGATAACCCCTTGTATTTGGAAAATTGTGCTAAAACTATTGATTTTGATTGATTTGGAAGTGCAAAAAATGTCCCCAAACTAAACTTTTTTCCTATTTCTAGAAACCTTGAGTGTTTTATGCTTGGATAAGAGTGCCAAAATATGGGCACCCCTATTTTTGTTTCTACTAACCATTTCTAGCATTGTTGTTCGATGTGAAAATTGACTATTGACCTCAAACTATCACTATTTTTATGCTCTACTTTGATTGGTTTGACTAATGGATTTTGTGTTCTGTATTCTAACTATTGTTGTTTTGACTCTTATGAAGTTTGATCTCTATGACAAAACCCATGTTTGACTTCCCCTCTTCTGAGGGTAGGAATGATCAACCTGCAATGACTGCCCTCAGAATAAAAGAGTTTTATAAGTGTGTTAAGTTGTATAGATATATGATGTAGCATTTATATTTGACAAGATAAATTTGGATATAAAAATGTTTGTATTGTTATATTGTTAGATCAATAGGGGTATGTCTAGATAGATATAACAATGTAAAAGCATGTGTAAAGTACTAAACCGGAACTAGAAATGTTAGATGTTAGTTGGAGGTATGGAGCATGATGTTCATCATGGCATCCAAGAAGGCAAGGGAAATGCATGATATGGATCATGGCATTGCACATAATAAGAAACAAATAATTAATCAAGCAGCAAGTAAGAAGCAATAAGGGTACAAGGATGGCCAAGGGGAGATGAAAACAAGGGACATAGATACATGTCACTCAAATTGGAATACAATCATAGAAGACATGTTCAAATTCCACATACACATACAAGTGAACAAGCAAAGTTGGCATAAGTGCCACAAGTACATAGAAGAGTACAAACAAAGGGCATTGGCAAATTTCCTAAGGCACACACATGAATAGAAGCAAAGGACATTGGTAAATGTCTTAAGGCACAAGCAGGAGACAAACTGGAATTGGAAATTCAATCACACAAGCTATGCTAAGCAAGTAGAGAAAGTATGTAATAACTAAAAATATGCAAGAACATCTAACCAATCAAATAAAATGTGAAAGTATGTAAAACATATGCAATACAAGACTAGGTATATGCTAAGATATACACAAGTGTTAGATACTAGTCGAATGTTGATATAATATTCTGTGTAAGCTATAAAGTAATATACATCAGCATGATAACTTAGAGTGTGTAGTGTAGGAATGACATAACCTAGATGGTGTAGTCATGTAGAAAATGCCCCTAGTGGGTATGTATATTGATATGTGTATGGAATGTAGAAGTAGGAATACCCCCTCAATGGGTAGAGTAAAGCGATCAAATAGTTGGATGTCATTGCACACACTTAAAGAAGATCAAGTGAAGCAAGGTAATGAAGGAAATTAACATACAATAGCATGAAATAGCAAATGTAAGTCATATAATGATAGTGGTAATGTAAAGCATGCATCATGCATACAATTGAAATGTTTTTGGTATTTTGATATAGTTGATTTTTTTGTATCTTAAAGTTTTGTATTGTTTTATAAATATTTGAATTATGTACAATCAAGCAGAAGAGACCATATACAAGAAATTGAAAAGGAACTATGACCAATTAAGTAAAAGGTAGTTATGTATAAGTAATACTATGAAGAAATGATACTAACCGATGAGTCTCATAGGAGACTCCCTATCATTTTGTCCTGTATCAAGAAGAAGGATCATGCATGATCATGAAGCATGATGGAAATGTTGAAACTATGGTTATAAAAGCTATATATGTTTTAAATGCTCTAAAATCTCTATAGTGGAAACTAATTATGGGGTCCCCTTGTAACTTTGAGAAGTGGATGCAACTATAGGGCTCATAGGGACCCATCTAGTATTAGGAGAAGCTCTATAAACATGTGTTCTATGTGTAGATACATGAGATCCCAATGAGACTATTTTGGGTGTGAACATGGTAGCTGAAAGATGTCTAGAATCTTAAATCTATGTAGGTGTATGAACCCTCTGTATTGGTAATGAAGGTCTCAATTGTGGTTGAATTTGGACTGAAAGAAAAACTTTAATAGGTGGATAAGTTGAAACTAGATCAGAAGGGGTGCTAACATGAGTGACAAAGCTATAACCATGACTGTAATCAACCTACCTATCTTCATAAACTTGGGTGATAGCATGTACCACCTAATCTACTATAGGCAAGAGTTGGTAGTAGGTGCAGGATAAAAGCTAGATGAACCAATTTTGAAGAGAAGAGGGACAGATATAACCACTAGTGTTTGTTTGTGTCTAGTAGTGATAGGGAGATACTTAAAAGTAGGATACATCTAAGTAGAAACCATGCATAGAAATATGTTTATAATAATAGTCCACATTATAGATAGCAAATAAGGGATAGAGATCATGGAATTTTGCATTAATGCATGGAAGACTTTGACTTGAATCATGCCATTTATAATATGTTTTGCAAGATAGTCTTTAAAAAGTTTCCTCATGAGAGAGAGAAAGTATGTAAAAGAGAGCATGACATTATACATGAATACCTTTATAACTTTGATATGTGATATGACATTTCTAGTGTGTTTATCATGATAAGCTTGAAACAAATTCCACATGAGAGATAGAAAGCAAGTGATAGAAAGCGTGAATTTGTGCATGAATGTATAAGAAACTTTGGTATGTACTATGACATTTCTAATGTGATTAGCATGATAAGTTTGAAATATTTTCCACATGAGGAATAGAAATCAAAGGATAGAGAACATGAATTCTTGCATAAAGACATACAAATTTTTGATATACAACATGATATTTCGAATGCATTTAGCCAAATTAGTTGGTAATTGTTCTATATGAGCGGAAAAGAATATGCAAAAATAATTTTGAAATCTTGTGCTTGTTTGACAATGAATTTTGTAATATCATCCCATATAATGAAACATAAACATGAAATTCAAAGGATGAAACTTTGTACTAACATATGATAGACTCCATCATCTATGTACATGATAGGGCCCATTATGGTTTCCTTATTATTTGCAATAAATGTAAGCAAAGATTGTAAATCAATGAGCAACATTTTTGTAATTTGAGTATGGATGTAAGGTGATACCTCTAGAAATAAAGTAGGATCTAGTACATGCAACTAGGGATTTGTCAAAAAAAATTTCACAAAATATTATTAACTTTTGAATTCGAAATTTGATTTCTGATTCAAATATGTATCTACAATTCAAAAATTTGAGGGAATAGTACTTGATTTACTGGGACCTAGTAGGTGAAACTAGGGTTTTGATAAAAATAAAAGTTTGAATTTACTATTAATTTTTAAAATTTGAAATGATTTTTTAATTTAGATATTCAACTAAAAATGTAAAAAATGATTAGAAAATAACTAGGAACTAGTTGATGCAACTAGGGTTTTGAATGATTTTTTTTAAAAAATTAATGCAATAATTTAAACAAACTTTGTATAATTTATCTTGAAAAATTTAGGAAAATTTTGAAAATATTTCTAAAATTAGCAATATATTTTTCCTAGTGTGTTGAATGTGTTTGTATGCAAAAAGGACCTAGTATGTGCAAACTAGGGTTTGAAAAAAAATCTGATATATTTGTAATGAATTGATAGATTTATGATTTTAAATTTAAAAAAAATCAATAAATTATTGCAAAAAAAAAAGAAATAAATGCCCCTAGGGTTTCTAGGGTTTTCGTGCGAAAGTTTGAAGTAAGTCGGGTTCACCAAATATTTTATTATTTTAAAAAATTAGGTGTTTAATTCCTAATTAAATAAAGGGTCTGAGTAATATAAATTATTAAATAGATTTACTTTAATGAACCTACTGATTTGTTTAAATAGATTGTATTTTATATTTTTTTAAATATAGCAGTATGTGAGAGAAATCAAAACTTAGCATATTATGGTTGATCTGGACTGAGATAGAGATTGATACTGGAGGATTAAGACTAGAAAATAGGATGGAAATTTTTTTTAAACTTTATTTTTTATTTGTACAAGAGCACCGAAAGTGGACACCTTGATATCCAATGTTATAGTCTTATTCCGACATTGTTATACTGAGGCTAAAAGTTTTCTAGGTTTTGTCTAGTAGGTCAGTGCTACCCTATCTATGAAATTTTGAGGTCTAAAATCCTATGGAGCTCATTGTGTGTCTAATTCAATCTTTGAAACCCTAAGGATCTCCTAGCGCTTGGACTTGAATTGAAACTTAGGGAAAGAAGAGAAGGGGTTAATGCATAAAGGATACCATGGATGCATGTCACACCTCATGTGTGGGCACATTACCTACATACCAATACTCTAAAGAGGGATCAATATAATGTAGTTCACCCATTGAAGTGTTTAGTGTAATAATATGTGATGTATGCAACTAGATAAAAAAATTGGATGTACTTTGGATGACCAGGAGCTGGTACAAGTGCTTGAATAGGCTTGAAATGATCTTGGAAGGCTATATGTAGAGAATAAAGAAGAGTGATTTATTATACTTACTTGTATTCTTTATTATTTTCTATAAATGAATTCCAACCCCTCTAAATGGACTTTAAATGGCCTTTTATAGTGTAATAAATGATCGTGGGTTAGATGAAATTGTATTGGGCTTATAGGAAAAAGATAAAGATTCAGGGAAATTTGACTATTTGAGGTAAAAATGAATTTGGATAGCAGCATTAAAAATAGAACACCCTAAGTTTTGGTGATCTTGTCAAAGTTAGGTGTTATTGTCCTAAGGGGATGAGACCTAGGGGATAGATTTGGGCTTGAGAGGGTTACTTGAGTCTCAAAAAGATTAGTCTAAAAAGCTACAGATGACTGGCAATCAATGGAAGACTAACCGAGAATGGTTGTGTGAGTAAGAAAGAGGACCTATAGGTTGGGTGATATTAGCCATGCTTAAGTCATCTAATTTTGCATTTTATATGACTATAATTGTTGATAGAGTTTGGCTTCATGAAGGATTTACCCCCTATACTTTGGTGTGACAACTAGAGTGTAATTCATATATCTCACAACCCAGTTAAGCATCAGTGGACCAAGCACATTGAGTTACATATTCACTTCATTCATCCACATATTCATGATGGCATTCATAGCTTGGAGTACATTCTAATTCAACAACAGGTTAAAAACATCTTCATGAAGACTTTTGCATCACCTCGTTTTTTTGAGTTGCATGGTAGGCTTGGGGTTTCGGAATTTATCCTTTAGGGGTGTTCACAAGAACATTTTCTATTTTAATTTCATGGATACATATTGTACATGATTACCTTATCAAGCCTAGTTATCGGGACTCATAATATGGATATGCCATTATTTATTTTTGGCTTTTGTTAGCCACTAATTTCATGTGGGGGCGTTAGATTATGTATTTCATAGATTTTATCATATTTGATAGTGTATTAGTTAACTATTTTATCATCTAGTGAGTTTATCCTATGTGAAGATTTATCTCACATTGGCCAGTTTGGCTAGTTTAGTATTTTACCTTGCCTATATAAGCAAGTGCTTTCATTTATACTAGCATGCTTCATTCTGAATAATGTATTATTTGCCTTGTTTTTTCATATCATATTTGTACCTTTTTTGTGTGATGTTTTGTTTCTAACACTTTAGATTTTTGGGTTGGAATGCATTTACAATTCCAAACAGTATTGTCTTTTTACACGAGTCCTTTAAGATCATTTAGATTAATAACTAGAATAGCTAATAATTAACAATAGAGCTTTCTGCTTTATTTTTGTCTTATTGTGGTTGTGTCTTCTCAAATAATTTTATTTTTCACAAAATTTTCTAAGTTAATATTAGAATAACTTTAATAATTTAACACCTATGGTGAGAACAAAAATAAAACATTATTTATTTTAATATCAACACATTAATAATAATAATAATAATAATAATAATAATAATAATAATAATAATAATAATAATAATAATAATAATAATAATAATAATAATAATAATAACTTTATTTAATTTAATTTATTAATAAATAAGTTTGACATTAATTATGGTAACAATTTAAAAAATACTCCTAATTTATTTGAACTTTGAATTTGGTTTAATTTTTCTTTCTTTTTTCAAATTGTTTTTTCCATTTTAGAAATTAGTATTTAGCAATGATTATTTATTATTTAGAAACACCATGTAATGGCTATTTTCTTTTTAGAAACATCTAGTAATAGTTATTTTCTTTGGGCCTTTTAGTAGTGCTTAGTCTTGCAGTTCTACATAATTTTTACTCCTAATGAAGGATCACATAAGGTGATCTGAAATGTTGAGCTACAAAAAATCTGAGAGTTTTTCTCATAAGAGCTTTATCTAATAATATGGATTGTGAAAGTGTTAAATATTTGATAAATAATTAATTACTATTATAATATGATAAAGTTTATAGATATTATTTATTAAAAAAAAAATCGTTGTTAACAAAAAAAGTTGTAAATAAAAAAGAATAGAAAAAAAAAGGTAACGCAGGAGCTATTATAATTTCAATTAATTTTAATAAACATGATTGATTGATATTTAAAATCAAAAAATATTTCTCAAAATATAACCTTTACAAACAAAAATATATATCAAAACATTGATTTGTAATAAAGATAATTGATTAATATTTACAATTAAAATATCAAAAAACATTCTTTAAAATATAACTCTTTGTTGAGAAAGATACATCACAGCATGAACTTTTTTTAATTGTATATCTTAAGGCATTATATAAAATCACTAAATTACATAGAATGTTAGTGTCTCTACTCATATTTCAGAAATATCTATATAATATAATTATAATGTTGACTAAGCATGCATCCAAATTAGTGAGCTCTTCTATCCAAGAAGTCACGAGTAAGGGGCATCCACATCGTTAAAATGATCGAGGACATGATCTTTTCCTTAATTGCTTGACTCTCTATATTAGATACTAGAATGATTTGTACCTTGATCGATAAATATAAGCAACCATAATCTTTACTATATGGACTACAACCCTTTCGATGATGCATAAAATTTAAACAAATCTTAACTAAAAAGATGAGGAAAGACCACAAGCAAAACTATAAAACCCTAAAATTACAGCTAATATAACTATTTCCATAGATGCCCCACCATCACAACATAGAATAGAGCCAATACAACCACATAACTGGTGTTTCCACTAACAAACCCATCCATAACAAGAGTTAAAAGGAGCATTATTATAATAACGCAACATAGAACCACTAAAAACACAAAATATTTACCTTCAAAGAGGAATAAGTGAGTAGAATAACCAACCACAACTTGACAACTGAACACAAACAAGAAAGAGCCATAAAATTCTAAAATTTGAGTGATCACCAAAAACATTTAAAAATGAAAGAAAGAACCCCACACTATAAACCCGAGGGGCCACGTGTGATTATGATGTTCTTCCCTTGATTTATGTCCTCACTTCAATGATGTTCCTTTAGGAAAAACCCTAACGTTAGGGTCTCTCAAGAGCACACCTCCTTCCATAATTATGAAATAATTTCAAACTTTTTTTCAATATCTCACGTCTTTCAAGTTTTCAAATGTTAACCTTAGTTTTTAATCCCTACCAAGGTAGGGTACACTTTCATTTAAAGTAACAATTTTCTTCCTCTAACGAATCAAAACATATCAATCAATATATTATTACAACAATACTAAAAATTTTAACCAAAATTTTGAAATATTTGCTAGCCTAATATAGGAGAATACTTTATTTACTTATTTATGATTGGATGACTTTATTTTGAAATTTAATATTTATTATATATATTTTTTCTAAAAATAAAGTTATGTTAACTTTCTATATCCAATAGCAGTTGTGTTGTAGTTGCTTACATCATTTGAAGTTTACAAAAGAAAATATTAATCATTATATTTATTACATAAATATTTTCTAAAAGAAATGTCATGTCAGCTTTCCATATCTTGGAATAGTTTTAAAAAAACAAATATTCTAATATTAGATTTATGACCAAAAAATATTAATTTTTTAATTAATTTACACATAATAATATTTTTTCATTTATTTCTAAAAAAAATATTTATTTACTTTCTAATTTTCAAATCAACAATTTAAAGAAAAAAATATTTTTATGTTGATAAATAGACGTTGAAAAACAAATATAAAACAAAAAATCATTTTAATTATTAGAGTTTTTTACAAAATTATTTTAATTTAAATTTGTTCATCTATTAACTTTTCTATTAACCATTTAAAGAAGACAATCTTTTTTATTTTGTATTTCTTAGTTTCGAAATAAACACTCACAAACAAATATAAACAAAAAATCAATCTAATTTTATTATATTTTTTTACAAAATATTTTTAATTGAACCATCCATGTGTGTGTGTGTGTGTGTGCGTGCGCGCGCGTGCGCAAAATTTTGTACACGCTCTTTTATCAGTGTTGTTTATTGAAAGTTAATGAAAAGGACACCATTTTAATAATATGCAATCTTTATCTTAACTTCCAAGATCCATAGTCAATACAATATAGTTAAGATTACAAAGCAACGATAGGGACACTGCTTTACTAATATGAAATCTCTATCATAACCTCCAAGATATATAATCAATACAATATAAGTAGAGACTAACCACTACATAATCTTTATTTTATTTAAGTAAAATTTTGATTCAGTTTATAAGTGTTATATCACTATTATCTAAAATAATTACTTAATATTATATTTAAAGAGAATTAAAAGTTTTTATTAAAGTGGTAAATAAACTATATTTTATTTCACATATTATTTTTTATAAATAAATTTATATTAAAATATAATATAAATATTCATAAATTTTTAACCAAATTTTAAAAATATATAAAAATAATAATTCATATTTAATTAATTTATTTTATCATTTAAAAAAGGAGATATATATAAAGTTTAGGTTTATTTGATTATCAGCATTAATAATAAGATAACCAATAAAAAGTTTTTTTTAAGGCACAACTAATATTTTCTTGCCTTTGCCAAGAATTAATTTTGAGAAGTCTGTTAGCGATGTTAAAATATCAAATTGCCACTGTGATAGTTTTCTCCAACCCAGATGGCAAGGAATTACTTATGTTGGATGGCACGGTTGTGCTCTATCACCAGCTTCGAAAGCAGGTGGACGAGGGGGAAAATGGAGGTAGATTGGTGCACCCTTCTCTTCCTGACGGAAGTGCTTTGTTGCGTAGGGGTGGTCAATTTGAAGCAAGGGAAGCCATGGAGGATGATAGTGTTTGAGGATCTCCAAGTAAGGAATCTACGGGGGTTGCAGGAAAGAGCTCGGGGCAGGATTTTAGTGCAGGCAATGCTTTGTTTGGCCAATCAGCTTGTCAAAGTAAGTAGCCAAGGGTTTTGGGTGGTGTAAAAGCTTCTCCAATTATTATTTTTGAGTAGGAGGTTTTTGTGGAGGTGTTTCAAATTGAGGATTGGTATGTTAAAAGGGGTTTGGTGTGTAATTTGATAGGTTTTCGTCTATTTTTTTTGTTTTTTATAAATGACGCTTTGATTCATGGTAGATTGTTATAGAAGGAAGTAAGGAATTATACCTGTGTTAGATTTTTTTTATTGTGGTTTTTTATTATTTTATGGATCGTAACAAGATTTTACAAGTCAAATTCTAGAGTTGTGAATATCACCTTTTACGTTTAAAACCTCGGTCTCCAAATTTTAATCTTTTCACTGAAAATCTCTCTCACAAACCCATCTGGGTGTAGATGCCATATCTTCCTCTCCAATTTTGGTTGGAGTCTCGACTGTCAGTGATTGGGGGAGCCTTGAATGATTTTATGAAAATTGATGTTTATTCTTTGAATTTCTTCCAAACAACCTTTGTTAGGGTTCTTGTTAGTCTGGATATTTCTCAAAACCTTCTAAAATGATTGTGCTGAAATTTAATGATAGATTTTGGTCTCAAACATTTGATATTGAAGGTCTTCCCTTTGGGTGTCATAAGTGATTCAAATTAGGTCATCTTACTGCTTATTATCAAAATTCCATGCATAAAGTGGCTTCTTCATGGTGGAAGGAGGAAAGTGAAGAACTCCTCACAGTATTTTCGGTTTGCAATTTTTTTTTTAACTTCTAGATTTTTTTTAGAAGTCCTCAAGGAGGAGGTTTTGAAAGCAGGTTTGGTTCAAATGGTGCCACCAACTCAAATCTTGGAGGTTGTTGTTTCTTCTAAGATTAGTAGTGTCGATTCCATTAGTAGTAAAAAGACCTGTAGAGGCTCACCTATGGATGTGTGTAGCTCTCCAAGTTTGGACACAAATTTTTTGAGTAATCCAGATGAATGGATGGTTGTAAGTAAGAAAAAAGAACTATTTATTCCCAGTTCCCCTTCTAGGTTACTTTGCTCTCATGTAAAGTGAATAAGGGTGAGACTTAGGTCTATTTTGTTTTATGCTTCTGTAAATTTTATTATTTGTTGCTTAGTGGAAGTATTTTTTAATACTTTACGGTTGTTAGTATTGTTTTGAGTAGGTTAGTCAAAAAGTTTAACGATTTTATCATTAAGCCATGCCTCTTTAGTATTTTGAGTTATTATATTATTGGAAAGGGGACCCATAAACCCTAATATTGATTTTTAAAAATTACAACAAAAAAAAATGTGTAACATTTAGAAAATAATGTCCAAAGTATAGTGTTTAACGCATCCATTATCTAAAATACGAATTTCTTATTCAAACATAAAATTGGGTATGTGAAATCTATTTTGATGACTATCTTCCCATGATTCAGGCCCTAAAAACCTTACTTTAATTTTTATACCTTCACTCTAATTTTTTGGAATATGGACTTCTCATTCTTACGATAATTGAACTATTTGGGTATTTTTCATAAATATTTTTCATGGTGACGGATTATAATTGGTGATCTAAAACATGTGGATATTTAAAAATATGCACACAAATATACCAAAAGCTTTATATTCAATTGTTATGGACTATGAAAGCATAGAATCTCTAATTTTTTAAGTGCTTCAATGTTGTACATCAAAATCACACTCATAAGTATAGTACTGAACATCATCTAGATAAAGTAATGTAACACAATGTGTTATTAATATGAACTAATATGTTACAATGAATGCTATGTTGGAAATATGATGTATAATGTTTATAATTTACACGTTACATGATATATATGTCCGTCATCATTTTAGAAGGGAAATGTTGGGCTGCTGTCATAAATCTGGGAATTTTAACGAGTCCGAAAATTTTGCCCTATTCTAAAACGAAACGCTGAAACGACCGAAAAAACAGGTGGTGAAAAGTTGTGGGGTCCTTTGGATTCTGAAAACCTTGAATGGCGTCAATTAATTCTGAAAACGTTTTCGTTCTACGGATGATTAATCCGCACCTTTTATTGTCGGCCACTTTACCTTCCCTTTCTTTGTAAAGGGAGGTTGGGCTTACAATTTCTTTTTGGTAAATGTAATACTTTATATTAATTATGGTTAATGTGAGATTAATTCAATTATAATTCAAATATATATTTTAATGTTAATTTAAAAAATAAATTTTAATAATATATATATATTTTTTTTTATCAATTAGTAATCAGATCCCAAATAACTAGAACATTAGAATCAAACTCTGGATTCCATCAACATAACTAAAAATACCAAGATTACTCAAATTTGGTAAAAACTTTTTACAGGTACATGATTGTATAAGAAAAGGAAAACTGTGGAAGCAACAGCAAAACAAAGCTCCCGTATTAAATAATGGGCGTGTGCAGGAAGACTGTTGTTTGGTGTTCGGAATTAGTTGTATAATTTTAATTTGGTAACTATTTCGCAAGATCGCCCTTCATTTGCGATCAGTACAAATGGGCAGTTAATTACAAAACTGTGTTGTCTGTGATTTAAAATTCATCTCCAATTTTTTTATTTCGGCTGTATATAACAATGGACACAACTGACTCTAGGAGCAAGCAGGTGAGCATATGATAATTAGGGAAGTCAATGATCCCACAGAGATGGCACCTCTACATCATTATCGCCATTGCTTCCGTTTAGATTACCATGATTGAGCAATGGCGGCGTAATCATGAGACCCTCCGCCATGTCTGTAAGTACATTCGGCATGTCAAACATTATATCCTCGTCAATATATGAGGATGTTGTTTGGGGACTAATACTCAGCTCCTGCTCCTGCATACTTTCTGACATGCACATTGAAGTGAACGATTCTGCTGGTGGTGGTGCCGATGATGCAGCAGGGTCTTGTTGTTGGGAAGTCCGGACGTGGCCGCCTCCTTCCCCTGCGGGAAGCGTTATACTTGCAAAAGCTGCTGCAGCAGCGGAGGCTGCTTCTTGAATCTGCTTGGCAGTGGAAGAGGGAGGCAGTAGTGGCAATGAAGAAGCGGATTCGGGAAAATTCAAGTAAGCGTAGGATCTCTTCAGGTTGAAAGCCGCCGTGTCGTAAGCGCGGGCGGCCATTTCAGGGGCGGGGAATGTGCCCAGCCATATGCGAGACTTTTTTCCAGGCACTCGAACCTCAGATACCCATCGGCCCCATTGCCGCATCCTCACGCCCCTGAAAATCGGGTGCTTGCCCTCGCTGGGAGCGCCTCCTCGCCTTCTTCCTCCTCTTCCTCTTCTCAAAGAAGGCGGCTGCCGCTGCTGCTGCTCCTCCTCTTCTTGGGAGGGAGACGAAGAAGCAGCACCACTTGCAACAGCACCTCCTCCTTCCGCCTCATCTAAGTCCTTCTGGAGGGAGAGCCGCCACCTCCGCCTCTCTGCTCCTCGCTTGATTCGGCACAAGTTAAGTTGAAACAAAAACCATCGCTCAATGCGACTGAATCATCTAATTTCAATTTCTTGTGCCCGGATTTGAAAAGAATAGAAGGGCACGGGCGTGGGCATTGAAGGGGGACAATTTGTTGGAAAATAGGCGTCAACAAAAGGCTACTATTTGTGGGACAAAGGGATTTAGGAGATTGTACCATCATTTGGATTTCCCACCCCAAATGTGGGGAGACACTACGTTAGCTACGCGTTCTTAACCCAGCTGTTAGCCGGTTGTATGTAATGTTTGAAGGATAAAGTTGTTTGTGATAAATATCTCTGGTTAATTAGCACGTGACAACAACATCTGTTTAGTGCCAAACAAAAGAGCTATCACATCATAAAGCCATATGGAGGCCCAGGAGGGAGTATTTGTCGGGTCTTAAATCAAATCATAAAGTTATAATCCATCCGTAGAGAATCATGTTGGGTCTTAAGCCTATGATAAGATATAACTTTTGACTCTCCCTCTAAGTGTGATGTTTTTTTTAGACTATGAAGTTATAAATAATGTTTGTAAATGGTATGAAAACTATCTTTTTGTTGCATATTTTATTCACTGATTCAGGTGGAGTCCTTTAATGCTTGGATTTGAATCCAATAAAAGCCCTTTGGGATCCATGTCTTTGGCATTTGAAACCATACAAAGGGGTTTTTTCTCTTCTCCTTTAAGGATTCATCCTAGGTCCAAACTCTACTAGCTAAATTGAGTCGTTGGTTCATGAATAACACCCTTTTGATTTTGTCCCCATGGACTCGTGATTTCAAGGTCATTGACCAAACTTCCCTTTGATTATTGGTCGGGATTGAATTTCTTCACCTCCTAATCCCTCTAAGGTATTTTAGATCGATGACACTGAATCCATTGTCATTTAAGTCGACACTAAACATTGCTCACAAAAAAATTTATTTCAACCTCCCTAACACTTGTTATTGTTGTCAATATCCTAACCACTGGATTAAAGACTACCCCCTCATCGAATATTCAAAACCTTTGATTAAACAATCGTAATCTAAGAAGCCCAAGGTGGCAAAAAAATGAATGGATGGATGACTATTACCAATAGAAATGTATAGTTGATAAAAAATATACCCACCTAGTTACTATTCCCCTAATGACAAAACCCTCTCGTGATGAGCACAATGTCAATCCTCCTCCTGAGCAATTTAGTATGTCAATGGCCTCAAATAACCATGTTTCAAAAAAATTTCAACCTCTAATGTGTTGTCCCCCAAAAATATCACTCATTTTTGGGACAACATTTAAACTACTTTGGTCCTACAGACCAAAATCCTCTCTTCCCCTTTCAAAAATTGTTCTGAGCATTTAGGTTCTTCATTTTTCAAAGCTTTCTCAGAAATCTACAGACTCTACAAGCTTGAATCTACGGACTCTGAAGGAAGAAATCTACAGACTCTGTAGGCTTAAAACTACGAACTCTGCAGGCTTAAAACTATGGAATCCGCAGGCTCATTTCTACATACTCTTTCAAGGCTCGAGAGAAAACTACGGACTCAGTTCTACGGAATTCACAGGTTGATTTCTACAGACTCTGCAGGGAAGAAGCAAGCTCTCAGCACTTAGGCAATTTCAAGGTTGGTTCAACGACAAGGTTCAACCAAAATGTCCATCGGCAAGCTTCTAAGCAAGGATCGAACCATTGAACCGTTGAACCTTGAACTATTTTGGTTCAACGGGTTCAATGGGTTCAAAGGTTCAACGTCATCGGCAAGAGTTAAGCGCTTCAACAAAGGTTCAACGAGTTCAATGGTTCAATAGGTTCAATGGCCATATGGTTCAACATGTTTTGTTCGAGAGATCAAAAGACTTAGCCAAATAAAAATAATGAATTGTTAAAACTTGAACCAAAAGGTTCAAAGGTTCAACCAGTGCGATGAAGATCAAAGAGCTTAGAAAGAACAAGTTACAGACAAAGGATGAACCAATGAACCGATTGAACCTTGAACCGGAAGAGTTCAAAGTTCAATGGTTCATGGGTTCAAAGGTTCAAAGGCTGACAGGGAACATTCCTTCAAACTTTTTGTCTGAAGGAAATTATTAAGTAAAAGAGCCGTTAGAATTCTTTCAGAAGTGTTTTCTGCAGGAAAATGACTAAGACAAAAAGCCCTCGAACATTTTGTCCAAAGGAATTCACCCGAGAAGAGAGCCCCAAGGAAGCTTAGGAAAAGCCCGACTAAAGAGAAAAGCCCGCAAAAAAATGCCTGATGGAAAAAGACCAAGTGCAGCAAAAGCCACCACATGTCCATTATAAAGCAGAGCAGAAGCCACCACGTGTCATCTTCTGCAGGACCCTCAAAAGGTTTCTAAAGCTTCTATAAGTTAAGTGGAATATGTCACGTGTCCTGTTATGACTCAGCGAAACATGACAAGTGTTTGCATCCGCATTCCCTTTTTGAAGTTGCTCGGGCAAGACATGTCGTGGATCCCATTTTTCGTAAGTTTCTAATGAGTTTCATAATAGCGGAACTTGCCACTTGTCAAAGACGCAGAAAGGACCCCCCAAAGACTTAGACAAGAAGGGCTAGAAAGGACAAAGAAGCAACATGGACGATTCCAAAGGCAAGTTCAATTAAAGCAATGGTTCAACCATAGAGCAAAGAAGCACTTAAAAAGTGAAGAGAGGAGCGAGACCAAAGGACCAAAAATATCTTCAAAAAAGTTATTTCTAGTAGGTGAAACAATGGATCAAGTAGACTTTTGAGCGCACCAAATCAAGGACACAAGCCTATTTTTCTTCCATGAAGTAATGGCGAATTGGACAGCTATGTAGACATCAGGAAAAAGACCAGACAGTCCATATTAAGAAGAGACATATTAGAGGAATGGACACGCCATAGTTATGGTAATGCAATGTTCCCAGCATGGTCCCTCCAGACAGAACTCAAGGCACATTGAAGGCATTCAATTCAGCATGGGCCTTTTTCATGAAAACAAGCGCCCAAGTCTTTTTTGGAGTGCTATATGTTGTAATCTCTCATTTGTTACAAGGGAGATCTTCCCCTTACCAAAAGGGAAACTCTGCCCAAATTGAAAGGCCTTACTGAGACTTTGAGCTTAGATTGTTGTTCATATTTCTTTGATTGAATGAGAAAGTAAGTTACTTTCAGATTTTGTGTTGTTATAGCTTGTGCTACTTAAAGAGATTGTTCTTATGTCTGTCTTCTAAAAGCATTTTTATTTATTTGATTTAACAAGCAAAACTAGTGGAGGTGATAAGGAAGGTGTCTTGAAGCCAACTACTTTTAGACTTTGTGCTGTCATAGTTGTCTTCAGTGTGTGTGTTTTTTTTTGTTTCTGTGTAAAGGACCTTAGGATGACTTTGTGCCCCCATTGTTCTTCGTATCTCACTCTAGGGCAGTCGAGGTGGAAACTTTGTGCTACATCTTAGATTGTTGGTTACTCTATTACCCTATTACCAGTCACTTGTTACCAGAAAGAGTCCTGCTGTTTGCAAGAACAAGCATTGTTGAAAGAAGAGAAGTGCCTTGTGTCGCTTCACCAGGATTTTTACTATCCAGGAAGGGATATGGCTCTTGGCTGGATGTTACTTCTGAAAGAAGAGAAGTACCTTCACCAATCACCCAAGATTTCTCCTCTATTTTTTAGCATCATCTCTGAAAAAAGAGAGATGGATGGTTCATCCCACCCCTGTGTCTTACTTTCTGCTTATATATATAGTATGTAGCCTCCTGCATATTTAATAGGGAACCTCCCCTTGATGAGAGGAGAGATTTGTCCCCTTTGGATGCGGTAAACCTACAACATTGGATGACCAATCTCCCTATGTTGTGGTGATAGGAACTATTTTGGTCACCAGTTAGCTGGCCGAAAAAATATTCACCCAGTAATTTTTGGTGACTCCACTGGGAATGAACATGCAGTTTGAAGCCTCAAGTTTTAGATTGAAGTAGTTCCCTCCCTTATCCATTATACAGACTCTAGCAACTCTGTTCTATGTCTTACCCATTATCATTATAGCCTTACCATTTTCCTCCATCTCTATTATTTTATCTGGTCTGCAAAACCAGAGTTGCTAGAAAAGAGTGCGCAATTTGAAGCCTCAAGCTGAAGTAGGGCCAGTTTTTTTCCATTTTTGTTTTGCAATTTGGCCATTCCACCCAGATTTGTTATCCCTATTTTTCATAATTAAATCATGGTAGTTCGAGGCCCCTGGGGTAACTCTTTTGGTCCACTGAATTTAACTCCACCTCTGCATGAGCTTCCATGCAGTTCAAGGAAGAATTTCCTCAAATTCTTTGGTGATGGGAAATTTCATCCTGAGGAACACATTGTAGTCTTTTGCATAGACTATGGTGTGATAGGGGTGGAATTTGAAGACGTGGCAGTCAAGCTTTTGTGGAGACCCTACAAGGTGCTGCTACAGAGTGGTTCTACCATCTACAAGCTGATTAGTGACTGATTGGGACACACTTAAAGCCAAGTTTGAAGCAAGATTCAAGCCTGTAGAAGATGCACATGCCTTGCTAGCCCAGCTCACACAAATGAAGAAGGAGCCCCATGAACCTATGAGGGACTTCATTGCCAGGTTCGACAAGCTGAGGCAAAAGATTCCCATCATCGCCCATCGACACCTCAGAATCTCAAGTGTTTCTTCATCAACTCATAGCTACCTGAAGTGAGTTTCTTGCTGAGACGGGCTAGACTCATAGACCTTGTTGCTGCTCAGGACTTGGCTATTGAGCTAGAAGATGACCTTATCTTGGTAAGAAAGATAAAGAGAGATCCTAACCGAGGTAAATCCTCTTCATCTTCTGAGTATCCATCTACAAGCACCATGGATCAGATGGTGCAAAAGCTGGCAAATGAAATGCTAGCCTTGAAAAGGCAAATGGCCCTAACTATGTCTACTCCTCCTAATCAAGATGTGCCAAGGAGGGCATTTTAGAATCATCCATATCAAGGCAATGCCACCAAAAATCAAGGGCAACCAAATCGTCTTCTTCCCCCACAAAGGAACCTTGCCCTTGAAGCGCCTCCAACCAACTCAGTAGTTGGATATCTAGAAACAAAACATGATTTATCTTTCCAACCTAAGTTTAAGCAAGAAAATGATGATGATCTCTTCACGAAGGATCAAGAAGAATCAAATTGTGACTCCCTCATTGGTTTCCTGAATTACCAGGATGAACCTAGAAGTGAAGGTGAAGCAGTCGAAGGATCATATGCAGTATTCACCCAGTCTGAGAATCAATCAGCCCAGCAGGTCGACAAAGAAAAGATAGAGGAGCGACCCCAACCAGCAATTTCAATTGGTAAGCAGAGAACCCCTCTTCCTTTCTAGTCAAAGGACCCGATGATTGCCAAAAAAGTAAGTACATCAAACATTTCTCCACCTTCTACTTCAAATTCGTAGACCAGTCCTCCCCCTCCCAAAAACCAAAAAGATGAACTCCCATCCCCTCTTCCATGTCCATTTTAGTCATCTAATATAATTGATCATGTCAAAAAATCTAAAATTCAAATGACTGAATTTAAATTCCTGCAAGCCAATCTTGATCAGTTAAACATTGGTGGAGAACTAAGTGTGGACGTGTCTAAGGCAAAAATTGTGGTCACCCAAACATCAGCCCCTACAGCTCAAATTTTGTTTGAGCCTTCAGGCAGGGGTAATTACTTCTTGACCACAGAGGATGCTCATGTCTCAGCTGATGAAAGTCTCATAGCTGGCAATCCAGGATTTGATCTAAAAAAGGCATTAGAAGAATTGATAAGGCCCAGTATAAATGAAGAAGGATCTTCCATCTCCCATGAAGAGAAATCTGATAGAAGATCAGCTTCTGATGATGCTTGGATCCTAGAATCTAATGGCAGTGATTCTTCCACTAATGTTGGAGCTGAGATTATGTTGATATCTCCTCAAGGAGATATTTTTCCTTCATACAAGTTGTAGTTCAGCAACACCAACAACACAACTGGATGTGAATCTCTGTTGCTCGGATTGAATATTGCTCAGGATGAAGATATCAAACTCCTTCACACCAAAGGAGATACTGAGCTGATGGTTTGTCAGGAGTTTGATGCTGATAATCAAAACATGTGCTAGACTAAACTAACAGAACAACAAGCTATGGTAGTGGACCATACTGCTGTACTCCAAAGTTAGCAAAAGGAACTCTTCGCAGAGAGAGTAAGGAGTTATGATTTTTAGAGAAAAGACCACATCTTTCCATGGATCAAGAAGAGAGAGCTAAAAGGAGTTCACAAAAATGTGATTCCTGGTGGAGAGTTCCATTCGCCCGTCACCATTTCTAGGGACAAAATGGTTTCCTGCTGGTTTATCAGGATGGCACACCATTTTCACTATCTCACAATGGGCAGCATTTGAAGCACTTCAAATCTTGAGGCATCAGATAAGATCATCTATACATATGTATATTTGTATGGTCTTTAGTTCTATTTTGTGCTTTTTGTTTTCATTTTTTGGAGCCTTTCTTTTTGGGTAGCATGACTCCATAACCCAATGGCATATACTTTAAGGCACTGGAGATTCTAATTTCTACTCCCCTCAGCGGTTCTAAGTTTTCAACTGAAGGAAGTTCCCCCAACTGGAGCTAGATGTTGTCCCCTAACAATATCACTCATTTTTGGGACAACATTTGAACTATTTTGGTCCTACAAACCAAAATCCTCTCTTCTCCATTCAAAAATTGTTCTGAGCATTCAAGTTCTTCATTTTTCAAAGATTTCTCAGAAATCTATGGACTCTACAGGCTTGAATCTATGGACTCTGCAGGAAGAAATCTACGGACTCTACAGGCTTAAAACTACAGATTTTGCAGGCTTAAAATTATGGACTCCGCAGGCTCATTTCTACGAACTCTTTCAAGGCTCGAGAGAAAACTTAGAGAAAACTACGGACTCATTTCTATGGAATTCATAGGTTGATTTCTACGAACTCTGCAGGAAAGAAGCAATCTCTTAGCACTTAAGCGATTTCAAGGTTGGTTCAACGACAAGATTCAACTAAAATGTCCATCGACAAGCTTCTAAGCAAGGATCAAACCATTGAACCGTTGAACCTTGAACCATTTTGGTTCAACGGGTTCAATGGGTTCAAAGGTTCAATGTCATCAACAAGAGTTAAGTGCTTCGGCAAAGGTTCAACAGGGTTAATGGTTCAACAAGTTCAACAGCCATATGGTTCAACGCATTTTGTTTAAGTGATCAAAAGACTTAGCCAAATAAAAAGAATGAACCGTTGAACCTTAAACCAAAAGGTTCAATGACTTCACAGGTTCAAAGGTCAACCAGTGCAATGAAGATCAAAGAGCTTGGAAAGAACAAGTTACGGATAAAGGATGAACCAATGAACTGATTGAACCTTGAATCAAAAGAGTTCAAAGTTCAATGGTTCATGGGTTCAAAGGTTCAAAGGCCGATAGGGAACATTTCCCCAATACTTTTTGTCCGAAGGAAATTATGTAGTAAAAGAGCCGTTAGAATTCTTTTGGAAGTGTTTTCCACGAGAAAATGACTAAGGAAAAAATCCTTCAAAAATTTTGTCTGAAGGAATTCACTCGAGAAGAGAGCCCATAGGAAGTGAAGGAAAAGCTTGACTGAAGAGAAAATCTCACAAAAAACGACCAAGTGCAACGGAAGTCACCACGTATCCCTTATAAAGTAGAGCGGAAGCCGCCATGTGTCCTTTTCTGCAGGACCCTCAAAAGGTTTCTAAAGCTTCTATAAGTTAAGTGGAATACGTCATGTGTCCTGTTATGACTTAGCAGAATGTGACAAGTGTTTGCATCTGCGTTCCCCTTTTGAAGTTGCTCGGGCAAGACGTGTCATGGATCCCATTTTCTATAAGTTTCTAATGAGTTTCATAATAGTGGAACTTGCCACTTGTCAAAGATGCAGAAAGGACCCCCCAAAGACTTAGACAAGAAGGGCTAGAAAGGACAAAGAAGAAACATGGACGATTCCAAAGGCAAGTTCAATTAAAGCGATGGTTCAACCATAGAGCAAAGAAGCGCTTAAGCAGTGAAGAGAGGAGCGAGACCAAAGGACCAGAAGTATCTTCAAAAGAGTTATTTCTAATAGATGAAACAGTGGATCAAGTAGACTTCTGAGCTCACCAAATCAAGGATGCAAGCCTATTTTTCTTCCATGAAGTAATGGTGAATTGCATAGCTATATAGACATAAGGAAAAGGACCAGACAGTCCATACTAAGAAGAGACATATTAGAGAAATGGACACACCATAGTTATGGTAATGCACTATTCCCAGCATGGTCCCTCCAGACAGAACTGAAGGTGCATTGAAGACATTCAATTCAGCATGGGCCTTTTTCATGAAAACAAGCGCCCAAGTCTTTATTATAGTGCTATATATTTTAATCTCTCATTTTTTACAAGGGAGATCTTCCCCTTACCAGAAGTGAAACTCTGCCCAAATTGAAAGGCCTTACTGAGACTTTGAGCTCAAATTGTTGTTCATATTTCTTTGATTGAATGAGAAAGCAAGTTACTTTCAGACTTTGTGCTGTTATAGCTTGTGCTACTTTAGGAGATTGTTCTTATGTCTGTCTTCTAAAAGCATTCTTATTTATTTGATTTAACAAGTAGAACTAGTGGAGGTGATAAGGAAGGTGTCTTGAAGCCAACTACTTTCAGACTTTGTGTTGTCATAGTTGTCTTCAGTGTGTGTTTTTCCTTTTCTATTTCTGAGTAAAGGACCTTGGGATGACTTTGTGCCCCCATTGTTCTTTGTCTCACTTTAGGGTAGTCAAGGTGGAGACTTTGTGCTACATCTTAGATTGTTGGTTACTCTGTTACCCTATTACCAGTCACTTGTTACCAGACAGAGTCTTGCTATTTGCAAGAACAAGCTCTGCTGAAAGAAGAGAAGTGCCTTCTATCGCTTCACCAAGATTTCTACTATCCAGGAAGGGATTTGGCTCTTGGCTGAATGTTACTTCTAAAAGAAGAGAAGTAACTTCACCAATCACCCAGGATTTCTCCTCTGTTTGTTAGCATCATCTCTGAAAAATGAAAGATGGATGGTTCATCCCACCTCTGTGTCTTACTTTCTGCTTATATATATAGTATGTAGCCTCCTGCATATTTAATAGGGAACCTCCCCTTAATGAGAGGAGAGATTTGTCCCCTTTGGATGTGGTAAACCTGCAACATTGGACGACCAATCTCCTATGCTATGGTGATAGAACTATTTTGGTCACTAGTTAGCTGGCCGACAAAATATTCACCCAACATGATGAACTCTTCTCCCACTAGGATATCCTATACAAGCGGTCTAATCTCTAGGCAATCATACAACCCACCTCGAGGTGGTGGAAACTCTTCTTGAAAGGAAATTGGAGCTAAGTGCCATTCCATTTCACTAGGGGATTTCATTTTACCATTTCAGCATAATAGTTTTATAGCTCTTTAAGATATTGAAGATGGTCAAGGGGATCTCCTTATGGAATTCACTTCCCAATGAATATCTTATCTTTGAATGTTTGAGGTCTAATAAAGTCATCTCATAGATTGTCTGTGTGAAATGTTTGCCAATAATTGGGATCTTTAGACTTTATTTATCTGTAAGAAGATAAAATATGAGGGTTTCTTCTACAAATTTCTCTAAAATAAATATGGTATGACACTAATTAATTCTCCACCTGCATGATGATAACATGGTGGCACTAATATCTTGGTTTCCAAAAAAATCTCCTTAATTATTGCCACAAGGGGTGATCCATCACATAAGGTATTTGGTTTCTCATTGATGTTAATGTAAATTCATTAGGGATACTCAACATCTACATGCCCAATGATGGTCTTGATAGATCAAATTTATGGTGATATTTAGTTGACAACCCCTCACCATATGGCTTGTTGTGGGGATTTTAACATGGTGGAGACTCCCAAAGACAAGTTTGGTGTCTTACTGATGAGATGGTATGTGGGAGAATGTGAGGCTTAGTATTAATTTAAAAATAAATGGGGTATGATGGACCTTTTCTTTGGGAAATGCACAATAACTTCCATTATTTGGTTTACAAAGTCCAAATTTCACATTAGTGTTAATAAGGTCCTCGAGAGATTAGACCATTATATGTTTTCAAATAAAAACTCCATTACTTTTTCCTTAATACTGATGGACAACCTATCATTGTGCAAACTCAATTCATTCTCTTAGACCATAATCACATCACTTGCAGAGTGGAGTGGAGTAACAACAACTTCAAAGTGCCATGCAATCAATTCCTCATAAACACCTCCCTCCTCTACCACAAGGGCACTTTACATATTATTTCCTAGGTTTAACATCTAGCACCTTAAACACCTCACGATGTTAATTGGATAGAGTGGTATAATGACACCATATTTAGCACCACCACCTTTCTCTACTACTATGACAAACATAGTACCCACATTTGAAAGTAGGGTGGTGGGGTTTTGCTCCAAGATATGACAAGATCTCCTCTCTCCTTGAGCACAATCCTTTTGAGATGTAGATGTAAGCCCAGGTCTCCAATCTCAAACACCAAATCAAATTGATAAATAGTCATATAATTAGAGAGGTGTAAATTCGTTCTCACCTCCATTAGATCAAAGTTATTATTGAGGCTTCCAAATAATTTTTCAAATCTCCCAGAGCCAAACAAGCTCAAGATAAGATCATAGCCATCAAGTTAGCCCAGTTGAGACTCATTATTCGCCGTGACATCTCCTCTACCTTTATAGACCATTATTAAGTATTATTCCAAGCCCAAAAGGAAAAAACCAAATGGGCTCAGGCTTTGCAGGAAAGCTTTGATGTGGTTCCTCACAAACTCAAGATTATTGACCAAAATTTATTTGATGCACCCTTATCTCTTCATGAGTTCTTTAATGCCCTATATTTCATGAGGAATGATAAAGCTCCAGGCATTGATGGATTCCTTATAAATTTTATAAATCCACCTAGGAGTTTGCTAGACATGACTTGCTGCAAGTATAAAAGCTTTGCAAAAAAATTCTTTGGGGTACCTTATCAATCAAGGCAATATCAAATTCATACCTAAAGTTATCAACCTATAACCTATCACCAGTTGGTACCCAGTCACCTTGTTGAATGTGTTATATAATATCCTTAATAAATTTCTTAAAAACCACCTCTGATGTACATCTTAAATACCATTGTCTGATCTAAGAAAATATGCTTTATCAAATGTAAGTATATCCTTGACAAAATTATTTCCATGTGGGGAGGTATGGAATAGGAGAGAACCTCTCATCAAAGAACCATCTTTCGCAAGCTTGATTTTGAGAAATCTTATGATAGAACATAATGGCCATGCCCCATGCTCTTGGCTTTGGCCAATTCTTTATTTCAGCTATCCAAACCCTTTTTTTCATATGCCTTAGCTTGTCTCAGTTTTAATGACATCAAATATCATTTAAGTAAATGCGAAAAGGTCATTGTACCTCATATTTTTTGGTCATATACAATTAGGTAGATCACACAAATAATCAAGGCAATCACTATCATGGATAGCAATATGAATAGTTCAAGGGGAAGAAATATTTTTTTGGTCCTTACATTAGCCCCCAGTTGAATGAATGGGTCCATATGATATTATTGTTGGGAATGCCTACCGATGTTATCCATCTTAAACACCGTGAGGTGGTAAATGAGAAACTTGTAATGTTTAATGGTCAAACAAAGTAGGATGGTTTCCTCAACAAAGATGATATATACAACAGAGAATGATAGATCAAGGAGACAAAATATGTCTATAGTCTCAATGATGCAAAAAGTGTTTAGAAGTGGGAATTGACAAATCCTGAAAAGTGGTTTGTCTATAAGGGATACAACAGGGAAGAGATAAATGGGGATGGGGAAATCCCCTTCATACTGGGCATCTAATAGGCATAACAATTGTAATGGTTGTTGAGATTTGGAAAACACAACTTATTAGAGATGGACTCAACCTTCATCATGAATGTAATGAAAGTATGTTTTCAATGATTGTAACAGTAGTTGCTAATATATATATTTCATAACTTGGAAGCTCACTTGTGTTTTCTATTTCTATACAGTTCTAATTGTACACATTATTAGTGTTTGATTCCAAACACCAAGGATTGCCTGTTGCATGGGTGATTATGTCACATACATGTGGACATAAGCCAATGGATGCAAATACTTATTTAGAGTGTATATTTGAAAGACATAGAGTGGAAACTCAATGTTTTTATGGTAGATGATGCTGCTATAAAGATAAAAGTTATTAGGTGTGTCTTTGTTATTTGTATGCACATTATAAATCTCATATGTTGAAGTTCATACATATCATTTTTAAGATATATTGTGAAGTATTAAAAATAAATCATGATATGTAGGGAAACATTAAATTGTGAAGTCTATTTGTGCGACTGGCTTGTGCTGTGTGCATGGCTAAAGAATTTGATAGTGAAGGTGTAAGAATATGATGTAAGATGCATAATGTTCAATGAATTGGGTGACATAATGCATATATGTGTCGATGAAGACATGGCAAACATGGATTCCAAAAACTTTATAGCCAAGTATCACTCCACACAGTCAAAATTTGTTGAATATTAGGATAACCATTATCTTCATCGAGTCAGAATGTGGTCATGATATTGTTGCACCCTTCTGCATTCTGGGTAAGAAACAAATTAATCCATATAAAGTTACCATTCCCATTTGAAAAGGCATTTCTTTAGCACAATACACACTTATACACATCGTAGGGTCAATTGGTTAGTCCACCAACTAACCACAGATGTTTACATATACTATTTGTGGCTAAATATATGAAAGGACAATGGATTATACATGAACTTTAAACTAGAGAGAGTTGTAATTTTTTCATGGGTTAGGGCTTTAATAGATTCCAGACTATCATGTCACCTTCCACAACAACAATCCTTGTATGCCATGGGTACATACTCTGATAGATGAGACGTTGCATTATCTAGTCTATACTTCGATGCCTTCCATGTCAATATGCAGTTATCTATTTTCACTCCAAGGTTACACTTGTAAACATGTGATTAAGGTGGATCTAATGAAGGTGATAATAAAAGAGTTGGTTGTCTAGGACATGAGTGGTGATGGCTATGAGCACATCAACAATATTAATATAAAGTATAATGTAAGGTTTCTTTCTACTTATATTTTTGTATGTTTACATGTGTGTGTGGAGTCTAAATTACAAAGTATGTTTTCAATACATAGTGCATAAACAATGCAACAAGATATGATGATGAAGGCAAATCAATTATGGATGTCGGATGATCAAAACTATTGGGAAATAATGGAAGCACACAATTGATTACCAAGAAACTTAACATGCAGAAATTAACCAGAATACACAAGTAACTAGAATTCAAAAATAACACAGAATATGAGAGAAAATACACAACTTGTATTAAAAATCTTTCAGAAGGAAATACAACAAAGAAGGCTGCCACAGTTCTTCTTCCTTACACACCTCTAGGGCTCCCACACCTCTAGGGCATAAACAGTAAATCTTCCCTCAAAGCTCTCTCTCTTAGGTCCCAACACCCAACTCAAACACAGAGTTGGTGTTCACCTCCAACCAGCCAGTATTCACTACTGCCAGTTCTCCTGTGCTCCATGCACACCACAAGTGCTCCACGCACACCACAAGTGTTCCACGCACTCCACAAGTACACAATCGTACTTCAAGTAGATCTCCCCTGAACTGCAACAACCTGCAACCCAAATCTGATCTTACTTATGGAAGGAACTGCCTTGCCTTCCTCTTTGCTCTGAGTACACACCTATACTCTAAGTAGATCCTACCTGATACTGCTCCCTATTGTGTTGTTGTCCTATCTAATCTTGCACACCTGCAAATCAATCTGGTTCTGCACACCTGTGAACCTTGACCTTGCACACACATACACCTGCAGATCAATGATCTTACTTACCATGTAGATCTCCTAAAGTAGCCATGCTCACCTGATGACCAAGATCATACACTCCTGAAGAATCTTGCTGACTCTCCAAAACCAGCACCCACCTTGGTACTGCTGTGGAACTAGGAGGAACACCCTTGCTCACCTCACACACAGAAGAAGCAAACTTTGCTCAACTCAAACTAGAACAACTTTCAATACAACCAATGAGTCTCTTAAATAGATCTCATGCAAAAAATAATTAGACATCCAATTACAATAATTAGATCCACAGCTTTTAGTCTAAAATTGGCTCTTGACATGCAAACACTTGGTTTGTTAGCTAACTGCCCGTAACATTCGCAGTCCGAACCACACAGGTGACTGACGTCGATTCTTGTCTACCTGGGGGGTGCTGACGCCGGCCGACTTATGATCGACGTCGGTTACCTTCTTGTCTGATCCTATCGACGTCGATTGGCCTAATCGACGTCGGCATCTGTGACACTCCGCAACCCTTCTGCATGTCTGCATCAGTGAAGCTTTTAGCTCCACAACCTAACAATCTCCCACTTAGAGATAAACAACTGCACTATACCTGTACCTGTACTCTATCTAATCTGTTTCCTAGCTTGTATCCCTCTTCAAGATCAACTTTGAAGACCACCCACCACACAACCTGTGGTTCACCTCCTGTCATCTGAGTACCTTGCCACATTCGATCCTACAAACCCATGTAGTGAAGTCCTGACCCTGCATGTATACCTGCTGCTGGTCCCTCTCAAATACCTGAGAACCCACTTCCCCGAATTGACTCCTAACTCTCTGACAACACCCACTGCTTAGGCAAACTCAGGTCTATACCAGACCTCATGTGATTTCAGACACTGAACTGTCCAGCCCTTAGTGTGCTCCGACTCTGCATCCTGAACCTCGCCAACACCTGATTGACAGCAGCTCCCATTGGAGACAAAATCAACCTGTGATCTCCATGTCTCCCATGTCAAAGAATTTTGCTGCTCCAAATTCTTCATGACATGCCTCTGAACTAATCTTACCCTTAGCTCAGCAAAAACTTGTATGTCTGAACCTGCACCAAGCTCATCCTCCACATACAGCAACAGGATAATGTTGCGACCATCATCCACTTGGTAAAACAAACACAATGGTTCTACTGACATTGACTAAAGCCCTGCTTTGTCATCCACCTGGCACCACCTGTCAACACTATACCACTATCCTGCAGCTCCTCAAGACCATATGACCTGGTCTTTCATCTCACGTGTCCATTCTCTCTATTCTTCAACTAAGGTATCCATTCGTCTCTGTGCTTTCATACCTGTTGGCAACCCTACCAAGTCTCCGCTTGGTTCTACATCATATTCCTGCCATGCTCCCACTGTTTCCTGGATCCTTCCTGCTTTGCAGTAAGCAACGAGTGTAAAGAAGAGGAACAACGAATTTGAGGCTTACTTACCACTTCAGTCCTCCATATGGGCGTTTGAGACTCCATGACAACTTGCTGTCCACCCAAAATCCGTTACAGTGACCGACCTCGGTCACTACACAGTCTGCATCCGATCGACGTCGATTCCATGTGCCTGTCCCTGACTACCAACTCTATCGACGTCAGTGTCTCCTGCTGCCAACGTCAGTCCTGCTGACCGACGTCGGTCTTACCTACTGCCGACGTCGATCCTCCTGCCAACGCTGGTACCTATGTTTTCCTGTGAGTGATGACTTTTTACCCGCGAGCTCCTTTGAATCAAGACCCATGTCCAAACTGCCCTGCTCAGAAGTATCCAGCCCCATCCACTAGTCTCTGTCTGCCATCTCCTCCAAGAACACCAAGGCTTTCCAGTTCTTAAGCCTATCAAACACATCTGTCTTCCGCTTAAGAACATGCATCTCCTTCCTGCTCATGTGACCAAGCCTACGAAGCCATGTCTCCGCAACAGAAGAAGAATCAGTAATATAAACAAGTAGATAAAGAGACTTGTTTTCTTACCACCAGCTAATTCAAGTGCATCCGATGTGAGAGTTCTTGTGCATCTCTCATCACCCAACTTTTCTAAAAAAATTAGCCACATCTCCAAACCTGGGACCTGCATGACCTCCTTCAACACCCATGTGTTGGCCATCTGCAATTTCAGCATCACTTCCCCTTTGCCAATTCTTTGGCAAGGCTCACCAGCTCCTCTACCTGGGGCTGCATGGAAAGAGGCAACATAATCTATTAACCAAGATTCAACTTTATCCAAGAAACCTCCCAGAGCATCCTGTGCAACAACACCTGCAACATCTGCATCTTCAATTCCTTCATGCTGATTTGCTACCAACCAACAATCTTCTTTTCCCTGCTCTTTTTTTCCATAGGACTGTAAGAGATCATCTGTGCTTTTCAACTCCTCTATTCTTAGCTTATTTTGATCTGCGATTGTTCTACTCCCACTCAATCAGAAACCCCTGCAAGTGACCTGTAACCAAACACAAAACTGCTTCCTGCAACCTTAGCTCTGATACCACTTGTTGGGAAATAACTGAAGCAAACAATTGATTACCAAGCAACTTAACATGCGAAAATTAACCAGAATACACAAGTAACTAGAATTCAAAAATAACACAGAATATGAGAGACAATACACAACTTGTATTAAAACTCTTTCAGAAAGAAATACAACAAAGAAGGCTGCCACAGTTCTTCTTCCTTACACACCTCTAGGGCTCCCACACCTCTAGGGCATAAACAGTAAATCTTCCCTCAAAGCTCTCTCTTTCTTAGGTCCCAACACCCAACTCAAACACAGAGTTGGTGTTCACCTCCAACCAGCCAGTATCCACTACTGCCAGTTCTCCTGTGCTCCACGCACACTACAAGTGCTCCATGCACTCCACAAGTACACAATCATACTTCAAGTAGATCTCCCATGAACTGCAACAACCTGCAACCCAAATCTGATCTTACTTATGAAAGGAACTGCCTTGCCTTCCTCTTTGCTCTGAGTACACACCTGTACTCTAAGTAGATCCTACCTGATACTGCTCCCTGTTGTGTTGCTGTCTTATCTGATCTTGCACACCTGCAAATCAATCCAGTTCTGCACACCTGTGAACCTTGACCTTGCACACACATACACCTGCAGATCAATGATCTTATTTACCATGTAGATCTCCTAAAGTAGCCATGCTCACCTGATGACCAAGATCATACACTCTTGAAGAATCTTGCTGACTCTCCAAAACCAACACCCACCTTGGTACTGCTGTGGAACTAGGAGGAACACCCTTGCTCACCTCACACACAGAAGAAGCAAACTTTGCTCAACTCAAACTAGAACAACTTTCAATACAACCAATGAGTCTCTTAAATAGATCTCATGCAAACAATAATTAGACATCCAATTACAATAATTAGATCCACAACTTTTAGTCTAACATTGGCTCTTGACATGCAAACACTTGGTTCGTTAGCTAACTGCCCGTAACATTCGCAGTTCGAACCACACAGGTGACCGACGTCGGTTCCTGTCTCCCTGGGGGGTGCCGACGCCGGCCGAATTTTAACCGATGTCGGTTGCCTTCTTGTCTGATCCTGCCGACGTCGGTTGGCCTGACCGATGCCGACGTCTGTGACACTCCGCAACCCTTCTGCATGTCTGCATCAGTGAAGCTTTTAGCTCCACAACCTAACAAAAACTATTGGATGAAGATGATTCATGTATGCATATGCAAGTATCAAATCTTAGTAATGAGGGTGAAGTAGCAGATTTGGTAGATGATACTGAAAACCAGTCAAGGGAAGCTAATAATGTAAGCCATGTCTTTTATTGTACTCATTTGGGTTTCTATTTCTTGGCATTTGTAACAAGATATTTTTAATTATATGAATAGATCCAAATCAATGCTAAAGTTGACACGATCGAAGCCCTGATATGTGGAGCACAAGATATTTTTTATAAATATGTCACAACAGATCACACAATTAAAAAGCTATCATTCTTCAAAAAAATGTATAGATGGTGTTTAAAACAAGATCCAAAACATGTTTATATCAAGCGCATAACCCCTGATGGCCCATCCATTCTAATAAGTGCACGATGGCTATGGCACTACCCTTCGTAGAGAGAGACTTCATATAAACAATGAATAGAGGAATTACTCCATATCATGTTGTAGGAGAGAACCGTTTTTTTGAACCCTCCTCGTAAGAAGCAAAAATGAGAAGCTTGGAATGAAGATCTTAACAGGGTAATGAAACGAGATAAATACAAACGTAAAGGATATAGAATATGGAACGAAAGGGGTCGTTATGATTTGAGAGGTTTGCCATCCTACGTATGATTTCAAGAGAGTGGGATTATGAATTGAAGTAAGCGTAGGGTCTCTTGAGGTTGAATGCCGCCGTATCGGAAGCGCGGGCGGCCATTTCAGGGGTGGGGAATGTGCCCAACCATATGGGAGATTTTTTTCCAGGCACACGAATCTCAGATACCCATCGGCCCCCTTGCCGCATTCTCACGCCCCTGAAAACCGGGTGCCTGCCCTCGCTGGGAGCGCCTCCTCGTGCTCTTCCTCCTCCTCCTCTCCTCAACGGCTGCTGCTGCTCGTCCTCTTCTTGTGAGGGAGACGAAAAAGCAGCACCACTTGCAGCAGCACCTTCTCCTCCTCCTCCTTCCGCCCCATCTAAGCACTTCTGACGGCTCCTTCTGGAGGGAGAGCCTCCGCCTCCGACGCCAGCTGCGCCTCTCTCCTCCTCGCTCGATTCGGCCCAAGTTAAGTTGAAAAAAAAATCATCGCTGAATGCGACTGAATCATCTAATTTCAGTTTCTTGTGGGCAGCATGCGGCCAGGATTTTAAATGAATAGAAGGGCACGGGCAGGGGCATTCAATGGGGACGATTTCTTGGAAAATAGGCGTCAACAAAAGGCTACTGTTTGTGGGACAAAGGGATTTAGGAGATTGTACCATCATTTGGATTTCCCACCCCAGAGTGGGGGCAGTTGACCGTTGTATTGGATTTGAAGTTGTTGAAGGACTGTTATTAATATCGGGGTTTACCCGCGAGGTCACCCCGTTAGCTACGCGTTATTAAGCCAGCTGTTAGCCGGTTGTAGGAAACATAAAGTTGTTAGCCGGTTGTATGTTTGAAGGATAAAGTTGTTTGTGATTAAATATCTTTCGTTAAGTGACATGTGACGACAACAACGATATGACATCTTTTTGGTATTTAATAAAAGAGATTTAAAATAATAATAATTAGCAGTTATTTCAAAAGTTACTGTCACGGGATATAATTTTTTTCATTTTTGTGAAGTGGGTTTTTAATATCTGTTTAATAGGAAACTATAAGAATCTATTGAAACCATAGTTCTTACTTAATGAATCCATAAAAAATAAGAATTTTTATACATTCCAAAGTTTAATACCAGATATTTAGGAATATTCCACACATGTTCTTATGGAATACTCCATTTACATTTATGAAATTATATAACTAAAGACAAATATGCATATATCCCAATTATACTCTGTAATTTATGCAATATAATTTCAAAATGTATCTCTTACAATTTAACAGAAATATAGTAATCATTATCTCTTTCAAAATGATTGTCAAAAAACCCTTTTTAACATTAATTTAATCACTGTTGCATTAAATTTTATTTAATACGTATAAATAAATAAAAATGCAACTATGCTCAACGAAAACCAAGCCAAATGATACAATGTGCAACGTGTTCTCAATTTGTTGCCTCGATTATTGCTGAGGTGTAATCGTGACGATTACCACTATTAAAACTGAGACAAAATATATTTCCCTTCATTGTACGCGTAATGTGCTGATGCATTAAATTTTAATTATTCATAGAAGTTTAGGTTTAAGGGAGCCTTTAGCAAATTGACAACGGATTAAAATGCAAGGCATCACGAACAGTGATTCAGATGAGTTTTTCGCTCTGTTGGAATGAATCGAGGAAACAAAAAAGCAATTCGGTGCTCTGTGAAGGACAAACAAACACAAACCCCTTCGACCTGCAACTAATATGGAGGCGGTTGAGCCAAAGCCGCTGTGGCGGTCGTCCTTCGATTGGGAGGATTTTTGCAGCAACGAGATTGGAACCTTCGACGTCAACACATCCTTTGCATTCAAGGAGCAGGAGGGAAATTGCAGACAAGGAAATCAGCTGCAAAATGATAATAACTATAATAAATGTGTGAAACAGTCGTCTGTTTGTCTGGATCGGAATGATATGAATAGTGAGGGCACCATAGAGACGCTGGATCTGATTTGGCTCTTTCACTAAAAGCAAAGGTTATTTTAGTCACATGCTAGCCAATCCATTAAGATAATGGTCTTAAGTTCTAACCCAGCACCAATGATGGTTTTTTTTAATCCTTTAGAGGAAGTCACCATCAGGAGTCAGTTTGTGTCCCTATGACTGGCTCCGTGCAGGGTTTTTTCTGATGGAGTTTAGAATGTGATGTATTGCTTATTTTAAGTATTAGATTCTTTTTTTTGGTTTTGGTTTACTGTTTTGGGGGTTTCCCATACAGCTACGAAGAAATATTTGATAATATATTATGTATATTTGTTTCAGTTCCAACTTATTGAAGGATATGTATTCTATAATGTATGGTTCGTTCTCTGATTTTGGATGGTCTCTCAAGATTTATGTCTGTAATGGGTATAATCTTCTTGAAATTCTAACTACTTTACAATAAAATAGCCCTTGAATCAGAGGCACATGTATAATCAACTTTACCATAGCCTGAAATGAGCATTGAGAAATATATTTTATTCAAATGTGTCATTGAACTGTCTGGTGGTAGTCGGATTAATAATTGATCTTGTCCAAATGCTTCCCCAAATTTATAGCATTTTGAAAACCGACACACAAGCCTTTTCATTTCCTTTGTATCCCCGAGCTGTGCAACTCCACCATTGAAGTTGGGATGAAGAAATCAAGATACTAAACTTCATATTCATAGCAGAGACCCTCGTAAACTTCACAATCGAAAGCGGATTAAGCGATTGTCTTTCCAACACCGAGATTATATGTTTTCAGGGCACCTAGGGGGTTAATATGATACTTCCAACATACATGTATTTGCCTATTTTTGGGTATTTGGTGTGGGGTTCAATACCCTCTTCTGCGATCATTAATGTCATGTGAAGGTGCACAAGAGATAAGGATATCAGTCCCTGTCTCAACCTTTATTTCTATACAATGTCCTCAAGGGTTTTGTTTAATAATCTAGGATGCATCATAATGGGTACAATGTATTGCACCATTCTATATGATCATCAGGAGCATAGTTAATCTGTTTTAACTTTTGACTTGTATTGACCTATCTGACATGATGATATCCAGAAACAAAATTGTGGTTGTGGATAGTGGAGACCCATACGTTTCTTCCTACTTTCAATCTCATTTGACGGAATGATACATGGTATCTACAAAGTGAGTTTAGACATTGATGCTCTAATTCATTTAGCAGAGTGTTTCCCAAAGTCTCCACTTCTAGAATCATCTCATGCAACTCAACATTTAATATTATTCTGAATATTGTTACTCATTGAGCATTGCGTTTCAGATTGCATCGTTATTGTTCACAGCAGTATAACCTCTTATGTGCCAGTATAGTATGTTGTTGCCTATAGCAAATTGATAACGGATTATTAATAATAAGCAACGCTTGATTGTTGGCAGTTAAGGTTGAAGACTTGCCGAACATTTCAGTTGGAAAGGCGATTATTGCAAAGCTCATATTTCCTTTGTTATGGGCCATTTGTGGCACACTAAGCATAATTTTAGTAAATTGAGGACTTATTATTTATTACATTGGGTTTAAACATAAAATAAATAATAACACATAGTATGGTCAATGATAGTGTAACTGTGATGTAAAAATAGAATCAATGCAAAGAAATGTTTCCATGCATTTTTTCTAAATTAGTTATTGTGGGAGGCATATTCAAAGCTATAGGTCTTAGGCATGGTGCATTACAACCTTACAGGGATTTTTAGGAACTTTACAGTAACTTTGTTTCGAAAAAAATCACCGTATCAAAAAGATTCTATGCATTGTATTCATATTATTATTGACAATCACATTTTAAAGGATTTTATTTCTCTGATCCACCACATTGAAAGTCTAGCTACAGTTGTTGGTTATGAATAACAAAGATTATTGAATTGTAGCTTTCATGTTTTATATTTATTAATGTTACAAAATCTTACATTAATATAATGAATTTTTATATATTTTATCAGTTTTTAATTTATTTTTAAATTGGATAAATTTTACTGTGTAAATTAAATTTTAGTGAATTTTTTTGTCAAGAACAATTCTACTTATTAAATTAGTAAATTAAATATTTGATGTAAATACCTTCAATTATTGACATTTTATTAAAAAAAGTTCCTATAAAATTCACTCTTCTTTAATTTAAATATTATTTGATTTTTTTTCAAACTATTTTTTTAGTTTTATTTATTATTTTTAATGTATTTGAAATATCTATAGTTTTATTTTCTAGATTTTTTAAACATTATTATCATATACTTTTTAATAATTATTAGTATATATTTTATTTAACATTATTATTATATATTTCATTGTTCTAAAATTATTTAATGTTACTAGTTTAAATGTTTTATTTTTAGCTTAAATTTTTTATTATTATAAAGTTTAATTGGTATCTCAATCTTCTAACTATTTATATAATAACATAATGTATCCTATCTAAATTTGGTCAATAAAATATAACTAGAATTGAAATTAAAATTTAAATTTAGTTAAATTTATTATTTATTTTACATATTTATAATTATTTACTTATGTATTAATCAAGATTGCATCCAATTAAATACTATCTATTTATAGTTTTTATCATGCTTTTATATATATATATATATATATATATATATATATATATATATATATATATATATATATATATATAGACACACACACACACATACATACATATATCAAAAATTCAACAATCAAAATCAATAACAAACACTTGAATATGCTATCTTTTTTTAATTATTTAATATTTATTTATTCAACATATATATTTTTTTAATTCCTGAACTCATAACACTTGAATATGTTGTCAAATTACTTGGATACATTTAACATTTAATTTTTTAATTTTTTAATATTTATTTATTCAACATAATTTTTTTTTTTCAATTCTTGAACTCACTAACAATTTATGTGATGATGATAAGCATAGACATTAAAAATAATATCACCTAATGTACAAATTCTAGATTCTCAATCATCTAATATCTTCCAAATATTACTTTTATTATCTTTTCTGCATTAGATTAAATGTTATACTTGTAGCATTTTCTTAAATCTTATTAGCATAACTATAACTATAATTTAGTATTTATGATTATATTGTAATCATATGAATTTACTTCTAAACTAAAATGGTAGAGACTAGTCGCTACATGGCCCTTATTGTAAATCTCTTTTTGTACTTCATTCAAAATTTATTGTTATAAAACCATTTTATTTTAAGGATTAAATATGGTAGTGATTGTGAAAAGTGAAGATGTATTTTTTATAGAGTAAGGTAATGTACTATGTGAGAAGGAGGTTTTTCATTTCATTCTGAGTTTGAATAATGATGAAATAATGAGGGAAAAAAATACAAAAAATAAACAAATGATAAGTAATTTGAAGGTAAACTAAATGATGATGGTGAGAAGCAATGACACATATTTTAAAATATTATAATAATATATAATATATAATAATATATAATATAAATAACTTTTATTTCTTATTTGATAAGATAAATACTTTTCAAGTTGGAGCTATGAACTGAACAAGTGAGAGTTTTGATAAGTGGGCCCACAACCAGAAAAAGGGTTTTGATAATTGGATTGATAACCAAGAGGGTTTGGAGGCTCCCCCAACCTTTAAAAATCACAACTAGAGGGTTTTAAGGCTCCTAAAACCATAATAAGATGGTTTGAAAGCTCCCATAACCTTGATAAAAATAAACAACAAGAGGTTTTTAAAGCTCCTATAACCATAACATGAGGGTTTTTAAGTTCCTGCAACCTTATCAAAATAAAGGATGTTATAAATCAATGAAACTCGAAGAGCTGACACCCTTCAACAAAACTTCACTATGACTTACACTGCAGAACAAGAGTGTGCTAGGAGTGGAAGGTCTTTTACCACTAGGGACTTTCACACAACTTCCATGTTGTCGAGACACAACAAATGGCATTTCCCTCCCACTAAAAATAACAAGGTGGATTATTCTATCATCCACTTTAATAAAACAAGTTTTATTTGGGTTTCCTGTATCCACCCCAATCAAAAACCAACTAAAAATAAGTAAGGTTTTCCACATATTTGATCTTCAACATAGTTTTTACACATCCTCTATATTCCCTGTGCACATCAGGAGTGCAAACATGTCTAAATATAACTACAACCCCCAAGGAGGCCTTATCAGTGTTATATCTGACTCCTTAAATTCTTATGAGGAATACTAGGGATCCTAGAACTTGTAAAAGATAAGGGTAGAATCCTCTATCATTCACTCTAATACAACAAAGCATGACTTCAGCAAAATAGAACCCTCCTGAGCATAGAAGCCATATTCCCTCAAAACATAGCACATAAAAATAAAATAAGGTACCTTCAGTGTTTAGGTGAAAAATATGAACTTATCCATTATCCATATAAATAGTAGGGGCTAAAACATGGACTCCTCTAACATACATGCCAATCAAGGAAATAAGGGAATGGGTTCCTCTAACACCCATCCCATCCCAATAATAATGCCATAAAGGAAACCTTATAAATCCACCAAAATTACTCCATTTCCCAATGGGAGGGGGATAAAAATAAACAACCAAATGACTATATAAAATAAGCTCCCATAAGATAAATCCAACATAAAACATGAGAAAGGAAGACAAACACACCCAACCCTTGAAATGGTAGACTCTAAAATTTCACCAGTCCTTCATCTTTCCTAGCATGGTTGCAAACCTATAGATTTGCCACAAGGAGGAAACAACCCTTTAGCTATGGTTCCTTCAAAGTACCTTCTTTCTATCATAGAGTTTCTACCAATGTGTCAACTAACCTAACTTAAGATTAAAGCCTAGGGTCTATTGTTAATCCTTGATGAAACTTATGCACTAGTTTTCTTTACTATAATGCACCCAAAAAATTCCTTCTATCAATCTTTAGATTTGAAACTTTTCCACCTACTAAGACTTACAATCCTTTGGGGGATGGCATTAATGAGACAGATAACCTCTAGTTCTCTTAGATCTGGGTCATCTTCATATCCTCCTTACTTTTAACAAACATCCTTCCCACATTTTATTTGAAATATCCTCTTCCCACCCCTAGAATAAAACCACCTTTCTATCATCGGCCTTATGTTAGTCCATTCTATAGATTTGTTACTTAGCTACAGTAAGTCTTCCACTCAGTTTTTTGTTAGGAATCCATCTAGAATATTTTGCTCCATTATTTAGTATCTACTAGTCTTCTACTTTGAAGTTTTCCCACCCAGTGGGCCACTCAAACTTTCAGAGGATGCCGCTAATGGCCTAGACAACCCCTAGTCTAACCAGATCTGGCTCATCTTCTTCTCCTCCTTCCACTTGCTCTCCTTCTTACCACACCCTATTTAAAAAATCCTCCTTCCACTCCTTTCCCTCCCATCCATGTCTATATTGGTGATCTTAGTTTTTCGCTCAAATTAAAATTTAAAATGCTGAGGGTCTTTCACTCCTTTCACTCTGAGGAATTGTCATTAAGTTAGAATAGCCAAATTGATTCTTATCTTATAGCTTATAAGAATGTTAAAAATAATATATGTAATACTAGTATATATTATTAATTATATATGGAATATAATATATGATAAAAATATTATTATTATGTTGAAAGGTATTCTATAATAGTAGCATGGAAGAGAATTGTCTGATGTTGTACCCCTAAAGAAAAATAAGACCCATATTAATATTATTATTTTTAGATTTAATAGAATAATTAACCAATCGTAAGGTTTGAAAATCAAAACAAGGTTTTGGCTAAGCTTTTGAGGCTCCATGTCAATAAGATCTAGGCACACATCATGGTCCCTAGGATTTAAATGTCCCTTAATAGACATTTGTTCTTGAAGCTCTGGGTCAATGAAATATAGACATGTGTCATGATCTAAGGCTATCAGGTATTTTTAGAAAATCAACTATGTATTATCATTTTGTCAGCTCTGAATCAATGCAATGAAGACACATGGCATAATCTGTGGATTTTAGGACTCTTTTGAAAATTAAATGTTTTTTCGCTCCATGAGCTTCAAACCACCATGATGAAGCACATGGCAAAATCTCGGGTTCTCAAAACTCTTTTGAAAATCAACCATGCACTCTCTCATCACAAGCTTCGGGTCCCCATGATCAAGACACATGGCACAATCTCAAACTCTCGTATGTTTAGAAGATTTATCTATCTTTTAATTGGGCGAGTCTACAATAAACATGATGCTACTTAGTGTCTTAATGTCATGGTTTTGGAAAGGTGGAAGAATTTGAATTATTTGGGAAGAAATAAAAATTGCCCCATTAGCACATGCTACCCAAAGATCAGTTCTTGATGATCTTACAACCATCAGTTCCTTGGCATTAATCTGTGTTCCTTGTGTCACAAAGATCAAAATATTATCATGATTTTTATATACACTAGTATTTTGGAATATACATTCAATACCAACAACGACCTTAACACTACACATAATTAATAGTGTAATTAATATTTTCATAACTATTTATCCTTCCCTAATTCAACCTACGTGAAAGTGTCCATATCATGTAAAGTTTTACACTAATAAAAAATTGAAAAAAATAACTTTTTTCTTATATTTTATTAAACAAGATACAAATTTTTTCCTTGAATATTAAAATATTTTCTAACACAAGAAATAATACTATTTGATTAACCATTAAAACATTGATTAATTTTATTTTAAAGTAAACTGAATCCTATAATTATTTTTGGAATAACAATTATAAAAACATGCCACCAAATCTTATGAACATAATATTTTTATAATTAATATTTTCCAACTTAAATATCATCTTATCAATAACATTATATTATCATCATAAACATTATCACTAATAATTAAATTTAACAATTGACTTTACTTGTTATGAACTTTTTAAAATTATACTATCCATTTAACATTTCCTTTCATATTAATATATAAGTTATAATGCGAAAAAACTTTAAAAAAGTATATTAAAAAAATAAAAAACAATATTTGTTCTAATTATTTATGGTTTTTGATAGCCTTCATAAAATAGCACTTTACATCATCCACTTATTAAAAATAAAGAAAAATAAAAGTTGTAAATGGAATTATTCATCCATCAAATTTAACCCTAGGTTACTAGCCCCCAATTATATTCATTTTGAGGGCGGTGCAGGTGGCCGAAGGGTGGGGATGAGTCTTCGGGTTTAAAAAAAGCTAAAACAAATCTAAATCATTAAGATTTTATATATAAATTTATAAAAAAAAAAATTTAAAAATATTAAATAATTGAAAATTAATTATAACTAAAAAATATCTAAATAATAAAGGTTGAGGATGTAGCTAATGTACTTATGTATTAAGTGGAGGAGATATATATATTTTTAATTGATAAATAAGGAGAGGATTTATATATACCAATTTTTATTAACAAATATAAAAATTATTTTAAATAACGTAAGTATTTGATTTGATCAAATTGATGTCAAATTAAATGAAATAAAGTGACCATGGAGTACACGGATATGATATTTTTCATAAATGACAAACTAACTAAAATCAAGTTGATGAAGTTGATGACATGGAGTACACATATATGATATTTTTCATAAATGACAAACTAACTAAAATCAAGTTGATGACTATGTTTTAAGACTTTGGATATTTTTTCTATGTTTATATATATAATTTGTCAAACTTTTTTTCTTGTTTAAAATTTAAGAAAAATAATAAATATTTTAAAAGTTATTTTAAAAGTTTTTAAAGATTTGAAGTGTCAATTAATTACAAGATTTAAATAATGAATAGTATAGAAAAAATCAAATTATATAAATAGGTAAGTGTATGGAGTTGGGGGATAATTGATAAATAATGCAATCATGTTATTTAATTAACGTAATTATATTATTTAAATTATGGCTAAGTAATTATTGAGCCATAAAATAATTATATTGTTTTAAATAATAATGTGTTTATATTATTAACACGATCACGTTATCTGTGTTATTAAAAAAAACCAAAACCTGAATGTAAATTTATCATTTTGCATTCGAGTTTACTTTGTTATCCTCCACTTCTATGATCACGTTTTGTGTAAGAGAGACAAAAGCTTGACAATGAGACTGTTACAAATAGAATTACTATTTGAAACTCTAGACTAATTACAAACTTCAAGCTCTAGGCTTGTGTAGAAGAGAATTAGGGCACAAATGGAAATTTGATCATAACTCAACTTTGAACCATGGAAAATTCTAAAACTTTGTGAGTAAGGGCACCTTGAAAATATGAATCCAATGAATCTAATATTGAATCTATTGGGTAATTATTGAGAGAGATTTCATCAAAATATAATCAGTTATATGTGAAAAAAATGTGGCTCAAACTATGTAAAGTAATTATTAATAAACTTTTAGTACAAAGAAAATTTAGATGTATGATTTTGTGACTTGGTGGAATGTTTATCTTATATTTAATATTCCATTACTATCTTATTATGATGATCAAACAACAAATTCAATCAATCATTGAATGCATGATTGATATATTGGAAGTTGGAAAATAATTTGAAGATAATTGTTTAAATTGGTAAGAAAACTTATTTAGGTTACAAAACTTGAGACTTAAGTTGCATAAGGTGTAATTTGATTGATCAAACCTTTATAGAGAATAGAAATAGGTCTGAGATTGTATGATTGTGCAAAATTTAGTCTTTTCAAACAAGTAAAATAAGAATTATACATGTCGATGAGTTTTTTACCTGCATACAAAGTGAAGTCATCTGAGAAAAGTTTGATATAGGGTGTTTATGATTAGTAAACACCATCCTTTGCATCATAATAAGGGTTTGGGAATGATTATTGGTCTTAAAATTCAATACAAGAATAATTATTGTAATTTGTGTCTTAATAGTCTTTTAATTATCTGTGAAGGTAAGGATTAAGAGTCTTAAAGGAGAGTCTAAAATCTATGGTGAAATGTTACTAGTGACAATCCTTTAGAATGGATTAAAAATAGTTTATCTAATAAGGTTAAAGGGTAGAGAACCTATACTTCAAAATATTATCCATTGACTTGAGTATAGACTTAGGTTTAAATCCTAGGGAAACAAGATCATGATTATTATGTAAAAAGATAAAAATTTATATTGAGTAAGGAGATTAGAGGCCTTAGAGATAATTAAGAATAAATTGAGTGGAACTTTTAAAAGCATATGAAGAGTTTAATCTCATTTGTCTTACAAGACAAATCTAAGAGTATAAGAATATTGGTAAGGTCTGGAGTGAGAACAAGTTTAAGAGAGAGTGATTACAGACCTATAAAGGAAAAGTGTGATTATGCAAACTTATAGTGAAGAGGATTGTGAATCAGACCTTAAAGAAATAAACCTAATAATGTATAATCAGATCAATATTAAACTATAAATAAGTGATAAAGATAGTCATAGAGTAAAAAAGACCTTAAAGTTAGACAATAATAATTAAAAGTGGATATAAGTATGGGTATGGACTTAAACATCATCAAAGTAGGCTAATGGTTTTATAATTTTTGCATCACTTCTCCTCCTATTCATTTTTATTACTTCTCTAGTGGGTTTTTTCCCAACTATATCAGTTTGCGTCAGCCAATTGTTCTCAACACTTCTTCTTCTAGTGTGCATCATGTAACTCACCTCCCACACACTCCTTCCTTCTAGGCTCATGCCCACCCATTTATCCTATGGGCTTGAACCCACCTATTTATTTCCACCTCCACCCAAATGTATCTATACCTCTCTCTTCCTATTTTTCATTCACCTCCTTTTGTACAAAGCGCATCTCCTTCTTTCAATCCTTAGCTCAGAAAGTAAACATGCTTGCATGTTACTCTTACATCTCTTTCATAGAGGGTATATTTTATCATGCTCTTTTTTCTCTTATCCTTATTGATGCCACTCATAGCATTCAAGTATTTATGGGATCCATTGATTACCATTTTATCTCATCTTCCTACCATTTTACCTTTAATTTCATACACTAGGTTGATGTCCCCTCCAATTGCCTCTCCTTACTATCATTAGGTTCCCCTATCATATCCTTGATTGATAGTGATTTTTATTTACATCATAAAATAAAATTATTCCCTATAGATTAAATTTGATATAATTGCTCTTTTTCTGGGTATTTTTTGTGCCATAATTATCACACCCTTCTTATCGGCCTCACATTGATACTGGCCAACCCTATTTAGCAAATCTTTTCTAGTTTGTGAAAATTAGTTTTCACCTTTGATAGTTTTAGGCTGATTTTATTTCTCTATTACTCATATCCATGCCTTTCTTACCCTTTATGGGTACTATTATCATCTTCATGTTCCCTCAGGAAAGACTCTATGTTTGCTTTGTTACAATTTTTATTGCAAGTAATACTTTTCATTTGGTGAAAAATATGCCTTTATACATATTGACTGACCACTCCAAACCTTTCTTCATTTCCCCTTTCCTGATTTACTTCCTTACATGATGCTCTATTGTCTCAAAGATTAATTAGGTTTAACTTCTAGTTGACACCCTTTCATCATGTCCTTTGAGCTTTATAAAAGTTCCTTGTAGGGCTTGAATTGCACTCCTCTCCTAGTATTTCATCCTCATACCTCCCAAAGATTACTTCTCTCTTATTTGTACATGTTCTAACACTGAATCCATGTGTTTATATACTTCACCTTTGCCAACTAATTTTATTGTACGCAAATTCCCATTTTATGATGATAAGGGTGATGTTGGGTAACATATTCAATATTTTTATGTTACATGCTTTGATTATTCCTCTATTTATAGTATTTTGACCAAATTATTTCCAAGGAGCCTCAAGGACTATGATTTGAGGTGGTTTTATCATTTAACTCTCTAATATGTGAAAGCATTTAAACCTATTGAAGATCAATTTTTGAAACACTTATCTATTAACATTATTGAAAAGGTTTCTTGTGTCCAAATTAAAAAAATCAAATAAGGAACCAATGAACCTATCAATGAATATGTTTTTAGGTACAAGGAAATTTGGATAAAATGGCCAATCCTATGGTAGATAAATAAGTTCAAGATATTTTCAAACAATGTTTGCTTTCTCCACTACATGGGTACATCATTTTAAAAAAGTTTAAATCTTTTGCTGACTTATGCCATGTATTTTGGGACCATGAAATGAAACTTATCTCATTGAATAAACTTAATTATGTAGCAAAAACATCAACTACATCTACATGCAATACCAAGTTTACAATCAAACTAGGTTCTAAAGTAAAACCTATTGAGCCTAGAAAAGAAACAACTGCCATGGTTAGTATAGCTTTGAAATAACATAATTGGCTTATCTAATGCATGAAGGAGACAATTTAAATGTTTATATGAGTATCCTTCTTCACTACTCTAGTGGCTAGTAGAGTGTCATATTATATCTCTCCCTCTTCTTATAAAGGTTAATATGAGTCAGCCTCTACCCAGAGGTTATGATGTGAATGTTTATAGTGATTATCACTAGGGGATAGGGAATTTTATGAATATATGTTTTAACTTGAATAATAATATCTAAGACCTTATTGATGGCCAAAGGATTAGATTTGATGATCCTATAAAAGAATTAGGTTCACAACTTGGTGATCACCAAAAATAAAATATATTTAACAATCATTTACAAGACCATTCTAATAAATATGTAAAAGTAGAAATGGTATGTAATACACATCCTCATCCATCGCGCTATGAGAAACCACTATATGGGATTATTGGGAATGAAACATGGCATACACATTTTATGGGTTATAGACCTTCTATTACCTTTGATTATAGTGAGATTAAGGATGATGAATCAAATATTCATTCTTTATTCATTTGAGAATACCTTGATAAATAATATGATACTCAATGTTATGATTGATAATGGTGAAATCAATAACATTCTAATGATGACATTACTTATGCACTTATGTTATACTCATCATGATTTACACCCTTATACCATATCAATTAGGGAATTTGATGGGACCAAAAATTAGATTATTGGTGAGACTAAATTAAATTTATATGTGGGTCCTATATATGTGGTTTATAAATTTTTTGTTATACCTTCTATAGGTGTCGTTGATATGTTATTGGGATGCCCTTGGAACATACCCTTCAAGAAGTGCCTTCTACAATACATGGGTCTATAAAATACATTCATTCCAATTGGGTAATTATAGTTTTTGGATTTTCATATGAGCATCTTCTTGAACAAGAGAAATTTATACACAAATAGTTAGTTATCAAGACTAATAAGGATAATCCATCATAAAAGGGTATGTAATAGGAAATCCCCTTTACTAGGTAGCCAATAATTAAGAGACCATTACATTAGATATCCATAGTGGGTTCCATGGAATTCTCATCTACTACACATAAAATTCATATATCTAATGCACCTACATGTGTTCTTATTATTTTTGTTCCAAATAAACTATATAACACTCAATGATGGGTTTCACTAATCCCTACTCATATTACTACTACCCTTTCTGCTTCAAGACCACATGGTCCTATTTTACATATGCAGAGCATCCTAGATAGTATAATGATCAATATTTTACCTATACATGTTCCTCGATAATGTCACCAATTTATTACACCAGGTTTATAGTGGGTAGATATCTATGAGCATAATTTATATGCAATCATAGGTTAGTCTCTTCACATATTCTAAAAATACCAAAAAAATAAAAAACATTCAGAAATATAAAAATATTTTTGGTATCTATATATTATATTGACTCCTTAGCATCTATGTGTTAGTTCCATATTGATGGATAAAATATCAATTATTTCTATATATACATGTGTTTCACACTTATATTTGAGCATGCTTAAGGCATACACAAATACATTATCTATGTATTTTTGAATGTTGGTATTTTCCTCTACTCACGTCACCAGGATGTTAAGGGCATCCACCTCTATGATCATGATACATCTAGGTTATATCTTTCTATGGTCATTTTACAATATCATGTTTGAGATAATTGTACTTACACATGCCTTTATCAATGCTTATATCCTTTATAGTGTACTTGATATGCTATGTACTTAATTTTTTTTGCTAACACATTTGGTCCATAGGATACTATGATATGTTTATGATGGTTGCTTATGTTTTTATTTTTGCACTTCCTCCAATGTTTCACCTTCTAATTGTCTTGTTTGTTGAGAATTTGAATATGCTCCATTATTTATGCACCACCCCCCCTCCTCGTGCTTTTGTTTGATTTTTAAACATTGTAATGTCATTACTTGTTGTATGGACATTTTAATATGTCATTATTTATTTTGTGGACATTTAACTAAGTCATGTCCATTAGATTATGTGGCATTTGAACTTGCCCCATACTTACAATCTCCTTGGATAATTATCTTTTGATTTCCTTTTGAGTGCTCGTGTGTGTGTGCAATGTGGCTTGGATAGCCAAATGTGTGTTAGAAACTAGGCCACTCTTGGCCATTTTTAATGATGAAGTTTAGGCTTGTATGAAAGCCACTTCAAACTGATGTACTAGGCTTATATGAAATCTAACTCAAGTACTCAAAAACCTAAACTTTTATGAAAATTAAACTTGAATGTGATGCCAACCACCTATAGATGGAGTAAGGCACGTAACTACTGAGCATTCTTGAAATAAACTCAAACTCAAATATAAAAGAAGATCAATGTGTCATGCACATTGCCTCCAATCAATGATGTTTACAACATGTATTTTGATCTAGAATTTATGCCAACTATATAATCTGAATTGTAAGTGAGAACCATCATGCCGTGCATGATAACCCCTTGTATTTGAGAAAATTGTGCTAAAAGTATTGATTCTGATTGATTTGGAAGTGCAAAAAATTTCCCCAAACTAAACTTTTTTCCTATTTCTAGAAACCTTGAGTGTTTTATGCTTGGATAGGAGTACCAAAATATGGGCACCCCTATGTTTGGTTCTACTATTGATTTCTAGCATTGTTGTTCAATGTGAAAATTGACTATTGACCTGAAACTATCACTATTTTTATGCTCTAATTTGATTGGTTTGGCTAATGGATTTTGTATTGTGTATTCTAAATGTTTTTGTTTTGACTCTTATGAAGTTTGATCTCTATGAAAAAACCCATGTTTGATTTCCCCTCTTCTGAGGGTAGGAATGATCAACCTACAATGAATGCCCTCAGAAGAAAAGAGTCCTATAAGTGTGTTAAGTTGTATAGATATATGATGTAGCATTTATACTTGACAAGATAAATTTGGATATAGCAATGTTTGTATTGTTATATTTTTAGGTCAATAGGGTATGTCTAGATAGATATAACAATGTAAAAGCATGTGTAAAGTGCTAAAATAGAACTGGAAATGTTAGATGTTAGTTGGAGGTATGAGCATGATGTTCATCATGGCATCCAACAAAGCAAGGGAAATGCACGATATAGATCATGGCATTGCACACAATAAGAAATACATAATTAATCAAGCAGCAAGTAAGAAGCAATAAGGGTAGAAGGATGGCCAAGGGGTCATGAAAATAAGGGACATAGGTACATGTCACTCAAATTAGAATACAATCATGGAAGACATGTTCAAATTCCACATACACATACAAGTGAACAAGCAAAGTTGTCATAAGGGCCACAAGTACATAGAAGAGTATAAATAAAGGGCATTGGTAAATTTCCTAAGGCACACACATGAATAAAAGCAAAGGACATTGGTAAATGTCTTAAGGCACAAGCAGGAGACAAATTGGAATTAGAAATGCAATCACACAACCTATGCTAAGCAAGTAGAGAAAGCATGTAATAACTAAAAAGATGCAAGAACATCTAACCAATCAAATCAAATGTGAAAGTATGTAAAACATATGTAGTACAAGACTAGGTATATGCTAAGATATACACAAGTGTTAGATACTAGTGGAATGTTGATATAATATTTTGTGTAAGCTATAAAGTAATATACATCAGCATGATAACTTAGAGTGTGTAGTGTAGGAATGACATAACCTAGATGGTGTAGTCATGTAGAAAATGCCCCAGTGGGTATGTATATCGATGTGTGTATGGAATGTAGAAGTAGGAATGCCCCCTAAATGGGTAGAGTTAAGTGATCAAATAGTTAGATGTCATTGCACACACTGAAAGAAGATCAAGTGAAGCAAGGTAATGTAGGAAATTAGCATATGATAGCATGAAATAGCAAATGTAAGTCCTATAATTATAGTGGTAATGTAAAGCATGGATCATGCATACAATTGAATTTTTTTTTGGTATTTTGATATAGTTGATTTTTTTGTATTTTAAAGTTTTGTATTGTTTTATAAATATTTGAACTATGTAAAATCAAGCAGGAGAGACCATATACAAGAAATTGAAAAGGAACTATTTACAATCAAGCAAAAGGTAGTTATGTATAAGTAATACTATGAAGAAATGATACTAACCGATGAGTCACATAGGAGACTCCCTATCATGTTGTCTTGTATCAAGAACAAGGATCATGCATGATCATGAAGCATGATGGAAATGCTGAGACTATGGTTATAAAAGCTATCTATGTTTTAAATGCTCTACAATCTCTATAGTGGAAACTAACTATGGGGTCCCCTTGTAAATTTGAGAAGTGGATGCGACTATAGGGCTCTTAGGGACCCATCTTGTATTAGGAGAAGCTCTCTAAACATGTGCTCTATGTGTAGATACATGAGATCCCAATGATACTATTGTGGGTGTGAATATGGTAGCTAAAAGATGTCTAGAATCTTAAAGCTATGTAGGTGTATGAACCCTCTGTATTGGTAATGAAGGTCTCGATTGTGGTTGAATCTAGACTAAAATAAAAACTTTAATAGGTGGATAAGCTGAAACTAGATCAGAAGGGGTGCTAACATGAGTGACAAAGCTATAACCATGACTGTAATCAACCTACCTATCTTCATAAACTTGGGTGATAGCATGTACCACCTAATCTTCTATAGGCATAGAGATGGTAGTAGGTGAAGGATAAAAGCTAGATGAAACAATTTTGAAGAGAAGAGGGATAAATATAACCTCTAGTGTTTGCTTGTGTCTAGTAGTGATAGGGAGATACTTAAAAGTAGCCAAAGGGTTAGATACATCTAAGTAGAAACCATGTATAGCAATATGTTTATAAAGAGTAGTCCACATTATAGATAGCAAATAAGGGATAGAGATCATGGAATTGTGCATTAATGCATGGAAGACTTTGACTTGAATCATGACATTTATAATATGTTTTGCAAGATAGTCTTAAAAAAATTTCCTCATGAGAGAGAGAGAAAGTATGTAAAAGAGAGTATGACATTATGCATGAATACATTTATAACTTTGATATGTGATATGACATTTCTAATGTGTTTAACATGATAAGCTTGAAACAAATTCCACATGAGAGATAGAAAGCATGAATTTGTGCATGAATGTATAAGAAACTTTGGCATGTACTATGACATTTCTAATGTGTTTAGCATGATAAGTTTGAAATATTTTCTACATGAGGAATAGAAATCAAAGGATAGAGAACATGAATTTTTGCATAAAGACATAATTTTTTGATATACAACATGATATTTTAAATGCATTTAGCCAAATGTATTTGGTAATTGTTCTATATGAGTGGAAAAAAATATGCAAAAATAATTTTGAAATCTTGTGCTTGTTTGACAATGAATTTTGTAATAATCCCATATAATGAAACATAAACATGAAATTCAAAGGATGAAACTTTATACTAACATATGATAGAATCCATCATTTATGTACATGATAGGGCCCATTATGGTTTCCTTATTATTTGCAATAAATGTAAGCAAAGATTATAAATCAATGAGCAACATTTTTACAATTTGAGTATGGATGTAAGGTGATACCTCTAGAAATAAAGTAGGATCTAGTAAATGCAACTAGGTATTTGTCAAAAATATTTTTACAAAATACTATTAACTTTTGAGAATTAGACTTGCATTCAATTTTAGAAAATAATGTACAATGTTAATCTTGTAGGGGTTCACCATACCAGATGTGGTATTAGTCTACAATGGCCAAAATGGCTCATACTTATAGAAATTGGAAAGAGAGAGAGGAAACAGAAGTCTAAGAGACACAAGGACATGTGTCCAAAGGTGGAAACCAGTTACAATGCATGTAGGTGAAGTGTAAGAGGAGTTAGAAATTGATTTACATATGTGTCCATTCCAAACAATCGTCCTCTTCCATAATTAGTGTAACATCTCTTCAAGCACTTTTCTTGAAATTTCCTTCATCATTAGCTTTCATTGGGCATTCCAAAGTGGACTAGGGATAAGTTCCTCCTTTGAAATGATAAGAGGAAGTTACAAGGAATCATCTACCTGCATTATAAGTTCTCTAAATCATTTATATTCTCTTACATAAGAAGAATCATCATCTGTTACTATGATCACTCCTTTTTAGACCTTTCTTGACACTTGACCTTAGCATCTCCTTATTCTCCCTAACTGATACATATCAAGGGTCTTAGGACACATTTTAAGACACTTCATATGCTCATCTCCATCCAAAACACCTTAAAATACATCTAAATTTGAGTTGCCACTCTTTCCAATATGTGATCACTCTTCTCATTTTGGATTGGTTGAAGTGAGAATCTTACTAGGGACACTTTTGGGCATTTCAAAGTTATGTAAATCTCATGAGGGTTGATTCAAGTCCCATGCTATCCTCCCAAGTGATTGGCATCTATTGATAATCTTTAGGACCTACAAAAAATAAGAAAATGTCAAGAAAACTTGTTTCTTGCATCACCTATATGGATTGTATACAATATGAATCTATGGATCTAATCCTCATGGAGTTACCAACAACATTCCTTTTGGTCCTAGTGTCAAAATTTTCCATCTTGGTGCATTTTAAACCTCATCTCTCTAATTGGGTCCAAAAAGAGGGGTTTTGAAGGGTTTTAGGTGTATTGGCCTTTTAAGGATTGTTCATAGACCTCTGACAATGGAGTTCTAAACCAAAATGCAAAAGTGTTTTTTTAGGACCCCATTAAACCTCTTAAAACTTCTTGGAATCCCATGCAAATCCTCTAAGTAGGTATGAGCATTTGAAGTAACCTTCTTAATTGTACCCCTTCTCTTGGCGTATACTGTCATGAAATTGGGTCTAATAATGATCAATTTGGGGTATCTTCTTCATTCCAATAGATCCAAAAGGTCAAATTATATGTCATGGGTTTTTTTTTGTCCATTTCATCCACTTGATATCACTCTAAATGGTTTTGAGCTCCCCTTTAGACAATAGCTCTCCACTATCCCTAGTGGTTTTGGATCCTCTTTCATGGATTTATCACACCTGGGATTGTTTCAAAACCTAGGATACTTAAATCACATTTTTTCATGCTTATCAAATATTTCCCCAACTTGTGTTCATAGCCACTTCAACCCTAGCCTTCAATTTCCACCATTTTCTCTCTCTTCTACAAGTTTTAAGCCCTAAAAGTGGCCTATCTCTGAGACAAAATAGAGAGTATTATACCTAATTTTTCATCATTTTTGAATACATGGGAGGATTACTTAGGTCATGAGGACCCCCTATACTAAATTTCAGCTCTTAACTCCTTCATTTACCACTCCAACTAGTATGAAACTCAAAACTAACTTCTGAAGGTGATTGCCTACATGTTAAGGGTGGAATTGGCCTTTTTAACCTCATAAGTGGAGAAATTTGATAGATTTACCTTATTTTCTCTATCTCTTCATGTTATTTTGGGTTTCTATCATCATATTCAAGCCCTAGAGATTCTCACTTGGCCTTGTGGAGGCTCTTGACCGTCTAATTGTCTTCATCCCACTTGCATCTGTGTGTGTTCTTAACACTTTGAAGGTTGGTTGTAGGTTATTTTTTGCATGTAGGAGTCATGTTAGTGAATTTCAAGGACATATCATAGCCAAATAACACTAATTTTCCCTTTATAATCCATTGTTATCTCCTAAGAGTTCATTACCCTCATCAAAGTGTGACCTTCTTTGAACACTCTAGTACTTGCTCTCTTGTCAATATACTTCTTCATTGCTATAGGATTGCTACAATACGTGTACAAAATGGTGATTTGCACAAGGTATCTAAGGGTTGTAATTTTTGGAAATCCATGTGTATGTGGTATTTGAACACTTTCAAACATCCAAACTTACACCACTTGTTATTACCATGTATGTACACATGTCTCACAAGGACTAATTGACATTGCCAATTTATCATCCTTGTAGGCCACTTGTAGGTGTTTTGAGATTTAAACTTGTTGTAGCTTCTGATGTGAAATTATCTTCTACGTGCCACCTTGAAAATACACTTATATCCATTGGATATCCTTCTTAAACTTGCTGAAATGAACACATCTCCCTTTTGCAAAGAAACACAAGCTTTGGAAGGTAGTTGGGACCTCCAAATGGATCAATTCATAAGGTTTTGAATGAGTTGAAATCCTACTTTAGAGAAACTAAGGTTATTTTTCTCCAAAATAGAAACATAACCATTCATGTTTATTTTTCTTTGAAACTTGCATGAGCAATGGTGATCGTTCTTCTCAAACCATTGAGAGACTCTTGATATGGTTATGGTGAAGAAAATCCTTTACCATCTGGCTCTACTATGGATGAGTGTTTCATTGCATCTTATCTCCTGTTATAGTACCATTAAAACCAAAACTTGGGAAACAAATAACATTGCTTTCAAAACAACAAAGGTCTCCTTGTATTTTGCTACACCAATATGGTTTCCACATTTATCTCAACACTTCACGAGCTCTATTAGGATATGAAACATCAAATCAAAGGTGTATGAGCTCTTGAAACCATAGAAACATCACCTCCATACAAAAAACTAGAAAACAATCCTTTGAAGGTCCAAAGTGCTCCGCATGTGCCAATTGGCTAAGGCAAGGTTGGATGTGGTGAGGAAGATATTTTCATCCTCATGAAGTGATTATACCAATTAGACCATATAGACCACCTCAATAGAAGTGGAAACATGCATGGTATGGGGAATGATAAGCATAATGAAGTGGATAACTTCTAAGAGATGGTTCATAGATCTCAACCCACCAATCTCTAATTTCCTATTATGAAAATGAAGGTCAAATCATGTACTATCCACCCTCAGAAGCATTGGACCTAAAACTCTTCCAGCTAACTGTACCAAGTATAACCCTGTGAACTTCAAAATGCTTTCCAAGAGAGTGATGGATATATGGAAAGGTTTTGTGCCATTGTTTGTGTTTCCAAAGTTGGATAAACATAGGGATGGATTATAGAAGATGAAGGGTCACACTCCAACCTTCCCACATGTGCGACTCTTCGTCATAGGTCGTACAAGTTCTTGAAACCCCTTATTTATTCAAGAAAATTACTTCTATTCTAAATATTCTACCAATTTGTTATCTTAAATAGTTACTAACACTTATAATTGACACATATGAGGCGACATTATCTTTTTGAATTTGTACAATTCATAAAAATCTATACAAGGCATTAAATGCACTATTTTGGCTATTGAAAAGACCTTAAAAAGACTTGAAATGATTTATGGGGCCAAATTAACCATGATTATAATCTTAAAAGCATGAATTAACACTAAATGACTTATGAAACACCCTCTAATAGAAATATTTGCTATATAGGTTGACCTCAATTGACCAGATAGTCAATTTGGTCAACACAACCATTACAGAACTAGTTTTAGATGTTGAAGGTGATCCTCTTCATTCTTAGATTATATAACAATGTCATCAATAAATCAAAAAATAAAGTGATCTAGATAATCTCTGCTTACATTGTTCATGATATTGATGAATGTTGTCAAAGCATTTTTCAACCCAAATGGTAATACTATGAACTCATAGTTCCCATAATCAGTTCTGAAGTTTTTTATGGAATATCCTCATCCCTTATCCTCAGTTGATGGTATCTTGATATAACATAAATATTATAAAAGATTATTTTTGCACACATTTGATCAAAAAATCATCTATATGAGGTAGTGGATACCTATTTTAATAGTTTCCTTGTTCAACATTCTATAGTCAATGCAAAGTCAAAGAGTACCATCATTCTTCTTGAAAAAAAATTGGTGCACCCCCAAGTGACGCACTTGCTTGATCAACACCTTAGACAACAATTCCTAGATTTGAGCCTTCAATTCAACCAACTCAGTGGTTTTCATCCTATATGGTGCCTTAGATTGTGGTTTCAATTCAGGTATGATATCGATAGAGAAATCTAACTCATGTCTAATTCTAAAAACACATCATGAATTTTTTAAAGAATTGGTAATATTCGAGATATGTTTCTTTAATTTTCTCCATTAAATTTATGTTGATAATATATTCTTGACACCCTTCTCCTAGATCCCTCTTGAGTTGCATTGCATAAATCTGCTTAAGCCTCAACTCTCTTTTCTCACTCTGAATTTGTGTCTGATTTTCAAAATCATCAAGACACTCAACCTTCTTCAGGTAGTAGTCAATCTTGGCCTTATATTTCATAATCCAGTTGAATCCTAATATCACATCATATGACCCTAGTGGTACCACATACATATCCACTACTATTATAAATTAAGGTAACCTAATCTCTATTTTGACTAAACACTTATTAACCATGACTTTTGAGTCATTCTCATATTATACTAACCATGAATTAATAATTACTCTAGATCATCTAGATAACTTACTAATCAGTTTAAGAGCTATAAAACATTTTGTAATTCCTATATCTATCAAAATAGAAATTGGATGTTCAAACAAAGTACTTGATAGTTTTATGGGTAATGCTTAAAATTTGACTTACCAATTATCAACTATTGCATGAATACACTACTAAAAACTACCTTATTGAATAGCAAGACCTTTATTCTTTGACTTGTCTTAAGTGCATTCATGAGCATAATGGTCATCTCTAAAAATGAAACAACTTCCAAGGGTTCCTTTTCTATCAGTCTATGGATTTCCCTTGAAACCACATTTAGAACTATTGCCCAGTTTATTATTGCTTAAACTATTGTTGAATTTAGAATTCTAACTTTTGAATTGCTTCCTGGAGTCTCCACTCCTCTATTTTCAATTCTTCATTTTGAACATTGACTTAGAATTTCCAAACTTTTTCTTAAACTTGTCCTTGGCCTATGAAAGATACTTCAACTTTTGTTTATGTTCAATTGCATTCTCAAACACTTGGTTCATGGTATAACATATATAGACATCCACCTCTCCACTGATATGGGGTCTCAATCTCATGATAGACTTTCTAATCATGAACCTTTCATATACCTAGTACTAAGGTATGCACTTCAAAAGTTTGGTGAACTAATCTCAGTATTCATTCATCGATATGTCTCTTTGATTTAGATTCTATAAATACATGGACTTCTAATCAAAATAAAGTTGTGAAATCCACCATCACCTAAAAAAAATCAAAAAATGATCTCAATTAGTGGTGCTCAAGTTAAGATTCATTTCCAATCTCTTGTTGGCCCACCACATAACTACCTCATCAACCAACTGGTATGTTCCCCATACTGCTTTATTGACCTTGGTATAATTTTAAATCTTAAAATACTTTTCCATCTCAGTCAACCATGCTTGAGCTTTGTTACCCATAATAATTCCATCAAACTTAGGTGGGTTCACCACTTTCATATCTCTAGCCCAATCTATAGCTACCTGAGCTTTTACATCTTGAGGCTTTTCCTACTTTGTAGGATTCTCTTTAGGTACATCATAATTTTCTTCATCGTCATGGCCATGAATTGCCTTTTTCAAGGCTATAATCTGGTCCCTGGTTTCATTCATAGCTAAGATAATTTGATCTAACTTTGTTACTTCCTCAGTGATAAATCAGTTAGGATCAAACAAAGGGTTATTGTCATTGACATTTGATAGACTCTCTCCAAATATTTCAGATTTCACCATTCTTCTTTTTATAAATATAAGGGTATAAAAAAATTAGTGGACTCATTAGGTCTTAGAGTTTTATTCATAGCTTTGATACCACATGTAACATCTTTATTGGGATCTACCTAGAAATACATGTTTTTTTAAAATTTAAAAAACATATAATTTCATTAGATTATACCAATATAATATTACTTACTAACCATATAAAATAATCTAAGTGTGATAACTATAGATGAATAATGTTACATCATACGTCACTGATCATTATCATCATAAAAAACACATCATAATTGAATATAGAAAGTAATCACAAATAACTAGCCATGGTTGGTACATGCCTATAGCCATTGATTTCAATGTACAATAAGTAAGTAATTAAAGTTTATCATGATAATGTTTCGGTAAAAAATATAATACAATTTACATATATAAAATACATGACTCTATGGAGCATAAGTTCCCTACACTCTAGTATCCATGGCAATTTCAAGTATCATCTCTAAGTAATTACTATTTTGGGGAGGGAGAGATAATCTGAGCACTTCTACATATAAAACATAGACCATTGATCCCCCAAAAATACCATCAAGGAATGTCCTTCCTTTCATAGATGAGTAGATAGTGATGGCATAGGAATCTAGAGAGACAAGCTAGTATATGTGTGTTATATGATTTATAAAACTAAACATGTGGTGGATCGTAAAGAATCTCATTCTACTCAAGATATCTCATAAACATGTAAATCATATACATGAATTGCTAATGTCTCACTAACATTATTTTGACCAAAGTTCTTAATAATTAATGATGTAAAAGATCAGTCAAATTTATACGCACCACTTGATCGGATTACTTTCATCTAGCATTGTGATGCTAGTAAACTAGTGAAATCCATCTCACTACTTACTCAGTATCAACAATGCAAGATTTGGTTAACTTGGTATAACCAATAGATTTATACAGATTACATCCTAATAGAAATCATATAACATGCTAAGCATAGGAATAAACTAAATACATAAATTTATTACATCAAATATATTAATTAATCTCACAATATTATCTATCACATAAATAATATAAATAATAACCATAATTTATACCATCCAGGTATAATATACATATAACTACAATTTCTAATTACTACAAGTAGTTTCAAAATAAAAATCACCCTATGATAACCCATATTATCATAGTCTAGTGCTCTTAAGCATAAATACTAAATACCATAACCAGCCATAATAAATTAGTTATAAATCAATGAAAATATAAGTTTATGTTTAAACAACTAGTTATAACAAGAAAGTCTCAGTTCTCATGAAACATAAATATTTCATTCTAGAAATTTTTATACTTTTAGGGGGTTGTATGCATGCATATATAAGATTATATTATAAAAAAATCTATAATATAGTTTTGAATCACCAATGGAACTATAATTAGAGGTACACACCCCTATGTACAAGAATAAGCTAATTAGGCTTAGATGTACCTATATTTTTTTTAAGTGTACTGTTAATTAAGTCATTAATATGTAGCTTATTATAGTAATATATCCAAAATAAGTATTTTTTTTCACATGTTATATATGATAGTTATCCCATGAATATCATAAAGCTCAAAATGAAAGACTATGTTAAAGCTATATGTATTTCCCATGATTTATCAAAGGCAAGTTTATGATATCGATATGCTTAAAACCACATATATACTTCTGTAATGAATCAAGCTATTACCATAAACTAATTTATAAGTGATTATTATATGAACATTTAGATATCCACTATTTAAAATCAACGTCACATGTCATATACCCATATAGAGTGATCCACCAATCTTAACCGAGTATCTCTATCTGATCCACTTATTATTGTTAGCATAGACACTTATAAGACCAAGTTATTTAATTTAATTAGTTCTATATATTGTCCTTTTATGCCATGCCTTGATATTTATTTATCCACTATGGATAAATATGTATAGATTATATTCATTCAATAAGTTTGATGACCCTATTATATATAGATCTACAAGTCAATAGTTAAAACTTAGGTTATAGTTAAATTTTATATATAATATAAGATCCTTGATATATATCAGGTAAGCATAGCAATAGGTCACTTAATTCATGATAAGTAATGCAATAAAAGGATATAGTAAGATTTTTTTTAATGGAATGAATACATGGATATATTATTAGATCATATAATATATATAATATTTATTTAAAAATCAAAAGAAATGAATACCAATCGATTCATCAAAATTAGGCACTAAGTTATTTATTTGCAAGGATAAATATATATAAATAGATCGTTGTTGTTTTTTTATAAACTAATACCAAAATTAAACATTAGTGCATCATTCATTGGTTCAAATCACCATATTTATGCAGCCATCATACTTAAATATAGTAGAGCACCATAAAATCGCTATTATGTGTAAATACTCACATGCATTTTTATAAAAATAAAATAGATCTCTATGCTTGTTTTTATCAGGGAAAATAAAGAAAATGTTGGTCAATTATATCATAGCTACAACTTAATCACTGCATATCCTTGAATAGAAGGTCGATCCTTACCCATAAATTGTCATGTATATTCAAAATAATATATATAACCATATCAATTCAGATAATTAATTATGTAAATCACTATATATGTCATTACCTATATGTAGATCACTATATAAGTCATTACTTAAATATTAATTATAACATACTCATGAGTTGACTATTTGGAGTGACTTAATTCATTCTCAACATACTGCAATTCACTATTTACAAAATAAATTAGACATATGAGTCATTTGTTTATATACGGTGCTATATTTAAAAATATCTTAGTTCGCTAAGTATATCTCACTAAATATTTGATTATATGATTTGATTTATTATATATTTTTATTCACTGAGTATTATATCTAACTGAGTATATATTTTGATTCACTGATTATTATATCTCTTTACTCGCTATATTTTTCTTCTATAAATAGATCAACCTCTATGTTGAGTCGCCCAATATATTGAGTTTCATTTAAACATGTATACAAGTTTTTATTTATACATTTCTCATAAGCAAATATATACAGACATATTTCAACCAAAAATTCAACATGAACACACACAAGAAACTAATTACATTGCCTACTTAAAACTGCACTATTATTCAAACTTGCTTGACTTCTTTTCCCTTCCATGCTTCACTATGTCTTCTTCCCCTCCATTCTCTACTTTTTCCCTTTCTTATTTATCTTTCTCCTATACAGAAAAAGGTGTAGCTTTTCTCTTTTAAGAATTTTTTTTCCCTTTATTTTTATTATTTTTATCAATATCTTTCTTTTTATTTTTTCCTAATTTTAAAGCTTTCTACTTCTCATTCCAATTTTTATTTTGTTTTTATTTCCTCCAAAATATTAATTATTATATTTTATTTTTTCTTTTAAATTAAAAGGGTCAATATATTTACTAATTAAATTAGCGCCCCTAATATCATAATTACTTAATGATTAATTCATTACTCAATAAATTTGAATTTAATCCAATTATGCAAATCACATCTCTAAAAACATCAATGGTCACACATGAAAATCACATAAGATGAATTCCATATAACCATTTCAATTATGTTATCAATCATGTATAAACAACTATCCAATCTAAATAGCATCAAAACACACTATGTTGATCATTCCACTATGCATCTAACATGTATTACTAATGTGGTGTGTGTAGGGTTCTATCTAGTTTCTCTATCATCCCCCAACAACTCCATCTATGTCACCCTCTTTGATGATGTTCTTCCTTCATCATGATCTGAAGGATGAGTTATCCTGCATCAAACTCACAATAAATAGGTAGTTAGATCATAACATCATCTCACATATTCATCATAAAATACAGCTAAAATAAAAAGTTGTCATGATCATAATATAAGATAATATACTACAGATAATTTATAGCAATGTAATTATGTAACCTAAACAATATCCAACTATCTCATAATAGCATATATCTCATGTCTTAGCTGAAAATAATCAAATCAAATTGTTAACTATAAATAGCCACAGATAATTAAGTAAGTTTTATTAAGAAAGAATCAGGATATAAACATTTTTTGTGGAGGTAAAAGTGGAAAATGAGGTGGTGTGTTCCTTCATATAACATAGGAATGAGTTTTTTGGTGAGGAAATGTTTCATCTCACAATGAGATAGAGCAATGGTGAAGTAGTGAAGAAGCGCAAGGACATACAAAACATAAAAGTAGTAAAATATTTGAAGGTGAGTTGGAAATTGATAATGAGAGGTAAGCATAGGGTATTTCAAATCATACATTAAATAAGGTTAGGTAGATACAAGTGCAAAATTAAGTGACATTCCACATGTTAATGCAATCTATAAATTTCATTGAATTATTGAAACATGTGTCAAATATCAAGTGGCTCCTTTAAAAATGTAGAAAATGTACCATGTGGAAATTTAGATGGGTTTAAAATTAATTAGATCAACATGGTAATTGTGTTAACTATATAAAAATAAATTAGATGAATCATACTAATTAGATGAATATTAGAAAGGTTTCCTCAATGAAATATGCCTCCTATATAATCTAATCAATGCTTGTATTCTCATTTTTAATAAAACTAACAACTATTTTATTCATAACAAATTTACATGCAAGCAAACTTGATTTTTATATATTATCTACATACTTTATTGAAGTGGTATGGTCATTTGATGCATTTCAAACTAGGCACCACCCTAGTTGTTATAGCCTTGAAGCTAACAAATGGTATCATCAAATTGGTTTTCACATATCTGTCAATTACTAAATTCAACCTCACATTTTTAAAATTGAAAATAAATATTCAATCATTTAGTGTTTTATAACATTTCTCTGGTAATTAAAAATAAATTTTAAAATGAGTGATTAAACATAAATGTGCCCAAAATTGCCCACATTTTCCCTGGTCAAAAAGTTGATATGATATTTTTATGTTTCTTATGGCCTATAATGGACCTAATCACAATTAAAATACATAAATGGTGGTTGGATGTGCACTAATCACTATTTAAATGCACATTGTACTACTCACTTTGGCCTAAATTTCTAGTCAATTAGGGTGTTAAAGCATAAATATGCTGAAAATTATATGCATTTTACCTAGGCATAAGTGAATATGGTATTGTTATGTTGATTTTGGCTTATATTCCCCATACTCATAAGTAAAAACATAATAAATGGGTGGTTGAGTGTGAATAGGTCACCAATGTGACCTGCATTACCCTATTCACACAATTTTCGCTTGAATTTAAAGGGAATTGGGGCGATACACGAATAAATATGACTTATATCAACTTCTTTTTCCCTAATTTCAAGTGCATGTGGTGTTTATGTGTCACTTTTAGCTTAGAAGGGACCCGATCTAAAGTAAAATTAGCATAAAGGTGTGGTTGGGGGTGCATAAGTCACCAATGAACTTATAATTCCCTAATCACTCCAATTTATCTTAGATTCAAAGTGATTTAGGGTGATCATGCACAAATATGCCCAAACTTATTTGCAATTGCTTGGTCATATATATATATATATATATATATGGCCTTGATATGTCACTTTTGTCTTATAAAGGACCTAATTTAAAGTAAAATTGGCATAAAGGAGTGGTTGGGTGTGCATTTGTCACCAATGGGACCCATATTTACCCAATGAAACAACTTTAGAGCCTCAATTCAAAGTGATTTGGTTTGATCACACATGAATTTACCCCAAATTATCTACATTTTGCTTAATTACAAGTGGACATAGTGTCGATGTGTTTATTTTGGCTTATAATCCATCTAATCATAAGTAAAAATTTGTATAATTTGGTGGTTTGGTGTTTGTAGGTCACTAATGCGACCTACATTTCTATAAGCACATCACTTTGGCTTGAATTTTAAGTGAATTGAGGTGATCATGCATAGACGTACCTTAAATTATCTATATTTTCCTTAGTTATAAGTGGATATGGTGTTGTTGTGTCACTTTAAGCCTATAAGGGAATCGATTGCAATTAAAATTAGTATAAATTGGTGGTTAGGTATGCATGGGTCATAATGTGACTTATATACACCAATCACACACTTTGGATTGAATTCAAAGAGATATGGGGTGATTGCAAACAAATGCGACTAAAATTATTTGCATTTACCTTGGTTACAAGTGGATATAGTGTTTTTATGTAGGCTTTGGCCTATAATGGACCTAATTACAGCTAAAATTAGTATAAAGAAGTGGTTGGGTGTGCACGAGTTGCCAATGCAACCTATGTTACCCCATTCACACCACTTCAACATGAATTAAAACTAATTATGGATGATCACAGATAAATGTACCCTAAATTATCCCTATTTACTCTTCGTAAATGAATATGGTTCTTTTATATCATTTTTGGCCTATAAAGGACATAATCACAAGTAAAATCAGTATAAAAGGGTGGTCGGGTGTGCAATGGTTTGTAAAAGTTAATTTTTACAAACTTAAAACTTCTATAAATCTTAACAAGTAAATCATAAGGCCCCAAAACCTTAAAAAAACTATCCATTTTCCCAAAATAGATATATGTTATAAAATTTACATCCTAAAAACCTTAGGTTCAATACTAAAATCATAAAAATGATTAAGTATTGACCAAATAAGATTTTAAGAAAATTAGCTTCTAAATCATAACTCACCCAGAGCTGTGAGACCAATTCTAGAAGATGTAGAGTGATCCTAATTTCTTATATTTACTAAAATAAATTTAAACTATATGGGGTATTTATCTAAATATTCTTTATACTTAACATTTATTTTAATAAAAACACATTTTATCTTTTAGTTCTTTAACTTTCCTACTTGAAAACCCTTGCACATTACATAACAATAGTACGATGTATGTAATATAATGTGTACACATTATATGCGTGTGCATTATAGTGCATACACACTTTATGTTCAAAAATATGAACCCAAGGCTTGGACTTGCACACATTACCAAATCCGTGATTTAGTCTAAAAATAAGAAACTTTAATTTCAGGCATAATAATCACTATGAATTTTATAGAGAGATTTCATGAAATTATGACTACGATGTTGCGCACACTCTCCTCTTTCTAAAAAATATCATTTTTTAAATAATTTAACTAATTTAAATATTCCATCTATATTATTTTCTAAGTATGCCTTTTATACCACTATAAATCACAATTATATATCTATATTTATTTGTGTCTTTTGTTCCATTCATCTAAATATGAAAAAATTGTATATGCATTTTTAAAAAAAACTACTTTTTTTTTGAGAGGTAGTTAGGGGACTTACAGTAAACTATTCATTTTTTGTGATCATGTCTATTTACTTGTAAAATTATTTAAAAAATAAATATTATTGAACATATTTACCAAAAATATAAGGTGAAAATTAGATAATATTATCCAACTTTCTATCAAAAAATACTAAATGACTTTAAAGTGCATAGCCAATTATATACGATATTTTATCCGTAAAATAATAATTTAATAAAAAGATTCAAAATTATAAAATTAATATTATTACAATATTTTCAAATTTTAAATATAAATGTATAATAATTTAAAAATGTTGAAGTTATTTATTTTTCAAAGAATAATGTCCACCTAAAACCCCTTTTTAATACCCCACTTCCATACACAATTACAAATTTTATTAAACTCTAAACATTCTTTAACGTCGGAGATGATTTTAAAATTAAAATCATTACCTCAGAAAAAAATCTTTGAGACAAATTTTAATGCTCCCCTCAAAGCCGTTCTTTCCCACATAATTATCGAAAATACCTAAAATATATATTGTAAGGCTCGAGGATGAGAATAGAAAATAGAAAGATTATTCACCCAAGTATGGTGAAAACACACATCACAATAAATGTGTAAATATATGACCTTTAGAAATAAATTGACAATATGACTATCAAACATGCGAGCAAACACAATCACAATCTTCTTTTATTGGTTTTAACCTTTTTAAAAACAATTTTTTTTTTTTTTTTCATTCTACGTCGTAGTGTTGTTTTTTTTTGTTTTTTTAAATGGACTTACTATCCTCAATAATTATAAATATCAATAACTTTAGTTTTGTATTTTATATTTTATCTGTTTTTGCTTTGAAATTTTTTAATTTAAAATGTGCAATTCATTTTTTGCAATGTCATTAATTTAATATGATTATTATTGAACAATAACATATATTTATTGTCATTTTTATTAATATTTTAAAATTATAAAATATAATTATAATAAATATTTATTTAAAAACGTAAATTAAGATGAATTAATTTGTGAATTATAAATGTTTCTTTCCAAAGTGTATTTGAAAAAAAATATTTAATATGCGATGTTTCTTCCAATTATGAACTCTTCTCACATTAGAAGGGAAGTGTTGGTCTGCTGTCATAATTCTGTATGAGATAAATCTATAAATTATAACCAGCCCCAAAAAATTGCCCTGCTGTAAAATTAAAAAAAAAAATAGTTTAAAATGACTTTAAAAAAAAGTTTTATCTTAATAATACAATAAAGAACCACTAAAATTAAAAATTAAAATAAAATAAATCGAATCACCAACCATCAAAACTCTTTAAAAAAGGAAAGAAAGAGCCACCCTATAAACCCGAAGTGCTCTTTAAATGAAAACCACCCTCTGATTCCGACATTCCTCCCTCCCTTCAGCAATGCTCTTTAAATGAAAACTTAATGTTAGGGTCTCCTACGAGTACGTGTTCTTCCATAATTGTGAAAGAATTTCAACAAAGTATTTTTAGATATCACATCCTTTTCTTTCAAGATTTTTTAATGTTAATTTTAGGTTTTATAAATGGAAGAAACATTTTAAGTCTGTTTGTAAGTGTTATAGGAAAGTTAATTTAAATGGTAACATTCAGTTTATAAATATGTTGTGAAATTTGAATTTATTAATGATGAGTATAATCAATTTATTTAACTAATATTTTTATATTTCATTAACAAAGTTAATAATTTTTATTAAAATGATAAATAAAATATATTTTATTTTATATATTCTTTATTTTTATAAAAAAAATTACATTAATATATATCACAAATATTTATTAAAATGTAATCAAAATTAATATATATATATAAATAATTCATATCTAATTAATTTATTTTATCATTATAAAATAGAGAGATATATATAATTTAAGCTTATGTAATTATCAACTTAAAAAATAAGTTAACCAAAAAATTTGTGACATTAAAGAACAATGTCTTAAGTATGGAATTTAAAGCATCCAATATCTAAAAGGTTAATTTCTACTTCAAACAAAAAAATTAGGAATGTGATTGACCTCTAAAAACTTAAAAATTTATGATAATTGGACAACTAAATTTGAAAATCATAAGAAAAATAATATATTTTTTCAGGATTGAATTATAGTAGAAAATAATTAAAATTTAAAATCACATAGAATCTCATACATTAAAATCACATTTTAATAATTACAATAATTTATTATTTGTATTATTAATATGAACTAATATATTTTAATTAATGTTATGTTGAAAATGTGATGTATAATTTTTCTAATTTATACTCTACATCATGATCATTTTAATATGAACAAGTGTGTTTCAATGAATGTTAGAAATGTGATATATAATTTTTCTGATTTATACTCTACACGATGATCACTTGTCTAGATTATACATATAAAATGGAGAGCTTATGAAAAAAAAAATATGTGATTTCAGTCTATATTAATTCCTACCAAGAAAGGGTACTATAGCTTTCATTTAAAACAATAATTTATAAATCACACTATATCAATCATTAATAAATTTATATTCTTAACTTACTATTCTAAATTACTCTTCATTAATTATCATAGTCTATATGTAATTTTTAATTATAAATAAAAAAGATACATGTACACTTTTTTATTATAAGTTTTTATTCTTTCATTGAAAATATTTTTTTATAATTTTTTATTAAAATTTTAATTATATAATATTTTTAAACTATAAAATTTTAAAATAATTTTTTTTATTGAAACCCCATATATATATATATATATATATATATATATATATATATATATAACAAAACTATAATCTTTTAAGGATAAGGTGGGGCTTTGTAAAGTGGAGGAATGTAAATTACTTTTTATATTTCATTAAAAAGTTGAAATTACATGATATAAATATCAATTTTTCATAAATGATTAAATAATAATATTTTTATATTTGTGGTGGTGGTATATATGGAAAATGAGGGTGTTTTTTTTCATACAATAAAACAATGCATTATGTAAGGAGGAGCTATTTCATTTTACGGTGAGTTTAAGTAATGATGAAATAATGAAGAAGAAAAAAAATACACAAAACAAACAAGTGAAAAATAATTTTAAAGTAAATTAAATGATGATGATGAGAGATAATGACAAATATTTCACTATATTATAATAATATATATATATATATATATATATATATATATATATATATATATATATATATATATATATATATATATATATATATATATATATTTTATTAATAATAGTATATATTGTTAATTATATATGTAATACAATATATGATAAAAATATTATTGTTATTATGTTGAAAAGGCATTCGGTAGCATGAAGGAGAATCATTTGATGTTGTGCCCATTGAAAAAATAGGACCGACATCATCATCATCATCATCATCATCATCATCATTTTTTTTAAATTTAAAAATAATAATATAATAATTAATTGATCATATGATTAGAAAATCAAAACAAGGTTTTGGCTAAGATTTTGAGCCTCCACATCAATGGCATATGGATGCGTGTCATGATCGCTAGGATTTAAAATTTATCGTAGGATACGTTTGTTCTTGAAGCTCCGAGTCAATGAGATCTAGACACATGTCATGTTCTTGGGCTCTCAAAGATTTTTGAAAAACTAACTATGTATTGAACCGTCGAGCCAAAAAAATTTCACACAATTATATCCAAAAGCAAATTTCAATGATATGGAATAGGAAAGCATATACTCTATTACTATGTATTGTTGTTCCATTAGCTTTGAATCATCACAATAGAGACATGTGACATAATCTTCGGCTCTCAAGAGTCTTTTAAAAATCAATTATGTATTTTCTCTCTGTGAGCTCTAAAATGGAATGATGAAGACACGTGGCACAATCTCGAGCTATCATAAGTCTTTTGAAAATTGACCATGCACTTTCCCATTACGAGCTCTAGGTCATCATGATCAAGACATGTGGCATAATCTTGAACTCTCACATGTTCGGAAGATTTGTCTGTCTTTTAACTAGTTAAGTCTGCAATAAACATGATGCTACCAAGTGTCTTAATGTTGTGGCTCTAAAAAGGTGGAATACTTTGAATTGTTTGGGGAGAATGAAAAATTGCCACATCAACACTTGTTTTAACTGATCAGTTTTTGGTGATCCTAAATCTATCAGTTCCTTGGCATTAATGTGTGTTCCATGTGTTGTGAGGATCAAAATATTTTTGCCAGTTTTGTATGCATTTGTATTTTGGTGTATGCATTCAATACCAACATCGACCTTAGCACTATGCATAATTAATAGTCTAATTAATATTTTCATAACTATTTATCCTCCCTGACTCGACCTGCATGAAAGCATCCATATAATGTAAATTTTTAAACCAATTAAAGAATGACAAAATAGTTTTTCATATATTTTGTTAAACAAAATACAAGTTTTTTGCATTGAACATTAAAATATTTTATAGCATGCAAAAGAATGCCATTTGATTGGCCACTAAAACAATGATTAATTATATGTTAAAGTAAAATGATAACAATCATAAAGACACGTCAATAAATCAATAAATCTTCTGAACATTGTTGTTTTCATGATTAAAAGTTTCCAGCTTAGATATCACTTTATGAATAATATTATATTGTTATCATGGGCATTATCACTAGTAATTAATTTTACTTATTATGATTTTTATTTTTATTTTTTTTAATATTATAACTATTCATTTAACATTTACCTTCATATACTAATATAGATTATAATAAAAGAAAACATTAAAAAAATATATAAATCATAGTTTAAAAAAACATAAAAGACAATATTTGATCTAATTACAATTTTTGATAGACTTCATAAAATAAAAAATGTAAATACAACTATTCATCCATCAAATTTAACCCTGGGCTACTAGCCGCCACCTATATTCATTTTACGGGCGGCGAGGGCTGGGAAGGGTGGCGATGAGTGTTTGGACATAAGGAAAGTTAAAACAAACCTATGTCACTAAGGCCTTATATCCAAACCCTAAAAACTTAACATTACCATTTACTTATCACCAATTTATCAATAGTTCATTTTATAAAACAATAATTCAAAAATATTAAAAAATAAAAAATTAATTATAATTAAATTTTTTTATAAAAAATAAAGGTCTGGTGCAGCTAAGTATTGTGTGGAGGGGAATTTTTCTAATTAATAAATAGGCAGGTAGTCTATATGTACCATTTTTTATTAACAAGTATACAAATTATTTTAAAGAACATGGGCATTTGATTTAATCAGATTGATGTCAAATCAAATGAAATGGACTGATATGGAATACTTTGATATGATGTTTCTCATAGATGAGAAACAAACCAAAATCAAGTTGATGACTATGCCTTAAGGATGTGGGTCTTCAATTCTCTAAATTTATTTTTTATGTTGTAATATAAGTTAGCTCTTATTTTAGATTGGAAATAATGTCTAAAACTTAAAAAAAAATAACAAATGTTTTGGAGTTTATGTTAAAGGTTGACTAAATTTTTAAGTGTTTTCTAATTATCAGAGTTTAAATAATTAATAATATAGAAAACAACAAATTATATTATTGGAAGCAGTGTCAAATAATATAAAAATAAATAAATAATATCTCAAAAATATTCCACAAAAATTATTAATTTTCACGATAATAAATATTTTAATAATTAATTGAACTTTGTAAAATGTATACGAGTTCTCAGTAGATTCTTGATTCTTGTGAATAATGAGTAGATTCTAATATTTTGAGATTCTGAGAGAGAATGCTTCTCACATATTTCTGTTTGTGTCATTTCCAGGATTATGTGAGATGTATCGAAGACAGTAACACTCGCACCTTCATCGCATGGTCATAGGCAAACAAATATATCGAATACAGTGACATTAATGCAGCGCCAGGATGCATTAAGATAGAACCATGAACTGTATACACTTTGAGCAGGCGAAACCTTTTTAATAAAAAATAGCAGTCAAACCGTTTGAATGAAGGAGAGCGGAGTTTCATTTTGATTCAAAATTTAAATTTCATGACAGTAAGCAAACGGTAAACACCGACTGACCATTCCAATTTCCCACAACCTTTTGACCTCCACCAACCTCTCCGCGTATGCTGACGTCAACTGTGTTTGGTAAAGAGTTATTTTATCACTTGTGAGCAGAGCTGAGATTTGACTCTCGTCCCGAACGTTTTTAAGGGTTTGGAGCGTATTTTACAGTTTTATTTTATTATAAATCATCATCAAAGACTTTCAAATTTTTTTTAAACCCTATCAAAAGGACGTGTGCATATGCAATGTCCCTATCATTTTCACTTATAGTTTTATAGGGCCAATTTGGAAGTTGGAACCTTAGAAGTCTCATTTTTTACTCTCTTATGACTGTTCACATATGTGCGCCTCGACTGTCTAGTTACGTCCCAGTCCATCTACCTCATTTATTTCTTGATGTTGCCTCTAGCTGCGTGATGCGTCTATCTAACTCATTTATTTCTTGCTATTGTTCATTTGCTTGGGAAATCTAATGCATTCAATTCTTTTTTCTCTCTTTCTACACGTTTCCAGAGTCTTCCAAACGCCATTCTATACTCTGTCTTTATGTTAATCAATTTTGAGAATGCTCTGTTTGGATGTATGAAGAAAAGGATAGCAACAAAGATCTGCTTGTTCGTATGCAGAAGCATGGTGAAGGCAAATAGAAACCCCCTCTCCACCGCAAAAACAACGTTTCTTCCAGCTCTCTAAGTTTTTATTCATTTCATATTCTCAATGGTCATCCTCTGCAATTTAAATGTTATTGTTGTTGCACAGATCAAATGACAACAACATTTATGACTGAAAGCATTTTTTTACTATTTCTATTTTTATATTATTCCTTGAAAAAATTGGTAATGGTACACTGTGGACTCAGCAGCTCTACTGTGACTTCCTCTTTTTCTTCTGTGTCGGGTACATTTTCTGATTGTTGTGACATCCTTAGTGCCCTGAGGCGATTCGATCTATGAACCTATAGGACGTTAGATTTACAAAAAGGAGTAATAAAATTATGAGGCAAATACAAGGAAGAGGGTAGAATTGTTGATGAACTGATGAAGGTTTTAGCTTTTAGAATGCAATGGGTTGGGGTTGGAATTTTATGGGATTGAAGAGAGTCCACATTCAGAATTGTGCAGTAATAATGGAGGGATTTTAGGTCATTTGAAATTGGCATTTGCATAGTTATGCTTCATGTACTTGCATTCCCTGATATAGGGAGTTGTAAGTTGGAAGTGGTAGTGAAACTCTTCACAAATTTGTAATAGCTTGCAAATTTTCAATCATAACTGCTACAAAAGTTGTATGGTCTAACAAAGCCCGACCATGATCAATTTTCTATTAAAAAAATACAAATCTATACTATTTTATAATGAATATAGACTTTTTTTCCTATCAAGAATAATTATTACATTGTAAACTATCTTGCACCAAAATATTTTATCTTATTCTAATTTTTATTGTTAACATTTTATTTGATTTTTTAATGCAAACAAATAGACTATCACACACTTGAATCCTAGACACAAGCATTACATTCATAGACCATGTGTTTGTTCTTCTTAGAGTCATTGCCCTTGTGCATAGGGGAAGACTAACTAGTAAACACCATACCTAGACAGTTGTTGCCAACCATAAGCACTTGGGTGCCATGACTAAGTGTATGGCATAATGGCTGCACAACTTCATTATAATCTTAGGTTTATATTATTGAATTTTTTGGAGTTTTTATCCTTATTCTGTAATTAAATTCTAAGAAGATATCCATACCAATTATTTATGGATTATGTTAAAGTTAGTACAATTAATTTTTAAATTTACTATTCAAAATTTATGTTAACATAATTTTTTCAACATACAACCTGCAGGTAATTTTATAATGTCATCCAAAAAAAAATATTAAGATACTATTCATGAAATTTATGGATTTCAAAAACCAGAGAGTTCAAGCACTCCCTTAGATATTCCCTTGGAGAGGGCAAGTAGAAAAGATAGAGACCCTAAATTGAAGGAAAAAATATATGAAATATTTGGAACTTCCTCGGATTCATCAGAGGGACAATTTTATGAAGAGGTTAATGAAAAAAAGAAAAGGTGATAAAAAAATAAAGTTCCATCATGAATGGATAGATAAGTTTCAATGGTTAATTCATTTTGAGCATGATGATAAAATATTCATGAAGTGTGAATATTGTGTAAAGTATTGAAAAGTTGGACTGTGGGGTATAGGGAATGGATGCACTATCATAAAAAATTATGCTTTTTCAACTCATGAGAAATCTATAGGGCATAAGGAAGTAGCGAGTGCATGGTTATGTGCTAAGGGAAACAGGTCAAGTCTATCCCACAACATGTTGTAGAAATTCAAGATAGCAATAAAGAAAGAGTGATCACCACAATGAAAACAATGTATTTTGTTTGCCAAGAGGAGTTATCATTGTCTAAATATGAAAAACTTTGCAAGTTTCTCTCATATTTAGAAACACCTAATATTCCAAAGTCCTTAGAATATGCTTCATATACAAACCGTTTTGCTACAAATGAATTTCTGCATTGCATATCAAATTACCTTGAAAAGATGCAAATTGAAAATATGTTAAATAGACCTTTCTTTTCATTGATGTTGGATGAAACCACTAATCATATTATTGAACAACATCTTGTTCTCTATGCTACATATATAGACTCAAAAGGGATTAGACCATCAATTTCTCAATTTATGGTACTTAAGAACGTGCCCAATGGTAAAGGAAAAACAATATATGATAATGTGCATGAAGTAATAAATGAGCAATGAATTTCAATGAAGAGGTTGATTATTGTTTCTATAGATGGGGCATTGGAAATGGTAGGACATGAAAATGGTTTTGTTTCGTATTTTAAAAAATATGTTCCAAATTTGATCATAGTTCATTGTATAGCACATCGAGAATCATTGGCAGTAGCAGATGCTTCAAAGAGGGTTCCTGAGTTGATGTATGTGGAAAAGATTGCAAATAAGGTATATTCATGGTTCCAAATTCTCCAAAAAGAAATAATGAATAGGCATCACTACTTAAGGTCATGCAAATTGATGTTCTTGATGTTTTACAAATACACAAAGTTAGATGGTTATCTAGGAGAGAGGTCATTCAAAGGATAGTAACACTTATGCTAGTAATTTTAACACTATGGAAGAATGAAAGGAGTAGCTCATCATGGTATAATAAGGCACGAATTTATTCGGTGCTTTTTTGTTTGCATATGCTTGCAAATGTTTTAGGTGAGCTCAATATATTAAACACAATATTTTAGGAAGACAACATTGATATCACCATTCTTGGCATGTCTTTGGAGGTGACCATTAGTAACCTTACAAGATGTTTTTTGAGGAGTGAAACATTTGTTGAAGGCATAATATATCTTTCAAAATTCCTAGTTGAAACTACTAATGGATTTATTGAAATCATGGATAAAGAAGGTGATGTCAATGATAAACATGGCCTATCATATTTTTGTGTTCATGATGCTGAGTTTGGTTTTAGTGATGCAAGAAAACAAAAAATGAAACCTCAAATTGATGGAACACTATGAAGTTGCAAGAAGCTTGTAGAAGACTACCTTAAGATCTTATAGATTATTTGAATGAAACATTCCCGGATCTTCCTCTTTTCAATGCTACCAAACTTTTCAGCCCCAAATTCTATCAACAAGAGCATAGAGGTCGAGATAAAATTTCATAAAATTGGCTAGATGTTATTTTGGCACATTTACAACCTCCCAATCCAAGAGATCAAATGGAGCTTGACATGTTGTTTGATGCTAAAGCTTCTAAAAGAGAGTTGCATCCTTTTGTTGATTCATTAAATTTGACTTGCAAGGATTTATCTATGAAAGAAGCATGGAGAGTGTTTCATAATACAAAGCATTGGCATTCCCTTTACCCTAATATGATGAGATTATGGCAAGAAGTTCTTACCATCCCTGTAAGCACAATGGCATGTGAAAGAGGATTCTCAAGACAAAATCTTATCAAATATATTAAAATAACAAGTCTAGGGATAGACATATTAGATGCATTAATGAGAGTGTCACTTAAAGGGCCAGATGCATTAGAAGTGGATTGGGATTCAGTGCACATAATATGGAAAGATATGAAAAATAGAAGAGTTTCGAATCTTTGATGTTTAATTTTATATGTAAATTAAGAATGTTTTTGTCTATTACTCATAAACTTTTATATTATTTGATTATATGTTATTTTTTTTTCAATAGTTAACTATAGGTTATTTTATTTGTTTTCCACCTACAGGTTGCCTTTAGCAACTGTAGGTTTTCACCTATAGGTTGCCCATAGCAACTGCATGCTTTCACATACAAGTTGCCTGTAGCAACTGTAGGTTTTCACTTGCAGGTTGCCCATAGCAACTATAGGCTTTCACCTACATGTTTCCCATAGCAACTATAGGTGTAAGCCTATAGTTGTTATAGGCAACCTGTAGGTGAAAACCTATAGTTGCTACGGGTAACCTGTATGTGAAAGCATGCAGTTGCTATGGGAAACCTATAGGTGAAAACCTATAGTTTCTAAAGGCAACCTGTAGGTGGAAAACAAATAAAATAACCTATAGTTAACTATTGAAAATAAAATAAAATAACATATAATCAAATAATATAAAAGTTTATGAGTAATAGACAAAAACATTCTTAATTTACATATAAAATTAAACATCAAAGGTTCGAAACTCTTCTATTTTTCATATCTTTCCATATTATGTGCACTGAATCCCAATCCCATAGCAACTATAGGTGTAAGCCTATAGTTGTTATAGGCAACTTGTAGGTGAAAACCTATAGTTGCTATGGGTAACCTATAGGTGGAAACCTGTAGTTGCTATAGGCAACCTTTAGGTGAAAGCCTGCAGTTGTTATGGGAAACCTGTAGGTGAAAACCTGTAGTTGCTAAAGGCAACTTGTAGGTGGAAAAAAAATAAAGGCAATGTGGAAGCCCCTTTTGTTGTGGGATTTTTTATAAGTGTTGTGACGAAGTAAGATTATTGCAATCTTATTCTACCCTTCAAATGTCTATTAAATAAAGTTACATAAGTATAATTTAATCAAAGAAAAAGTATCATTAATCCATAACACAACATGTACATATTAATGTACACATATAATCATTAATTCATTCATTCATTTACATAAGTCATGGATAGTTCTAGGGATTCATATAGGAAAAAGATATATAAATGGGTATGGATGAGGCTATAAATAGAAAAACTAGTGGCCTTATCATAGGTCCACAAATGTTTGAGGCTGAGGCCATTGACTACACTGACACATGAAAGTGGCTTGCTTTAGAGCAAAAATGATTGCTTTTTGAATATTTAATCAAGTCAATGGACATCTAATTAACACAACTTACTTTCAAATGATGGTGAGACTCCCGAAAGCTTTCATTATTGCTACATATCAACATTACTAGAAACATCATATATATTTAATTGTGCAAACTATCAGGTATACTACCTTACCATAATTTCATATCTCAATGTATCTATATTAGAATAATTATTGCTCAAAAATCTTGAATTGTGAGTTTATATTTAAGGTATTTGTTAGATATTGGTAAAATGCAATCCTACTAAGATGCAGTTAGAAGTTGCTTAGAAATCTAGTGTTTATATTGATAAAATGTAATCCTACAATCATATTTTCTATTTTGTAATGCATAAGCAATTCATAATATAATAAGGTAAGTAATAGGTGTTTTACACCCTTAATAACATACATGTATTTGGTGTTATGGAATCATCTATTTTTAGATATACATATGAGAGAGATAAAAAGAACAACAATAAAACATACATTTATTAGGAAATAGTGTGAAATATACGATAATATGGGGAAATCGAAGCTACAAATTAAACTTGTAATTTTTACTTTATTATTATTTGTATTTTATATTTTAAATATTTATTGTTTGGCAATTTTTACCTTTGAGGAAACAACATAGAACAATTAAAATTATTGTTTTACCTTCAATTTTACCATTTTTACCTTTGGGATAATGTAAATTATTGTTTCACCTTTGGGGAAACTGTAATTTCAATTTTTACCTTTGGGAAAATAGCATAGAACCAGAGTGATAAAACCGCAAGTAAAAACTACGCATATATTTCTAGAAATATATATGAGAGAGATAAATAGATCAATTTCAATTATTATAAAGGTAGTTATAAAAATATATATTGTAGTTAATTATTATTTTAAAACATTATTATAAGGTCTAAAATAAAGGTAAATCGTCATTGAATTTTTAGTTAACAGGTAGTAGTGAATGTCAAATCTCAACCCTGCTTGTGAGTAATCTCTTTATTAGTGTTGTGTTTTTTTCTTCTTTTTTTAATTATTTTAAGGGAATATAAATTAAGATAATACAATACATCAAAGATTTGAAATTCTAAAAATGACAATAAATTATAGAATCATCATGCTTCAAAATTGGATGAACCAATAAATTAAATATTTTTCATAACGAAATGACTCTTGGAAGATTGGAGGGGAAACGTGCTCTTTTAGTTTGGTATAATATATTATGTTCAAGGGAATCTCAAAGTTAGTCGTATATTTATTAAATTTTGTGTAGTGAATTTTGGATATTCATTTTCTTTATAATGGTTTATGCTTTCTTTGTTGCAACCACCATTGCAGATAGTGGGAAGGATGGCACCTAGGTGAGTCAAGTAATTCATATAAAAAGTCTATGATGAGATATAAATTTTGACTCTCCCTCTTAGCATGATGTTTACTTACAACCTGATGTTGTAGACAATGTTTGTAAATGGTATGAAAACTATTCTCTTGTTACATACTTTATTGGTCACACCCCTAAAGAAATCCTTCAATGCCTAGATTTGACACCAATGGCAGTCCTCTGGTATCCTTGTTTTTGGCATTCAAAACCATATAATTGGGTTTATTCTTTTCTCCTTTAAGGATTCATGCTAGTTCCAAGCTTAGCTGGCTAAAACAAATTATTGGTTTATGAAGAACACCCTTTTGGTTTTGTCCCCATGGACCCATGATTTTATGAGCACTGACCAGACTTCCCTTCAATGTCGATCTAGATTGAACTTCTTAGCCTCACAATCCCTCTTTGGTCCTCTATCAAGAATATTGTCAAGCCCATAGGATTTTTTATAAGTGACGATCCACTTAAGTTATGTTCTACACGGCTCAATAGACAGGTCTACGTCAAAGTTGACATGATAAAGGATTTGAATGAATCCATTGAAATTTAAGTTGGCATTGAGAATTGCTCATAAAAATGATTATTTTAATATCCCTAACACTTTTTATCATTGTTAGTCTCCCAACCATTGGATCAAATACATCCCCCTCATGGAACAATTAAAACCTTCGATTAAGCAGCTACAGTCTGAGAAATTCAAGGTGTTATAAAAAAGTAATGGTTGGATGACTATTACCACTAAAATATTATTAGTTAGTAAAAACTCTACACACCTAATTACTTTCCCTCAGTGGTAAAACCTTCTCTTGATGAGCACAATGTCAATTCCCCTCCTGAGCCTCTTAATATGTCGACAGCCTCACATAGCCATGTTTCACAAGTTTTTTAGCCTTAAATGAGCTCTTCTCCCACTAGGATATCCTATATAAGTAGTCTGAGCTCTAAGAAGTCATGCAACTCACCTCAAGGTGGTGGTAACTCTTCTTGAGAGGAAAATGGATCTAAGCACTACTCCATTTTTCTCAAGGTTTTCATTTTACCAAACCAACACAATATTTTTGTGGCTATTTAAGATATTGAAGATGGTCAAGGGGAGCTCCTTATGGAATTTACTTCCCTATGAATGTCTTATCTTTGAATGTTCAAGGTCTCACAAAGCCCTCTCATACATTATTTGTGTGAAATGTTTGTAAATAACTAGGATCTTTAAACTTTATTTGTCTGTAAGAAGTTAAAATATGAGGGTTTCTTCTACAAATTGCTTTGAAATGCATATGGTATGATGTTACTAATTATCCACCCCACATGATGACAAATTTGGTGGTGATAATATCTTGGTTCCAAAAACAATTCTTCCTTAATTTATAGAAGAAACCCTCATATAAGGTATTTGGCTTCTCCTTGATGTTCTTGGAAATTCATTAGGGATACTCAACATCTACACCCTTAATAATCATCCTGATAGATCAAATTTATGATGATATCTGGTTGACAACCCCTCACCATGTGGATTGTTTGTCGGTATTTTTAAATGATGGAGTGTCCCAAGGATAACATTGGTGTCCTATCGATGAGATGATATGTGGGAGAATGTGAGTCCTAGTATTATTGTTAGGAATAAAGTCCTGATATGACATGTTAGATCAATGAACTATATCCTATAGTGTAAGGAAATAATTGCAGAAAATAAGGTACATAAATAATAGACAAGTAAGAGGACACATTACACACAGATTATGTGGAAACATTTTAATGTTCAAGGAAAAACCATGAGAAAAATGGTAGCTTCCATACTTAATTAAAACATATCATCACTCTCTTATACAAAAACTCTTCCATAGTAAATCCTTTAGTGCTTCCATATAAAGCACTAAATGCTTCCACTGAAGCATTCAGGTTGTCAACCAAGCTTAATATAGTCTACATGATCCAACCTTTAAGCATGCAAGCTCAAGGCTTGCATGGATCCTCTAACATGATCAATTACAAAGGAGAGATTATGCTAATAAATAAAATTTACAACATAGAGATAAAATAGAGAGAGAGGAGAAAATTGTTCCATACTCCATGTGGGATCACTATTCATGAATAGGGAATCATGTCCCCCCATGTGCAAGGTCAAGCCTTTAAATGACATCTCATCATGCCCACTTGACCACTCCATGTGCTCTTCCACTCTACATGTGACCTTAATCTTGTATAGTGATACTTGTCTCCCACATTCCATCTACACACATGTGTGAGTCAAAAGATTCCCACTTTTGACCTCACCTACCAGGAGCCCACAGATAACTGCACCCAAAAACACATCCCTAAAGTAGAAACATGTGATCCACTATCATTATGTCTTTACATGCTTTCACACAAGTTAACCCATGTGACTTAGTGGAAAAATGTGTCCCACTTTCTCTCACCTCCTTTTTGACTTTCAAAGATGCTTCATGGGCCATACCACCCACAATGGGTTATGTCAAGTCATCACCTAGCCACATCACTTACCATCCACATCACCATGAATAGTGCCTATGAATAATGATTCATGAATAGTGATTTCACATACTAACATTCTCCCACTTGAAGTCAATATACATAGGCTTCTACCACACCTGAGTATTCTGTAACCATTTATTCATACCTACCCTATGTTGCCTTAACATAAACCCAGTAGAAGTTTTATTACACTAATAAAAATTCTTTGTCTTGGTCAGTTTTGTCAACATCTACTCCTCAATAATAGATTGCAAAATTGAAGTGACCAATCACTTCTCTAAACATAGACCAATCCTCCAAATAGGATTCTGCTATGAACTGCTCTCAACTCCCACTACTTAGTAATACCCAATTTAGTGCTCACAATGGCATTACGAGGATTTTTATTCATGATGAATCCAATACACATGAAAATAACATGTCTTCTCCTCTTCAAGGACTCTCTTGGGAAGACAAATTAAAATGCAAGAAGTGGGATACTTTCTTTCTCTCATGTCCTTGTGCATCTCCATCCTTGGTTTGCTCCTCTTATCACCTTCATCTCATGAGTCCTAACTGATCCATCACACCAATGATCATATTGGGGCCTACATCCAATAGGTCACAACACATAGCAACAACATTTGCTATCCACTTTGGCTCTTCATGAAGGTTTTGAAATTCCTATACTAAATGTGTGGTACCAATACCAACTTGAACATTGATTTTAATGTAAACCAGTAACACCTTTACCTCAACTTTGTATTTATCTCTCCTTAAGAGAGATCACCATGTAAGAAGCACATTACTCTATCTCCTTTAATAAAAACTAGTGCACATAGCGCTCTTGATAATAATGAGGAGAGATCTCATATGATTTAAAACTAGACTTCTCCACATAGCCTCTAACTATAAACATGATACAAGTGGACCAATCACAACTTCAAACAAGTCATCACACTACTTAGTGAATCACTAAACCTACCAAGTTTTTGAATTAGCATCTGAAATGCTACCTACTCTACCAAATGTTACCAAACACCAACTCATGTGCCTATAGTGTTAGTTCATGCATCGATTTACTTGGCTAATTGCCACAATCATGTACACAACACAACAACACCCTGAGTCCTATGGTTAACACTGGACTTCTTCTAGGAACACCAGGTCTCACTTGTTCATCTACGTCTTCATCTTCCTCTTCCACAGATACATTAAAATAGGTATAGCTTTAGGTTTTTTTGTACCTCCTTCCTTTACATGGATTTTTATTTTGTTTTCTACATTTATGCTAACAACATGTGATCAGTAAGATACCACATCAAAAACCCTTATGTTTATTTCCAAGAATTGAGAAAAGGTCATGCCTTATTCTTAACCTCCTCTAAAGCAATCTAGCTTGCTCCTCAAGGTATAGAGTTGCTTCTCCAACAGGAACACTATGTAGGCTGCTAACTTATCTGGAAAAGCTTTTAAAGATTTTTCTTCAACTCTCCTACAAGTTTCTCCTCATCAACATGAAGAGATTAGGATCTTCACCAAGAGATCCTCCATCCTAATCCATAGAGAGATACCTTCCAAAAAAAAACCTCTTTTTTTCTTCTTCTTCATTCTCCAAGTCTCTCCTCCTATCACAGTTGCTTCACCTTGTACACAATCAACTAACAATAGAAAACACTCACACACATGGAGTTTTTCACCATGGCTTTGATATGAGATGTTATATCCATGCATTATTAGCTTTATAACCAAAATCTATGACACCATATGTTAGGAATCGAGTCCTAATATTACATGTTAGATCAATGAATTATATCCTATAGTGCAAGAAAATAATAGATTGCCCATGTTATAAAGCAGGGTGATGGGGTTGTGCTCAAAGATATCAAAAAATTCTTCTCTCCTTGAGTATAATCCTTTTGAATTGTAGATGCAAACCTAGGCCACCTCTCTCAAACACAAAGTCAAAGTGGCATGCAATCATGCAACCAGAGAGGCACAAATTCACACTCACCTCCATTGGATCAAATTTGGCAATAAGGATTCAAAATAATTTTTAAAAAATCTCAAATCCAACAAAGCTCAAGATCATATAAAGGCCATCAATTCTACCCAATTGAGACTCATTACTCTCCCTGACATCTCATTTGTCTTTATAGACCATTGTTAACTAGTATTCTAAGTCCAAAAGGAGCAAAAATGCCATGATGTGGTTCCTTACAAACTCAAGAGTATTGAGCAAAAGTTATGTGATGTGCCCTTGTCTCTTCATGAGCTCTCTATGCCCTACATTTCATGAGTAATGCCAAATATTCAGGCATTGATGGATTCCTTATGAATTTTATAAATCCACTTGTGAGTTTGTCAGACATGACTTGCTCAAAGTTGACAACAAAGCTCTTAAAAAAATTAGGTCTCTTATCAATCAAGGAAATATCAAATTCATACTTAAAGTTGTCAACCTAGAACTTATCACTAGTTGGTGCCCAACTACCTTATTGAATGTGTCATATAATATCCTTGCTAATTTTCTTACTAACCACCTCTGATTCATCTTACCTACCATTATCTGACCTGAGAAAACATGCTTTATCAAACTTAGGTATATCCTTGACAACATTATTTCTATGTGGGATGGTATGGAATAGGTGAGACCCTCTTGTCATAAAACCATCTTTTGTAAGCTTGATTTTGAGAAATATTATTATAGAATATAATGGCCTTTCATTATGGCCATGCCCCAATCTCTTGGCTTTGGCCAATTATTTATTTCAGCTATCAAAACCCTTTTTTTAGATGCCTTAGTTTGTCTCAATTTCAAAAACATCAAATAAATCTAACTATATTTACACCTATTACTCCATACATCAAGGTCACCCCCTTTATCTATCATTACATGCATTATGTGTTGAGGCTCTTAGACATTTGTTGGCTCTTAGGGTTGAGCGAGGTCTCATTTGGGGCATTGATCTTCTCAAAATACCCTCACAACTCATAAATGGATACTTTTTTATGACACTTTCCTTAGTCTTGAAGAGTAAGCAAAATCATTCAAGGAGGCTATCCAATGTCTTGATGTTTTATCCTAAATTCAAGGTCTGGCTTTCAGTGGGGCAAAACCTAAGGCTTTAGACAAAGCATGATACTCATGCCAGATTGGTTATAATAATACAAGTGGAGATAAATTCACATAAGAGAAATAATAAAATTATTGGGCATCCCCTTTGCCTTCGATAGCTCCCATGTGAAGCTATGATATTGTCATAAATAGTGGGAAAAGGTGGAATACTAGGTCACCAAACCCCTTTCTTTTAAGCGAACTTCTAAGTGTGTACTAAGACTCTAGATGTTACTCATGTCTATTACTCATATTCGGTCCCCTCTAAATCCTCTTATGAAAAATTGTCTAAGATTATCATATATGTTTTTGGGTCTAGTGCCAAAGAAACTCAGGGTTTCCACAAAGTTACTTGGGATATATGTTATCTTCTTTATGACAAAGGAGGTATGGGGATTATTGACATCTATAGATAGAGAATTTTCCTATGTGATAGGTTGTTGAATCCATTAAAGGTAATGAATATTTGAAAATCCTCACATGCCATGTATTTCATATGGATCTCTTAATGAAAAACCTAGTTGGAAAAACATTAGTTTCCACACTCTACTGATCACTTCTACTCCTATCAAAATTGAAGTCTCATTTTTAAAAATAACCATTTTGAAATCTTATAAAGTAGTTAGGCCTCACTTAAAATGGGTTGGTGATGGATTTTGTAGTGGTCTCTCCTTCAAGGACCTCAATATATGGTGGTTTCTTATCATGACCAATATTAGCCTCCTTTTGGTTGAAATATCTAGTAGGAAATATTTGAAATTCTTCAAAAAAGGAATTCAAACTATAAATGATTTATTTTTTTTATCAAGACTAGGCCCCTTGGCCATGACTTAAATATAATTTTAATTTAAACAATTATGACTTACTAATGATTCTCTACTTTTAGTAGTTAATGTTAGACATCGTGCTCTACATGTTAGATTTATAACCTCCACATTCATGTTGGAAATATTAAAGGTGAAATTGTGATACTAATTTTAATAACTATTCTTCAAATCTCCTTTATTAGGTCATGATCCCCTTATTTTCAAATCTTTGTAAGCTCAATAGGCATTTGAACCTCAATTCCTCACCCAAGATGTGGCTTGCTCAACACAACCAAATTTTGAAGGCCAAACATGAACCCAAGCTATCTTATTTCCTTTGGTGTCTAGTATATCAAGGCATTCCACGTGGGGAGCGTCTTTCTCACCTTGAAATTTCTCAAACCAAGTGTCCAACCTACTTTAGACCTAAGTTCTTAAGCACACCTTTTGGACATGCCCTAAATCCCAATGTGTTTAGCAATGGATAAACATTCTCTTTCATCCCTATTATCTAGAACCTTTCTCATGGCACTTGGCTCGCCTTAGTGATTTTTATAATTGGTTGAAATGTATAGCTTTTTTATGTAATTTTTTCAGAGTTGTTATTCTATTTCAATTAGGGAAATATATAAACTATGATTTATTTAATAATGATGAATCATCTTGTCAATTCACTATTCATGATAAGTTTTATTTAATCTTCAATGTGCATGCAAATCCATGCCTAAGCAAATAAAGTCACCATGGAGGTTTGACATCTATACGAGATGTTTGATCACTAGGGGAGGGCTCCATGCACCTTGAGTTTCATCCCCTTAGATCGTCCACCATAGGGTTCCCCCCTTTAGCACCCAGATGCCAACAAAGTCATTCTCATAGATGTAACCACTTCTCTGCTCACTCCCTCAATGAGGAAGATGGATTCTATCATCGCTGCATTGGAAATCTATCACTAATCATTTTTCATGGGATTCTCCAACTAGTCGCAACCCTTCTAGAAGTGTGGTGTAGCTTCCTAATGTGTTGGACATTTATGTTTCTTTGGCTCCTCTAGACCTCATGGATGGATGGCTCTGGACCTCCCCTCAGATGAGCCTTATTCTTGGAACATTCTTCTACCTAATGATGATCCTCCATCTCCTCCTTCTATTAGGGTGGCCTATGCCTAGTTTTTTGATGTGTTTGTTGTAATTTTTATGGTGTTATTTTTTTGTCATATTTTGACCAATGTTTATACTTGTTTTAGTTTATTTTGAGCTGATTTTTTCTTTCAGTAGAGAATCTAAGCCATGAATATCAACTGAATGCCTTACTTTGTACGCTTTTGCAAATTACCATTTTAATAATAAATGTCTTATTGAAGCATTCCAATAATAAATATTACACTGAGAGACAAAACATTCTATGAAACCAAAATGTTATAAAAAGGAGATCCATTAAGTTTGTTAAATATGCATTGGTTTTTTAATCTTAATTTTTTATGATCAGTTTTAATTAAAATTTTTCTTTTTACATTTTTCTAGCCTCTTCAAATAAATTATATTTTTTATTATAAAATTTAATTAAAAAAAATGGTGCTTAATTTAATTTAAGCTCCTTAAATAAAGGTCACATTATAGTAAGTCCCTATTTTTATATTGAATTCTCTTAATGATTACACACACACACACACACACACACACACACACACACACACACACACACACACACACACACACACACACACACACACACACACACAAATTCAATGTAAGGTCAATGCGAAATTGAATTTGTGTGTATATATATAGTCTATAAATGTCAAACAATTATATGTTTATCAATATTAATAATATTATTAATGACATAACACTTACAAACTATTTTTTTTTTTTTTAACATTTAAAAAAATGAACTTAAAATTAACATACTTTGAAAGAGAAAGATGATATATTAATGACATAACACTTAAAAAATGAATTAAAATGTTTCTTACAGATGACAACTAAACTTAAAATTAACAAACTTTGAAAAAGAAAGATAAGATATTTAAAAATACTAAGATATAAATTATTTAAGGAGAGGCACTCCTACAAGACCTAACATTAGGGTTTTCCCATAGGAGTGTCATTGAAGGGAGGGTATAACTCTAGGGAGGAATGTTAGAAACTTGTGGTACCTCAAACTACCAATTTTTTGCATGGTTATCCCATTCAAAAAGAATTTCAAATTGCTGAGGGCCTTCAACACTTCTTCTGCCTTCCATTATGCATGTTTTTGATGTTGAATTCATTGTGTGCTCCATCCCTCCTTGGAAGAGACCTAGTCATGGTAGATGTGGACTCAGCTCAAAGTCTCTTACTTGTGCTTTACATAAAGATTATGAGACTGTTTTTGTCCTTGAAGCTGGGGATTCTGTACAGGAACCTATTACCGAGATAGAGGACAGCTTCCATGGCCTACAGAAATGATTTCTCAACTTTGTCATCACTAGTAAGCTTGCTTATTTTGATTTGATGGACTACTCTCTTCGATCAAAGGGTGATAATTATTTACGTGGGGGGATCCACTCTATCAATGGGGCTACAGTGTTGTACACCTCAGTGGTTGTTGCAACTGGTTCATTTTCCCCTATTGAACATCTTTTTATGGAGCTATCTAGTCTTGTTTGTGTTCTACCTCAATCTACTATTGATGCCTTGGATAAGCCCTTAGATGCATTAGATCCCACACCTGCTCTTCCTAGTGACCATGTGTCCTCCCCAATTATTGCTTTGTTGACTGGGTGTCACCCTTTGGGCTCTTCTCTTTGTGACAATTTTCTTATTCCTTCTTTAGATATCTCAGATAAGGTGGTTGGAGGTCCTGAGACTCATGGGTATATGCTAAATGTAAGAATGTCCCCAACCTGTTCTACCATTGTTTTTATTTTAACAAATCTTGGATCCCATCATGATCTGACTTTGCTTCCCCTCTTCTAGTAGATGTTTCATGTGTTCTTTACCTAGTTGTGGTTGAAGACCTTTTACTTGGTGATGTTCAAATTTGGGTCACCTCATCGATCCCTGAGTTGGGTATCCTAGACCCCCCGCTGCTAGAAATGGAAGTTGATATCAATATCAAATCCCTGACTGAAAAATGTGTGGGATCATTCACTTTTACTTCAGCCCTCTTTATTTGGGCCTTGAATGTTTGGCATTCTATTGGTCCTCCTTCGTTCTCCTTAATGTGGGTTGGGTTCTTCTTGGTGGAATTTTAAAGCATTGCTAACAAGGATTTTTTGTGGAACTCAACGCCGTGGTTTTTCAACCATTCTAGCATTTTCTTCTGCCCTTGGAGCCCTTTCTTCTCACTATATTTGGTCCAACTCAGGGTTGTCCTAATGTGGCTTCCACTTCATTCTCTCCCTTTAGTGATGAGGAATGAGTGTTTCATCAAGCTCTTGGTGGAAAAAGTTAGCACTTTCATAAAGGTTGGTGTTGCCCACTGGAGCCTCATCTTGGTCTGTGTTTGTGCTTTCACTGACCTTTTCAAGTCACTCCTCTTTTTGGTTAATCTATTTTCTTCATGGAGCTTGTGGACTCAACATCTCAATTATGAATGATTTCCAAACTGTTGCTTCCATTGCCACCTCCCTGGTCATCACATCATTGGATGCCTCTCCAAGCCCCGTCAATGTCCTCAACAAGTCTGGAAGAGAAAAAAGGGGAGCTTGATTCATCTTTCAAGTGGCACAATCATGAAAATTCTTACAATCAAGTCACTCCTATTTTTGGTTAATCTACTTTCTTCACGGAGCTTGTGGACTCAACATCTCAATTATGAAGGATTTCCAAACTATTGCTTCCATTGCCACCTCCTTGGTCATCACATCATTGGATGCCTCTCCAAGCCCCGTCAATGTCCTCAACAAGTCTGGAAGAGAAAAAAGGGGAGCTTGATTCATCTTTCAAGTGGCACAATCATGAAAATTCTTACTACCCCCCTTTCTCTCACTTGGTGGTGATGACATATGTTATTGTGGGATGTCCTGAGCTTTCTCCCCCTCCCACTTCCCCCTCCCTTTCAGCCTACTGAAGACCCCCCTTCCCCACCCAGGTCCTTCCCTTTTGAAAAATAGCCCTTACACGAGAACCTAACCGCCCCCCCCGCTCAATCAATCCTTTGTTGAGTGAACCCTAATTGGTCTCCCCCATCCAAGCTTGGTAAGTGACACACAGATGTTGGAGTCCCTTAGAAAAAGAAAGGATGTAGATTGAAGGCAAAATTACTGAGGATGGAAGTGCACTCTCTCATAGTCAATGGAACTCAATGGACCTTGGAACACCTCCTTTCTAAATGAGGGCGACAAACAGTCTTGTCTTGTATATAAGCCCCTCTAGGGGATAGTTTGCAGAGATTGGTCTTAAGAGATGTATTATTTTACTTCCTTTTTTGGGTATTTGGGTGTTTGGTTTTCTATATCCTCTTTTTCTGTTATCCCTCGCTTTAGCTTCTCTACAGCGTTTGTGTCTTATATTCCTTGTTCTTTTAAGAGGTGATGTCCTTCCTTCTACTTCTTTTATTTCTTCTTCCTTCTGCTTTGCTACAGGGAATGGGCCCTCATTTATGTCTCATACTAGTTGATAGCCCGGTCAAAAGCATTTTACCTTATCTAATAATAAAAAACATGGGGCACATCATGTTCATATAGTGTATGGCTTCACTTCTTCTATTTTAAGTTTTGAGTTTTGGTGGTTGTTTGAGTTTAGAATTATTGTGTGTTTTTGGAAAAATTTGTTAGGTTGTGGTTAATTATCGAGCCCATTTGTTTATTCTTTAAAGGTGGTTTTTATTTTTATTTTTATTGGAGTAATGTTGCGATTATGGATGAGTTTGTTAGCTGCAATACTAACATTGTAGTTTTATGGTTTTGTTATGTTATGGTGGTAGATGTGTTTATGATAATAACTCTTTTTATTGTAATTTTATTTTAGTTATATTTTATTGAAAATTAATATTTTAACATTTTTTTCATTTATAAATCTTTTCAACAAAAAATATTATATTTTGAAAAATATTTTATTTTAAATATTATTTAATTATTATTATTATTTTTTAAACACCAATTAATCATTTTATCATGTTTTTTTCCAGAAACAATTTAATCCTATTTGTACACAACCAACTAACAACTTTATCTTACTTACATACAACTGGGTAATAACTGGGTTAATAACGGGTAGCTAACACGAATGACCTTGTGGGTAAAGCTGGATATTAATAACCTCCTTTGAACAACTTCAAATCTAATACAACGATCAACTCCCTTCCCACGCACCTCCACTGGGTTAGGAAATCGAAATGATTGTAAAATCTCCTAAATCCCTTTGTCCCAAAAATAATGGCCTTTTGTTGACGCCTATTTTCCAAGAAATCGTCCCCATTAAAGGCCTGCACCTGCACCCGCACCCGGGCATGTGCCATTTTATTCTTTTAAAATCTTAGCCCTGCATGGTGCCTGGAAGAAATCGAAATTAGATGATTTAGCGACAATTTTAGTTTCAACTTAACTTGTGTTGAAACAAGCGAGGAGAGAGGAGGAGGCGATAGCGAGGGTGGCTGCACTCCCTCTAGAAAGAGCCGTCGGGAGGAATTAGATGAGGTGGGAGAAGGAGGAGGTGGTGCAGACAGGGCGAGCTGAACCAACACGCACAAACTATGTGCGTGCTGGTGTCGACACCCTCGGGCCACTGACCGCGATCCTTGCCCTGACTGTCAATGACATCACAAACTTAACCGCTTAACACATCATTCAGTTTGGATTGTTGGATGATTGGATATGGATTTGATAGAGTTGAACTAGCACTATTAAATGGGGGATATCCTCCCCTCGGTGCCAAGCAAGCTAATTGAGAGGTTGGTCACGTAAGGTAATTATTAATTTCATCCTTTGAATGTAAATTTGAATGTTATAATCTCTATTGTGATTCTAATGAGGCAAATTTAAAATGTAGGGCTATAAAGGCAATTATAAAGGGCATTCCCAGACCTCAACTGGATTTGAGTGCTAGGAAATATAGCACTACAGATGACACTAAATTCACTACAAAGTTGAATCCTCCATTCGATCCTTATGCTAACTATGTGAATTATCTTTCATCCAGTATTTGATTCCCTATGTTGGACTCACGGGCTATGTTGGAACCAATGTTGAACTCCAATCTAAAACTGCAAAGTCAGTCAGGACCTCTAATATTTATAATTATTAATATTTAACATTTATCATACAATCATTATTAATATTGATTTAATACTCTTTGTTTGCACCGAAATCCAACATTAACTTCTGGCTAGCTTCTTGGAGTGGAATCTGGGTAGGATGCAACAGTACGAGCTTTTTTGTTCGAAATGAAGGATGAGAAGGTGAAACCCTATCCATATACCATGACATAATTTATAACTAGGGTTTCTATGCTGAGAAAAAATCTTGGCAGCACTAAAATTGTGGACGAAGGTCTCTGTGTGGAAAAATAAGAGGGCAATAAATGAATGATGGAGGGTGACATTTTTGCAAGTGATAAGTACTTTGGGGTGTACAGATGCATCGCTGTTGAAATTTTGAGGATCCTCTATTCAAGTGGAAACGAATCAAGCCCAGAGAATCTTCCCTACTGATCGGCACGGAGAGAATTCTCTCCTATATCAAATATTGCAACTATACTAATTGAGTGTATCTAGCATTTGTATTTGCTCGTAAACCTTTAACTATATATTTTCTAAAGCAACGCAGGGAACAAATTTCCAAATTCTAAAACCCAATATTTACAATATTATTGTTATAAATTAAGTTCGACAATATGTTATTTTAAAGTTATGATGGAAGCGCTGAATATAGGCTATGAAAAGTAAAATACAAAAAACCAAATTAAGAAATAAAATTGTTTAAATTAAAATTAAAAATAAAAATTACAAAAATTGAAATTTTATTATTTACATTTTATCCGCTTTATCATTGTCTGCCTTTCAAAAATTCATAAATAATTCATTTTCTCTAATTTTTAAAACAACACTTTAAAAAAATAAATGTTAAGACTAATTTGATTTTCTATCCTTCAACACTGAAACAAGAAATTGCAGCGCAATGTAGATATTTAGTTGGTAATATTCCATATTCAAAGTTTGCAAGGGAGTAAAAGTAATTTCGCAAGCCATGCCTAACATATTAATTTTGTTTAATAATAACTTCTCTTATAAACAATTAATATATTAAAGAGTTGAGACTTTTAGAGTCCACGAAATTAGAGGTAAATATATTTAGAAAAATTATGTAGATTTTATTTGTGTTACATATAATTTAGCATCATATTGAGTACAAAAAGTATATATAATTTATTTTAGTATAATTAATCATTATAATTATTATTATGAAAATAAATGTACCTATCAAAATGGTTTTAGTTTTATTGGTGTGATGATTGTACAATAAAATGTTACACCATCTAATAACATATAAATTCTATGAGATAGAAAATGAACAAGTTAGATTTTAATCATAGATGAATTTGATAAAATGAATACCCCTTAATTCTTGATGTTAAACCAAAAACTAAAATTAATAAAAATAAATATATTTATTTTAATATGAAAGCTTACTTCGTAATATGTTAATCATAGATCTCTATGATTGGTTCAAACCAAAGCTCTAAACCCTATTCATGTTTTAAAAATTCTTACTTATTTCTACAAACCTCCCTCAAACTATATTTGAATTAATAGTTCTCAGCAACTGAGCTGGTGAATGGAGATAAGGTTTATGTAGATTGCAGTGGTGCAAGATTTTACAAGTTAAATGCAACGGGGAAATCAGGGGGATGTTGAGGTGCACAAGAGGTATTTATTAGATTCATTTTTCAAGGCAGCTAGAAGTGGTTTCAGATATGGCATCTCTTATGACGAATGGTACTTACTGAATTGTAGCAAGTTTAGTTGTAGAGAGTCGAGAGAAGTTTGGCGAGTTTTAAACTCTGTATCCGAAGCTTGACTCGTTTGTAATAAGGTACTAATAATATCCGTATCTGCTCATTTATTTCAAGTGCAAGTTCTTTGCTTGAAGTTTGAGTCATAGCATTCAGTTCTATATGAATGAATAAAATTAAGGCATGGAGTCTTTTATTGACGCTTAATTTGTATTGTACTGCAATTTCAGGGGAACTGTTTTGACTTATTGGTTAAGTGGGTGCGCTGTTTTCAGCCACACCCCAAAATGAATCCTCCCCATTTGACGAGTGTTGAAGGGGACCCTCAACTCCACATGTTGGGGGATATGTGAATAATATATTTACTATTAGTTTGCCTATCATTGCAAGTTCATACAGACTTGGCATTTACATCGAGCGGAAAGATTTTACAATTCAATCAGATTACAAATCTGTGAATAAATTTGTATTCAATTTGGTAAATAAGTAGTTTTTTTAAAGTTAATCTTCCCTATGCTTGAGGGAAGATGATTTTTAAATCTTTACTGCTTTTTTGGTCGGCAAACCAAAAACTTATTATTAACAAGGAGACGCTAGAAGTTAGATTAATGGAACATTAAGTAGCAACTTAATCTTTTGATGTTGGAAGTTGACTACTAGAATCTATTTAGTCGAAATCGTGTTTTATTTATATAAATGATTTTAATTTCTTTCCTTTTTATTTGGTAGGGATTTTAGGATAGATTTTAGATTCCCTTTCCTTACATTGTTTGTAGACCCCTTTCCCCTACACTATTTGCTTCTCTAAATTTAAGCTTCTCTTGGTTTCCTCGAGAGTTAGACTGCGAAGGTTAAAGTCTTAATTTTCTTTAGTATGTGATGATTGCTTTGTAACTTTTTGTTGATCTTTGTTTTGATTAGATTCTTCTATCTTTAAAAGTGGACGAGTTGATAGTAGATAATTTTTTTTTTGAATTGGCTATTTTTTCAAAAAAATCAGCGATTACAAGTGCACATTTGTCATGATTATCAAATAACATAAGTTACCAAATTATCGATACAAATACAACAATGTTTTGAAGACTCTAGGATACATATGGTGACAAAGAAAAGGTTTTGCATGACTTTAAATGTAAATGAGTACATTCTTTATTAAATTTTTCTAAAATGAACCAACATTTTATCCGTAGGTTGATAAATCTAATATGAGAAGTCCCCAATAAGTTGATGTTACCTTAATGGCAAAGGCCAAATAGAAATATGTCATTTACTAGCAATAGACTAGCCATTTGAAAGAGCATGTTTGAGAGCTCTTTCAAGGAATTTTTTAGGGGGCAAGGAGATCCATTAATATTATTAAATAAAATGCTAAAAACCGTCCCTTTCAATGTAACCTACACCTTTGGGGCAACTGTTAGTGTTGGTGGTCTAGATTGCATCCTAGCTTAATGCTCCTACTCAAACGTAGTCCAACATGGGACTAACCCTAGGCTGTGGGTCATTTAAATTTGGGTCAGACCTTTGAAGAATGTTGGATTCCTTCTGGATCTATCACCTAAACTAAACTCTGACTATGAAAAGGGAGAGAGAAATGTGTAACAATGCATGAAAACATGTAAAGGAGGGGATGCACCAGTAATTTGGTTGTTCATCCACTCTTTTTGAACTTCTAAAAACACTAATGAGACAAGCAAAAGACAGGATCTACAACTCCAAATGTCTGTTATGCATCAGTATTTCATGTAGAAGTTTACCAAATGATTAAAACCTAAGGGAAGTGATGGAAAACCCTAATTAAAGGCACTTAACCAGTCCATATATCCACTTGATAACTTTAATCAAGTGACATTAAACACTAAACATGACTTCCACAATCAGATAAACTACTATCTAGGTGAGATTCAGATGTAACAAAGGAGAAGTTTCTACCACATATGCAAATCAATCTGACATAAACACACTAGACTAATATGATGAAATCGAAAAATGGTCCTTTATTCATTTCAAGAGGTTACAAAGATCAATCTTGGCAGAGTCTAGTCATGCCCAAGAGAGGGATTGACTTTAATGCTTAAAAGCCCATATATATAGTAGAATGGGAATGAGAGAGACGGGGAACATGTATGGGAGAATGGAGAAGGAGTCATTAATGATCAAGAAATGTGGTGGTAGTTCATTGTTTTTTTTTTTGTATGTATGCCTTCTTCCAATCAGGACTAATCCTTTATCAACAAACTAACCTCCATATGCTCCAATAGTCTTCAAGTTATTCTCATTGGATGGGAGATCCACTAGAAGACAAGAATCAATTTTTCATGATGAGTCATGATTATTTTAAGGAGAAAATATTTATAAAGGCTCTAATTAGCATTCAATGCTCCAACTGCTTCTCTAATCCTTAAATCTACTCCCTGAACTTTGCCACACCTTCCACTTGGCTTCATTATAAGGACAAGGTCTTCATATTATTGGGCCTGAGAAAACCATGTCTATATCTATCTTAGGTAGTTGCAAGTACTTATTCAAACTTTACTTTGGAACTTGAACCTGGGTATAACTATATATTAAAAACCAATCCTATTTATTAGTTTTACCATAGTTTTAATATATAGATACAAAGCCTGCTTGATGCCTGGTGCTTTTTTTGACACTCAATCACCAACCTTTGGTCTGCACTAGAACTTTAAGGGACCTATTTTACCTTTACAGCGCTTCAATGGTGATACATGATCCTGCAATGTCCTTTTTGGTTCATCCTAGGTCGTACTCAAACTTTGGGCCTATGTACTTGTTTTGGTTTGTCAAAAGTTACTTCTTTGATTCCTAATAGAAAATATCTCGAGTTGACTTCGCTAATTAGCTGTTGATATTGACTTGGCCTGTTGAAAATTTGACCTTTTTTACACTGTTATATCCTCAATCTTTATTTTGACATTCGCATGCCTATCATTGATGTTCACAAGCCCATCAGTGACATTCATGATCCTATCACAATTTGAACACCAAATGATTAATTTATGAGATTTATTTTAACATCCACGCCCTAGTCATTTGACATCCATGTGAACGTCTTGTTCTACAAGTTAATCTTCAAATTCTTAGATCTTGAGATAGAAATCTCATTAAGACATGAATTTTGTAGAGTAAGATCTTGGCACTAAAAACATTAATCCCATGTGTTCCTTCAACCCCATGAGGCTTTCTGAGAATACTTATAAAATGCACAAGTAAGCTAACCCATCTATTTTTGCATGACATCTTAGTGATAGTCTGGTCCTTCAAATCTTGTACAAGTCATTTGATCATTCATTCAAATAATAACTTTGCTCATATGTTCAATCCAGGCAAAATATTGGTACATGGTCCAAATTTGGTCAATAGGTAGTAAGAGATATTTCACATATTTATCATGATGGCATCTTGTTAGTCGAATAAAAGAACAATCAAATAATTAATATTAATTATAATAATAGCTATTTTTTTAATAATATTGGAGATAAAGTTTATACATTTTTTATTGGAAAATAATTGGTTGTGATATTAACTATGAAAGCTATGAAAGTTGCACATCAAAAAGTATAAAAATGTAGTTATTTTGTTACTAAAAAAATTAACTGTAATTTTCAATGTCATTCTCTAAATTCAAACCCAGATTGACAAAATTCACCTAGAGCTTAACCACTTTTAGTATTTTCTTGATCATTGGGGGAATACCATATGTTCAACCAACTGAGAACCTCTAGAGTTGTTGTGCCTAGAGTCACCTCCTCATGGGCAAGCGCATGGCATACACTAATAACATTTCAGGAGTAGACACAGGTACCTCTCTCATCATCAATCACCATCTCATTGTTCATCTCTATGGTATGATAGGTCTTATGGCTCTTCCAAAGGTGGAGGTCATAGAAGGGACCTAGGCCCTCCCCACAAGACAAGTATTTGTAGTTATCTCTGACTATTTCACTTGATAGACACAAGGAAGAAAACAATAATTCTCAAAAGAATGATGGATGGGATCTCTTCATTGTGAATGAGGATACACCTACTCAAGGGGGATGTGGTGACAAGCCATAGGGTTTGCCTCCTCAACTGCCTACTTCCGCCCCCATCTTTGCTACTAAAGCTTAATTATTCTCTTTATTGGTTTGTGCTTTTATGACTATGTTGTTGGTTTTTGTGTACTGTTGATGGGATATTTTATTTTGAGTGATCATTATTGACCCTCTTTTGAACTTGATATTTCCAATGGTTTCTTAACCTTGGTTTGATTGCTTCTTGGGTATGACTTCTTCCACCCATGTTTTTGTTTGACTAGCGTTATAACATTACTTATTTATTTTAATATCGATATACATTTCATTCAAAAAAAATGTAAGAGGTAAAAATGTAGAAGTAGGAACCATTACAATTTCAACATGACATTCATTTGGTCATTTTCAATGTTCTAAAATTATACAAGATTGAATTAAATTTAAAAAAAAATGTTGATTGATATTTACAATTTAAAATATAATTAAAAACATTCTTCAAATATAATACTCTTTGTTAAAAAAATATCTATAAATAAAAGAAATATCAAAACGTTAATTATTAATAAAGATAATTGATTGATATTTATAAATAAAATAAATCTAAAAGCTTTCTTTAAAATATAACACTTTTTGTTGAGAGAGATTCATAAGCAAAACATTAGAGCATTAATTTTCAACAAACTTTAATAAAAAAAGTGAGAAGAGATTACAAATAAAACCATAAAATTTTAAAATTGTAGCTATAAAAATTATTATCATAAGTATACCGGCCATCATAATATCGAATAGAACGACCAAGACCAAATCACCAATACTATTGCTAACAAACTCATCTATAATAAGAACTAGAAATAAGAACATTTTTACAATAATACAATATAAAGCAACTAAAAATACAAAATATAGACTTTTCAAGAAAGAATAAATACTCAAAATATCCAACCATAACCTAACTAAACACAAATAAAAAAAACAAACAAACAAACAAACAAAACCCAAATTCTAAATTCGAATGACGACCAAAACTCTTAAAAAGGGAGAAATGAACCACACACTATGAACCCCGAGGCGCTACGTGATTCCAACGTTCCTCCCTTGGTTTATTCCAAGGTTAGGGTCTCTCAAGAGTGCATCTCCTTCCATGAAATAATTTCTAACTTGTATTTTACAAGATCTCATGTCTTTCTTTTTCAAAGTTTTTATCCTTTTTTTTTCATAATTGTTAAATTTATATTTCTTATGTAAGAAGCATTTGCATTCGATTTGTGAGTGTTATGTCAGTATTAATATTATTAATGTTGATCACTATGAATTGGTTTAAATGTTGATTATTATATAGTTGTCTGATACTAATTTGAGCATTGTAAGATAATTTGGATAATTTTAGGTTTTTAAAAATATATATTTATTTTTAAAATTATATTTTAAAAAAATTAATAGTTTTTATTAAAGTGGTAAATAAAATATATTTATTATATTTTTTATTTTTATAAATAAATTTATATTATAATATAATACAAATTTTTTATAAACATTTAATCAAATTTAAAAAATAAAAATAAAAAATCATATTTAATTTATTAATTTGATTATTAGAGAAATAGTAAAATATATTAGATTTAAGCTTCTTTGATTATCAAAAGTGATTAGAAGATAAATTATAAAATATGGTAATACTCGACAAAAATAAGATAATCAAGAAACTTGCAAATATTAAATAATAATGTCCAAAATATGGTGTTTAAAGCATTCATTATCTAAAGTATCAAATTCTATTTCAAATAAAAATTAGGAATGTGAAATCTAATTTGGTGACTATCTTCCCGAGCCTCCTAAATATTCATTTTATTTTTTTATACCTTAACTCAGATCTTTGGAAACATGTACTTCTTTTTATAACAATTGGACAACTAGATATAAAAGTTATAGGGAAAAAAAATTAAAAAATTAAAGAATGTGTTATATTATTAAATAACTAAACTATTTAACTATTTTTCATAAATTTTTTCCTTGATGATAGATCACAATTAATAATCTGAAATATGTAGAGTTAAAAACATGCACATAATTATATCAAAAACGTTATATTCAATTGAACATAAATGTTTCAATGAATGTTCTATTGGAAATGTGATGTGTAATTTTCATGATTTAGACTTTACACGTCTAGATCGTATATATGGAATGAAGGGGTTTTATGGGGGTATTTTTGGTAGTTTTTTTATATAGCCCATGGTTTTGTTACCAATGGTATTGTAACACCACTTTGACGATTTTCTATTGATGTACTCAACAAATATTCCCACATGCATTACAATAAATTAGAACTAATAAATATATTATTATTACAATTTTATTGAATTAATAAAATAAAGAATAACGTTATTGTGTTGGGTTTTTTTTGCAACAATTTCCTAAATAAAATCTTATGTACTATATAATATTGAGTGTATGTCATTTCTCTTATTTTGTTTTTAACATAAATATTATATTAGGATTATTTATCTTATATTAGTTTATCAAAGGATTTCTCTTCATGTTCTAATGATTGTCGAATTTATATAAAATCTTTAATAATTTATGTAAACAATAAAAGTCCACTTAAAGATTCTTTCTTGACAACTTAATGCCATGAATTTACCTTCATAATAGTTGCAAGCTTTATTAAACTTTGAGAATTTTATAACAACATCAGGGATGCTTTCAGAATAAGGTCATTATTTCATGGAAATTTTTTGGGATGAAATTTTATGCTCCCCTCAACACCGTTATTTCTCACAAATTTGTCAAAAATATTTACAATAAATCTTATAGAGTTCAATGATGAGGATAAAAAAAAAAAAGAAGAATTATCCACCCAAATGGTATTGAAAACCTAGATATAGTACAATAAGTAAGCATCCTTTTGAAAAACGAATAATCTATGCTTCTTACAAAAGAAAATCACAGTATGACTAACAAACCTTACCAAAATCACACTTATAATCTTTTGTTATTAGTTTTTTAATTTTTCAAAAACAATTTACTTTTCAATCTACAAGTTCGATTTTAAAATTTTTATTTTCAAATTCAATTTCAAAATGTAAATAAATTTAATGCACTATTTAATAGTTGTAAATTTGAATATTTGAAATTTTGTATTTTATGTTTTATCTCTTGAAAAAAATTATTTGAAATGTACATTTTTATGCTTACAACACTATTAATTCGATCCAACATTAATATTTTAATAATATTAAATATAATTGTAATAATCATATATTTAATAAGCTGCAGAAGGAAGATCAATTAACTTGTAAATGTTTCCTTCCTAGGTAAAATATTTAATATGCCATGTTTCCTTCTTTAATTATGAACTCTTCTCGCATTAGGAGGGAAATGTTGGGCTGCTGTCATAAATCTGGGAATTTTAACCAGTCCGAAAAAATCGCCCTACTCCAAAACGAAATGCTGAAACCACCGAAAAAACAGGTGGTGAAAAGTTGTCGGGTCCGTTGGATTCTGAAAACCTTGAATGGCGTCAATTAATTCTGAAAACGTTTTCGTACTACGAATGATATTTATTATAATTTGGATATATATTTTAATGTGAATTTAAAAAATATTAATTATTATAATTAAATATTAATTTTAAAAATATATTTATATATATTAATTAGTAATCAGATCCCAAATAACTAAAACATTATTATAATCAAACTTGTGCTCTATTATTATAAATAAAAATACCAAGAATACTCAAATTTGGTAGAAAACTTTTTACAGAAATAATGGTGTGATTGGTGTTGGAAATACAAAACTATGTTGTCTGTGAATTAAAAAATATCTCCATTTGTTTTTTCCGGCTGTATATATGGACCAACAAATACTTCCTCAACGTCAAATTTCCGACATGATTCTCTATGTATGGATTATAACTTTATGATTTTATCATTTGATTTAAGAACCAACAAGTACCTGTTTGATTTAATGATTTGGTTCAAATTTATGAAAAAGTACATGTTTCACTATATTTATATAAAAAATTATATATGTAAATAAGTATAAAGATACATGAATTGATATACAATAAAATTAATGAACCATTTTAATTTACTACATAATAATTAATCATCCAATTTAAATACATATAGTTATAAATAAATAAATTTAAAATATAAATATTTTTATATCGAAAATATATATTAAAATTATAATAAAAAATATATTTACAATTAATTTAATTTAAAAATTTAAAAATTAAAAATATAAACACATAATTTCAATTTGAACATAACTTATATATATATATATATATATAGTTAATTATTACATTTATAAGTGTTCTTACAATGATATTGGAGGAGGTTGGGAGTTATAATGGCGTGAGAATGTTGCCATTTAATTATTTAAAATCCAACAATATAAAATAAAAAATAAAATAATTTAATTATTTTAAAACTAACATGATTAAATAAAAAATAAATCAACTCACATAACTATTTAAAAAAATAAAAAACATATAAATACAAACAAAAAATGTAAAGTAGTGAGGAAAAGAAAAAAAAAAAAGTAAATTGTGTAGATCAAATACAATTTTTTTACATTTAATGTACAACTTCCCTTATTGCTTATAGTGTGAAATTAATTTTCACTTGGCCACTAACATCATAATTAATAATTAAATACTCATATTACCACATCATATTCATTATCACATCATAATGCCATAATTAATAAATAAAATATATATACTAGTTAATATTTTATTGTTCATAATAAATTAAATATTTATGAAAACAGATAACCCTTTTAAATAATTGAATGTTGTTATTTTCATAATTAAAAATTTATAATTTAAATATCACTTTATCAATACATTAACATTAATTATTAAGAATTTTTCAAAATACATTTATTCATTTAACTTTTTTTTCATATATTAATATAAATTATAGTAAATAAAACATAAAAGATAATTTTTGTTTTAATCATTTACAATTTTTATAATCTTCATAAAATAACACCTTACATCATATATTTTAAGGAAAAATATAAATACAATTAAACATCCATCAAACATAACCCTGACTACTAGCCCCCACAACCATGATGAGTGTTTGGGCTTAAGAAATCCTAAAACAAAGGAATGAGTGTTTGGGCTTAAGGAAAGCTAAAATAAACTAAAGTCACCTAAGGATTTATAAGTAAACCCTAAACACTTAGCATTGACATTTATCTATCACCAACTTATAAGCAGTTTGTATTATTTAAATAAAAAACAAAAATATTAAATAATTAAAAAATCAATTATTTATTTATATATATATATATAAAACTTATATACTTGTTTATTATGTGGGGGGGGATTTTTTTTAAATTGATAAATACACATATAGTCTATATATACCAATTTTTTAATTGACAAGTATATAAATTATTTTAAAGGACATAAGCATTTGATTTGATCAAATTAATGTCAAATTAAATGAAATAAAATGTTATGGAGTACATTGAGATGATGTTTTTTATAGATGACAAATAAACTAAAATCAAATTGATTCTTATGCTTTAAAGATTTGGGTTTTCAATTATTTTAATCTATTTTTTATATTGTAATACAGAAAATAATAAATTATATAATTGGAAATAGTTTCAATTGACATTAAAATATTAAATTATGTACTAAAAATATTTTAAAGAAAATATCAACTTTAATAACGATAAATGTTTTAATAACTATTTGATCTCTCCAGAATGTGTGTGAGTGAGTTCTCAATAGATTTTTGTGAATGATAGGTAAATTCTAATAGATTTTATAAATTTATTTAATTTTTACATATTTTTCAATAAATTATTTCCTATATTCAATATATATATATATTAATGCAAAATATTATTTTGAATAATAATTATGAAAAATATAATTAATTATAAATAATATATAAAAATACTTTAAATATTTTATATTAGAAATTAGAAATCTAAATAGACATACAAACATAAAAATTGAGACAGATTTTGCAAATGCAGGAAAGGCGGCTTTGATGGGGTTAGCGCAGACAAGGTTCCATTCTGAGTATGGAATGCCTCTCTTCCATCCCACGGTCATGGATCCATCTTACATATTTATGTTTCTGTGATTATGTGACATGTATCGAATACAGTAACACTCGCACCTTCATCGCATGGTCATATACACCACACCCAACAATTATATCGAATACAGTGACATTAGTGCAGCGCCAGGATCCATTAACATAGAACCATGAACTGTATACAATTTGAGCAGGCGAAACCTTTTTTACTTAAAAATGGCTGTGAAACAGTTTGAATGAAAGAGGGCGGAATTTGATTTTGATTCAAAATTTAAATTTTGATGACGGAGTAAGCAAACGGTAAACACCGACTGACTATTCCCACCACATTTTGACCTCCACTTCCCTCTCCGCGTATGCTGACGTCGCCTATGCTGACGTAATGTATATTGTGTTTGATAAGTGTACCCGTAGAAAGTTTTATATCACTTGTGAGTAATCTGTTTATTTTTTTAAAAATAAAAAGGGGTAAAAACTTTATTAATTTCCAAAAAAAGTCAATACAACAAAGGGCCAGAGCCCCAACAATCCAAGAAAAACGAAGATACAAGCATTAAAAACCGTTGCAATCCACCAACATTACCATCTTCCTTAAGAATTCTAGCGAAGTTCCGACTCACCTCCTCCGGCAACAACGCCCAGTCATCCACTCTGCGTCCACCAATATTCTCAGAAGCCCACTTGGCCAAGCAGTCTGCCGCCCCGTTCCGTTCCCTCGGGATGTGAGCAAAGGAGACGGAATCCATAAACGAACTACCTTGAAGAATCTGCTGCACTACCAAAGATAGTTGGCAGCTTACATCAGTGATTTTCCTCTCCCAGATCATATTAATCAAGATTTGCGAGTCGACTTCACACTCCACCTTGCGCCAGCCCAACTCATAAGCTCTCTTCAAAGTCTCCAGAATAGCAACGCCTTCCATCATGTTCACCATCTGTTCTCCCATGTGAGCAGATAAAATGAAAACAACAGCTCCCGAGGGATCCCTACCAATCCTGCCAATTCCAACCAGGCCGGGATTACCTTTGGCAGAACCGTCCGTGTTGATTTTCAGAAAACCTTCGGGAGGGGGCGTCAATTTCCCACTCCTCTGTATTTTTTCCTTCCCACCGTGGCCACGTCTAACACAAGCAGCGACCGAAGAAATGTTCAAGATGCCAAGCCTTTTAACCAAGTCAGTATCCCCCTGCGCCAGAGGCAAAATAATTTCGCTCTTAGCTTCCACAGTCCCCTGTATCATCCCAATAATCCTGGTCCAAACCTGGTTGGTCGCCAAATTCTCCTCAGTAAATATGCGGCGGTTTCGCTCCAGCCAAACTTGCCATATCAAAAAAATTGGACCAGCATACCACGCCTCCTGAAGAAAATGCGCAGCAGAGGGCGGCCTACCCAATTTCGACTAGAACTCAACCAAGGAAGAGGCGTGTAGGCATTGACATCTCCACGTGTCCCACCAAGCGTGCCACAAATGAAGGGTGAAGGGACAGCTAAAAAACAAGTGAGACGAATCCTCCTCCACTCCATGACACAGGACGCACCATGAAGGGCTAGCAAAGCCTCTTCGTCTAATATTCTCCCAGGTCAAATAGTGATTTCATGTCAAAGTCTAGATAAAAAACTTACATTTCGGCCAAGATATGCTGTTCCACACTTTTTTCCACCAAGGCACTTCCCCACCATCACCCCATTGTTCCACTATCAGCTCCTGGTAGCCCGCCGCAACCGTATATTTCCCTTTGGGATGAGGAGACCAAGCCAGCAAGTCATTTCCCCTCAGAGCGCAGCAGAACCGATCAGCAAGGATCTCCTGAAGCTCAGCTTACTCAGTGACCATACCAATAATAGGCCACTCTTCCTGCTTCTTCCACCTCGCCACTGTCAATTGACCGTAAAGGAGGAAAGATTTGTAATCACCCACCTTAACCCAACCAGCCTCATTAAATCTCCGTGCAAGGCCCTCAAGATGTGGGTACTGGGTAACCAGAGGGGGAAAACCATCCCACGAATCATACTAGAATTGCACCTCATTTCCCCCCTACAAATCCAAAACAGACCTCTCTTAATCAAAGCTGCCCCTTTCTTGAGAGTATTCCAAATAACCGAGCCATTACCCGACAGGCTGTATTTGGGGATATCTCTCACGGGAATCTCAGAACAATACTTAAAGGTCATGACCTGAGCCCAAATGCGATCATGTTCCTCACACCATCTCCAATACAGCTTGGCAGCCAAGGCCGTACCATCCAGGAGAGACTGCCTCAGTCCCAAGCCCCCCAGCCTCTTTGGGTTGCAAACAACCTCCCACCTGATCAAGCTCCATTTTGTCGAGGACAAGTTACCGGCCCATAAGAACTATTTTGCCAAGGAATCAAGATCTTTAACAAAGCCCACCAGTGCCACCTGGAGCATACGCCTGTATATAGGAAGCGCCTGCACCACCGACTGAATCAACTGAACACGACCCGCAAAGGATAGCCATCGATTGGTCCAATGATTCACTTTGGCCCTGAATTTGTCCAAAATCCCCTGTCACAAATCCTTAGACTGTCTCCCAATAGATATTGGAATACCAAGATACAGGTCCGAAAGGCTACCAATTTGAAATCGAAGAGTGTCAGCCACCCTCCTCTGTATAGGTGGCAGGGTGTTGAAGAAAAATAATAGAAGATTTATCCTCATTAATAACATGTCCCATGGCAGCCAAGTAGGTATCCAAACTACTACGAATTTTGGTTGCCTCCCTCATGTTAGCCATTCCCATCAAGGCCACATCATCAACAAACTGAAGGTGAGAAAGAATATGAAGGTTACCTCCCCACCTCCATTCCTGAATAGCACCTTCACCAGTCTTATTTTTGATCAGCTGACCAAGGCCTTCAGCCAGAAGAAGAAACAAATAGGGAGATAATGAATCCCCTTGTCTCAACCCACGCGAAGCTCCAAAGAGTTGTGAGTGCTCTCCATTCACCAAAACAGAGAATGAGATCGAGTTCACACAACTCATAACCCATCTGATCCATTCCTCCCCGAAACCAAAGGCAACCAAGACCTTCTGCAGAAAGGGCCACTGGACGCTGTCATATGCCTTAGACATGTCCAGCTTCATAAACATCGTCTTCTCCTTGGATTCAGACATGGAGTGAATAGCCTCAGTAGCCACCACAACACCATCAAGAATCTGTCGCTCCTCCACAAAGCCGCTTTGTTCCTCGGAGATCAGCATCACCAGCCATTTTTTCAATCTTTCAGCTATCAACTTTGATATAATCTTATAGACAACATTACATAGAGAGATCGGCCTGAATTGACTTAAATGATCAGCCCCTTCCCTTTTAGGAATAAGTGCCATAAAGGTCGAGTTCAAGGCACGAAGCATTTGTTTGTTGATTTGAGACTCTTGAGCCACAACTAAAAGACAAGTTTGATGATTTCCCAAAACTCCTAAAAAAATTCAATCAGAAACCCATCTGGACCAGGAGCCTTACCTTTTTTCATCATGAAGACAATCTTTTTAAGCTCCTCAAGGTTGATAGGGTGCATCATCTGCTCCTTCATCACCCAAGAAACCATGTTGGGAATACAAGAGAGGATCTGATCTTCAACAGCAAAAACCGTCGGTCCTTCATCACTAAAAATAGAAGCAAAATACTGGACAACTTCATTACACATGGCTTTCATGGAAGAGATAGTCTCTCCGTTGTCCGAAACTAGAGAAGTTATCCTGTTACCACGCTGCCTGGCTCTAACCGAGTTGAAGAAGAAAGCCGTGTTCCTGTCCCCCTCCTGTAGCCACTCAATCTAGGCTTTCTGCTTCCAAAAAATTTCCTCTCTCAGCTCCCATTCTTCCACCCTCTTGACAACCCTCGCTTCATCTCTCCATAAGGATTCAGATAGCCCCTCTTCTCAGATCGTCCTGGTAATCAAATTTAACTCTTCTTGCACCTCTTTCTTTTCCTGAAAAATATTTCCAAAACTCAAAATATTCCATCTTTTGAGCTGATATTTCACAAACTGGAGCAGCTTAGCAAAAGTATACATTGCTGTACCAGCCGTCGGTCTTCCAATTCTCCACCAACTAGCAACTCGATCAAATAAGGCCTGATCCCTGAGCCACATTAGTTGGAATTTGAAAGTCAGTTTCTTCTACAAACAATTTGAAGAAATGTGAAGCTTAATTGGCCAATGGTCGGAACCTCTCCAATCCAGGATCTCAAAACTCAAAGACCATAAGCCACCCACCCAATAGCAAGAAGTCATGAACCTGTCAATATGCTCAGCAATAAAGTTATCACCCATCCTCCTATTGTTCCAGGTGTACCACCCATTGCAAGGATTAATATCCACCAGGTTGTGCTCCAAAACCTTATCTTGAAGCAAATAGGAAGATGGTTCCAATCTAGCATTACCACCCTTTTTTTCCATTAAATCCAATATAGCATTGAAATCATTAGCCATAATCCATGGTAGATAAGGAAAGCCCCTTTAGACTAACTGAATGTTATTCCAAATCTGAAGGTTACCTTGGAAGTCGGTGGGAGCATAGACATTCGTCAGAAGGACGTACTCTCCCGATTCACTACATAAGGAAACCAAAGAAAGAGAGGATCTGAAAGCAACCCATGACACCGGTTGCACCTTGCATGGATCCCAAAGATAGGCCACACCTCCCGCAGACCCAAATACCCCTATACATTGACAAGATCCATGCTTCCAAAGCTTGGGCGCAAGACTCATCATGAACTCCACTGAAACCTTAGTTTCCTGAAGAAAAAGAACATCTAGACACTTATTCCTAATCAACTCCCGAACAACTTTTTGTCTAGGGCCATTGTTCAAGCCCCTAACATTCTAAGATATAACAATCATTTTGAAGGAGGCAAGAAATGGGAGTCTAAGGTCTTGACCGCACCTAACTCAACCAGATTTTCCCCAATCATTTTTATCCTCTCTGTATCTTTCTTCCTCCCCAATTTAGTGTTTTTTTCAGAAGCGATTTTTTTCCCTTCCTTCTGCTGAATTCCTAAGTGAGAAGAAGCCTTGCCTCTCTTCTCTATCTCTGACGTCCCTGCTTGTATGGGAAGAGCTATGGCCTTAATTTCTGTACCCATATCAATATTTGATTCAATAACCTGCTGCTCCTCAATCTGCCCTTCCAGAATCATAAGGGCAGCATCCACAGGAGGTGTTCCCTGTTCCATGGAGGTATCACCAGCTGCTCCAGAACCTCCCACAACTTGCCCTCCATTGAATAAATCTGTGCAATCCTCTTGCTGTCCTAGTTCATCCAAAATTCCAAACCTGTTAATTGAGTCCTCCTCCAAGTGTTCCATAAATGATCTCTTTTGACACCTATTTCGGCCTCTAGATTTGACCTGTACAAAGCCTTCAGGGTCCTTACCATTACCAGGTCCAATCCTTTTCCCTTTGTCCATACTAGCAGTGCTACTCAGTGGAGGTTGGGGTGAAGCCTGCTGATCATTCGATTTTGCCTTTGGACATCATCTCACCAGGTGACCATACTCATGGCATAAGCGGCATCTGAATGGAAGCGTCTCATAGTCTAGCTGCTGTACCCATGAATATGTACCTGCACACATCTCAACTGCATCTAGCATAGGCCTACTTAAATCAATCTCTAGACAAATTCAGGGAAAGGTCATAATTTTCTTACCTATAGTTTGTGTGGAAGAACCCACAGGATTTCCAAGCATTGAAGCAATCATCTGGAGAACATCCTCCCGACAGCATTCAATAGGCATTCTGGGCAACCGAACCCAAACTGGGACTTTATTTGGCAATTCCTCCGTTGGGTTGAAGCCAACATGCCAAGGTTTAATAAAGAGCCCCACCTGATTGTAGAAATATGGACCTCCCTCAAAAACCCTGTTCCTGTCAGCCAAACACACAAATGTGACCGTGAAGAAATTATTGGCCAGTAGTGTAACCTCCATCTCACCCTCTGGCTCCCACACACGTCTGGCCCAATTCTCCAAGAATGGAAGGGAGACACGTAATCCCAAGAATTTACAGTATAGAGAATGTTTGGAGTAATACTCTACATCCTCAACAATCATCTCAAATGGAATAACTAGCTTTGGTCTTTCCTGACAGCGTTCGAGGCAACCATTTACCTTGGAAATTCTCAGTCCTCCAACTGGGATAGTGGCAGATGGTTCTGGAACCTAGTTAAACTCAAAATTTGCCTCAGCTCTATGGTCCATCTCCTGTCTATTCTTCCCTACCACCTCACTGTAGCTTTTCCCCAATCTGGTCTGAGTCGACGTCGCCCTGCAAGGCCATGGCCTGCTGAAACTAGCTCAACGCCTTCCCTATTGAGACCGCCTATTGTTATTGTTTCTTTTTTGTCTCCACCTGTCGTGACACTCTGCACAATCCACCTATGTGTAGAAACAAGCCAGGGCCCGATGCCCTAGCTTGGCTACCAGACGTCAAAGCCTCCCATACGTGCCCAACTCAAATGAGAGTTCAACCCTTCCCTTCCATTTGTGACTAATCTGTTTAGTAGTGCCGTCTTTTTTTTAAATTATTTTAATGGAATATAAATCCAGATAATACACTTCCTCAAAGATTTGAAATTCTAAAAGTGACAATAAATTATTGAATCATCTTACTTCAAATTTGGATGAACCAATAAATGAAATATTTTTAATAAGGAAATGACTTTTAGAGGAAACATGCTCTTATAGGGTATAATGTTGGCTTTATTTTTTTCTAATTTTTTTTTAATCTTTTTTCATAACATATTGCATTTATAGGAATCTCAAAATTAGTCATGCATTTATTAAACTTGGTACATTATATTTTGTGTAGTCATTTGCTTTATAATGGTTTTTACTCTCTTTATTGCAATTATTGTTGCAGATAGTAGGAAGGATGGTACCTAAGTGAGTCAAGTAATTTGTGTTGAAAGTTTATAATAAGGTATAACTTCTGACTCTCCCTCTCAGAGTAATGTTTGCTTACAACTCGATGTTGTAGACAATGTTTGTAAATGGTATGAAAACCATCCTCTTGTTGCATACTTTGTTCCCCCCCGCCCCCCTAGGGGGAGTCCCTTAATGCTTGGATTCGACACCAATGGGAGCCTTCTAGCATCCATGTCTTTGGCGTTCGAAACCATTCTCCTTTAGGGATTCATCCTAGGTCTGAGCTCTACTAGCTAAATCGAGTTGTTAGTTCATGAGGAATGCCCTTTTGATTTTGTCCCCATGGACTCATGATTTTAAAGTCATTGACCAAAATTCCCTTTTAGTGTTAATCTGGATTGAACTTCTTAGCCTCCCAATCCCTCTAAGATTATCTCTTGAGGATATTGCCAAGCGCATAGGGCATGTTTATGCCACAAGCCACCTAAGTTCTATTCTGCATGGCTAAACATACATGTCTGCATCGAAGTCAACTTGATAAAGGATTTGAATGAATCGATTATCATTTAAGTCAACTTGTTAAAAGATTTGAATGAATCCATTATCATTTAAGTCGACATCGAGCATTACTCATAAAAAATGTTTACTTCAATCTCACTAACACTTGTTATCATTGTCAGTCTCCAAACCACTATGCTAAAGGCTCTCCCCTCATCAAATGATTGAAACCTTCTATTAAACAACCACAATCTAAGAAGCCCAAGGTGTTAGAGAAAATGAATGGATGGATGACTATTACCAACAAAAAATTATCAGTCGATAAAAAACCTACCCACCCAATTATTATTCCCCTAGTGATAAAAACCCTCTCTTGATTAGCACAGTGTCAGTACCCCTCCTGAGCCTCTTAGTATGTCGATGGACTCACATAGCCATGTTTCACAATTTTTTTAAAACTCCAACGATCTCTTCTCCCACTTGGATATTGTATACAAGAAATATGATCTCTAGGCAGTCATGTAACCCACTTCAAGGTGGTGGAAACTCTTCTCAAGAGGAAAATGGAGCTAAGAACCGCTCCATTTCATTTGGGGATTTCATTTTACCATTTTAGTGCAATAATTTTGCAGCTCTTTAAGATATTGAAGACGATTAAGTGGATCTCCTTATGGAATTCACTTCCCAATGAATGTTTTATTTTTTAATGTTTGGCATCTCATAAAGTCATCTTGTAAATTATTTGTGTGAAATGTTTGCCAACAATTATTTATACTTTGTTTGTCTACAAGAAGTTAAAATATAAGGGTTTCTTCAACAAATTTCTTTGAAATGCATCTATGACACTACTCAATTCTCCACCAACATGATGATGGACATGGCGGCACTAATATCTTGGTTTCCTAAAAAAAATCCTTAATTATTGCCATAAGACGTGATCCATCACATAAGGTATTTGGCTTCTCGTTGATGTTAATGGAAATTCATTGGGGATACTGAACATCTACACCCCCAATGATGGTCTTGACAGATCAACTTTATGGCAATATTTGGTTGATAACCCCTCACCATATGGCTTATTTGTGGGGATTTTAACATGGTGGAGAGTCCCAAAGACAAGGTTGGTGTCATACTGATGAGATGGTGTGTGGGAGAATGTGAGGCCTAGTAATAATTTAAAAATAAATGGGGCATGGTGGACTATCTTTTTGGGCAATGAACAATAACTTTCATTACTTGGTTTATGTGGTCCAACTACTACATTAGTGTCAATAGGGTCCTCAAAATATTGGACCATTATATGATTTTAGAGGAAAAATCCGTTACTTTTTCCAATACTGATGGACAACCTATCATCATGCACACTCAATGCATTCTCTTAGACTGGAATCCCATCACTTGTAGAGTGGAGTGGAGTAATAACCACTTCAAAGTGCCATGCAATCAAATGATCATAAACACCTTCATCCTCTACCATGAGGGAACCATCCATTTGATTTCTTAGGTTTAGAATCTCACGCCTTGACGACCTCACGATGCTAATTGGATAGAGTGGTATAATATCATCAAATTTTGCACTAGCACCTTTCTCCACCACTATGGAAAACATATTGCCTTGATTTGAAATTAGGGTGATGGGGTTGTGCTCCAAGATATCACAAGATCTCCTCTCTCCTTGAGCATAATCCTTTTGACATGAAAATGCAAGCCCAGGTCACCTCTCTCAAACACCAAATCAAAGTGGTAGACAATCATGTAGCTAGAGAGGCATAAATTCACACTCACTTTCATTGGATCAAAGTTGGAAATAAGGCTTCCAAATAATTTTTTAAATCTCTTAGAGCCAAACAAGCTCAAGATCATATCAGAGCCATCAAGTTAGCTCGTGACTAGGCCCTTTAGCCATGGCTCAAATATAAATTCAATTCAAACAATTATGACTTACCAATTATTCGCCACTTTTAGGAGTTAATGTCAGATGTCATGCTTCACATGTTGGATTTACAGCCTCCACACTCATGGTGGAAATATTGGAGGTGAAACTGTGATACTAATTTCAAGAACTATTCTCCAAGCCTCCTTTATTAGGTCATGAGCCCCTTGTCGTCAAATATTGGTAAGCTCAATAGGCATTGGAACCTCAATTCCTCACCCAAGACATTGATTACTCGGCTCAATTGAATTTGGAAGGCCAAGCTTGAACCCAAGCTAGCTCATTTATTTTGGTTTCTGGTCTATCAAGGCATTCCACATGGGGAGTGTCTTTCTCACATTGGAATTACTCAACTCAAGTGTCCAACATAATTTAGACCTGATTCCTTAAATCACACTTTTTGGACATGCCCCAAAACCAAGTGTGGTTGGCAATGGATACACATCCTCTTTCAACCTTATCATCCTAGAATTTTTTCATGGTGCTTGGCTCACCTTAGGGATTTTGCTAATTGACTGGCATGCATAACTTTTCTATCTAATTTCTTCAGAGTTGTTATTTTGTTTCAATTATGGAAAGATATAAACTATACTTTATTTAACAATGATGAATCATGTTATCAATTCTCTATTCATGAAAAGACCTTTTTTAATTTTCACCATGCATGCAAATCCATGTTTAAGAAAAGAAAGTTGCCACGGAGGTCCGATATCTTCATGGGATGCTTTACCATTGGGGGAGTGCTCCCTGCACTTTGAGTTGTGTCCTCCCAGATCATCCACCATAGGGTTCACCCCCTCTAGCATCCACACACCAATAAAGTTGGTCTCACAATGGCAACCACTTCTCCCTGTCTCCCCTCAAGGAGGGGGATGGAGCATGTCATAGCTAAATTGGAAATCTATCGTTAGTCATTCTTGGTGGGCTTATCCATCTGGATGCAACTCTTGTGGTAGTTCGGTGCAGCTTCCAATTGTGTTGGACATTTCTATTTTTTTGGCTCCTTCAAACCCCATGGATGGATGAGTGGCTCTGGACCTTCCCTCGGATGAGCCTTTTTCTTGGAACACTCTTCCATCTAATGATGATCCTCCATCTCCTCCTTATATTATGGTGGCCTATACCTAGTTTGTTAATGTGTTTGTTATAATTATTGTGGTGTTGTTTTGTTATCGTATTTTGACTGACATTTATAGTTATTCTGGTTTATTTTGAACTGGTATTTTCTTTTGTTAGAAAATCTAAACTGTGAATACCAACTAACTGTCTTACTTTGTAACCTTTTCTAAATTGTCATTTTATTAATAATTGTCTTACTAAAGCATTCCAATAGTAAATATTATGTTGAGAGACAAAACAATCTATGGAACCAAAATGTTATAAAATGTAGATCCATTAAATTTGTTAAATACACATTACTTCAAATAACTTGTATCTTTTATTATGATCTTTAATTAAAAAATAATGTTTGATCTAATTTAAACTCTTCAAACAAAAGTTGCATTGTGGTTAATCCCTGTTTTTATATTAAATTTTTTTAATGGTTAAAGTTACCTTTAAATTTTCAATGTAAATTCAGTGCAAAATTGAATGCCAAGTGGTTAATAAATAAAAATATCAATAATAAAATTTAAAAATATTGCATTTTTATAGTCTACAAGTATCAAACAAGTGTATGTTTATCAACAAATGACATAACACTTACAAACCGGATTAAAATGTTTCTTACGTAAGAAAACTAAGCTTAAAATCAACAAACTTGGAAGAGAGAGATGAGTTATGGCCGCTAGCATAGCTCCGTCACATAGGCGCAGTGAGGTAATTGGCCATAAATGGTTTCAACACACGTATCTCCCGCAAAACAACATTAAGCTCTCCCATCAATTGGACATTTGCAAACATTTGTGCCCCTTCCCCTGTATTTCCTCTGTACGGCTCGCTGGTTGAGAGATGGGCGAAGGATTTGCTGAGTGTGCTCAGAGGTGGGAAAGTAGTGTGCCCAGAGGTGGAAGAGGAGGATAAGCTCGCTGATGGTCAGAGGTGGAGGTAATATTCTTTGTAACTAATCTTGTATGCTCTTTACCTGAGGCTGCTGCTATAAATTTACAGGAGAATAGCAATAGCAATACCCTGTTCTAGTTTATGAAAATGAAAATTCATGGGTAAGCCTTGTTTAAGAAGAAGGTACTCATAGTTTGCATGAAAATTCAAAATGTGCCACTGCTTCCTTGCACTAGGTTTATTGGAGCGATATTTAGATCCAACGCTTTCAATGTTTTTAATTATGCGGGCTGTTAATCTCCAGGCAACTCAAAATATTCTATCTTCACTCTGTTTTTTACTCCTTGGTGTATTTTCAGTCATAGCCCCAACACCAATACCAAAAAACCACTAAATAAACCGATATTAATTTTTCACACAAAATAATAGTTCCTGTACTTCAAAAAAAAATTTACATTCTTACAAGATATCACAGATCTCATGAATTAGGGCAACAACAAAATCAAGAACTGCCTCTATTTTCTTTTATTCCATCTCTACTTTTCATCCACTTTGATGCCAAATCTAGAAAATGGTTAGAGATACACAAAAACTTTATTAATTTTATTCAACTATAGAAGATTACATATATATATTCTGATTAACTTTGATAAGCTAAATCATGTCAATGAATATAGTTTTAACAATTGTTAATGTAAATACGTGTCATTGTTTATGTCAATTTATATTTCTATGGCTCAATAAAAATGATTATGAATTTACATATAAGCTCGCTATGAAAGCAAAGGGATGTGGCAAAATATCTAATAATAAGAGAGACAAAGTATACGTTAATAGATATACAAATTTGCATACATAATCTGTATATCAATTTAATCCCAAATGGTAGACTGGACATATGAAAAAAATCATACCGCTGCTCTGCAATAATGAGATGAAGAAAATGTAAGAGATATGGTGTTATCTTTGACTCCTTCATTTTGCATTCAGATAGATGGCGACATGTTTCTGTTAGTAAGAATAGAATTAAAGACACTCTTGAAGTTAATACTATCTTGATTGAGATGATTATTGATATATTTAAAATGGAAGATTTTAGGAAGAAGGAAAATCATTCCCTGTGTTGTGTTGACACAACATGCATGTGGTTAGTGCAAGAAAGGATGAAAATAAGGATGATTGAAGTTGAGATATCTCCCTTATTATTGATAAATATTCATACGAATAAAACCATCCTTCTTACCTGGGTTTAAATTATGTAGTATACATTTGCTTTTAAAGGTAGATTGTATTTTATGTTATATTATTAAATAAATATCTAGATTTTTGTACTAAAACATGTTGTTTACATTTATTTGAAATGAGTACAATAAAAAAGAAGTAATAATATGTCATTCACACATACCAATTACTTATGGTTATAGAAACATTAGAATAAAGACATTTAAAAGGTGTAAAAATGATCAAAACAATCCAACCATGGAATGTTATATATAGAAGTTATATTGTAAAAATTCTTATTGAGACCATCATAGTATTAATGTGTGATGATTTCTTAGTACCTCATTTTTAAAGCATGAGTATATTGTTATCTATTATCAATGTTGAATGCAAAAAATAAAGTTGCAAATATAATCATATTATGAAACGAGAATTGAAGTTCATAAAATTAATCTTGGGATGTCATCAATACTAAAGTTCTAAAATAAAACAAAAACCTAATCCCTTAAACACTTGAACTAATTTGTAAAAGAAACCTTGAGGAAGGGGATATATACTTAAGGATGCATTAATTATAGAGAAGTTATGTATATAGATAAAATAGGGAATCCTAATAATGGATTGTTGTTTTTATTTAACCTTAGAAAAGGTATTTACAATATCTTACATTAAGTGAGAAATATAAACTTAACTTAGTACACATTAAAAATATGTGTATTCTTATGGACTATAATTCTTGAGCAATCAACAATGAGTATTTAAAATCACCAATCACTAATATTTGAATATAATGACAAATTAACGTGAATATAATTTGCTAGCTTTGATTTTAACCATATATGTTTGAGATGTTCAACATGTTTGTGATGTTCAATCTATATTATATACTTGTTTTTAGAATTTGAAAGGGGCTAACTAGAATAGGACATGAAGATAAAATAGTTCAAAGACATAAAAAATGAGGGGAAATGGGTGTCATGATTTCGATTGATTTTGATGTGTAAGAATAAGAAGTGCATATGTATAAATAAATTAGTTTAGATTCTAATATTTTGATGTATGTGCAGTGTTTTGCCAATATTCACATTGTATAATCAAAAGATGCATCTATTATTTAGTGCTTGGTGTAAACAAATGGATATTTATATCAATAACATGTTATTGAGTCCCAAAATCATCATCATAAGATAGTATGGTAAGTTGTTAGTCAATGAAGTTTCTTTATGTTGTGCATGTTAACTTACTTTGATAGATAGACGTGGCTTATGTTTACTTGCATGAAGAGAGAGGTGTTTCTATGGAGGTCAATTTGATAGTCGTTGTTGCAAAGATTAAAGGGGAGATATATGTTCCATAAGGTCTTTTGAGTAAACTACACAAAGATGCCACTTTATTGTATGGATTGTTTCATGATATTGACATCTGTTATGAAAAAAAATGTCTCGAATAAGGAACATCATGGGAGGAATGGAAGCAAATATGGAAAATGAGTTTGGCTAAGTTATACATGTTTGATTTAGAAGATGTGTCTGTAGAACAATATTTTGATACGATGTCCAATTATGAAGTGTAAGACATTGTCACTGATGTGCAACACTTTTCGTTTCTTCGTAGTATAATGTTTATGTGTGTTGTTGTAGTTGTACTCACCACTATTTTTGGTGAGGTGATATAAAAATGATTCAATGTGATTACCATGTAATTACATAATGATGACAACATTTTCTAATGTTCTCCCTGTAACTATCATGAGATACATCCCAATATGCATCAGTGACTATTTTTTATAATTTTTTTTAACTATATTGCCATTATGAATCTCTGTCATATTCTTAATTATCAAGTACTTGATGTCTGAACATTGTTTGAAGTTGTTTAAATAAAATGTGTTTAAAATTTTTGTATGTGTTCATAATGCATTATTGTTCATAGATTTCAATAATTGATCATTCACAATGCTTAATGTGTATTGTTTAAATGAAACATTTTTTGTTATACACTGGAAAAAGATGGCATATAGGTGGGATGAAATTGTGCAGCTTCCAATACAAAAGTCAATTGAGGTCCGTTTGATTAGAACGATGTTAAGTGGGAAATTTTCCTTGACATTAATGAGGAAAACATGTGGGTTGCTTGGATGGATGATGATAGGGTTAAGGACTTCATGAAAGGATAATCAACAAAGAATTCATTCCTTATACACTATCTTGTGTCACATCACCATAAAAACTCACATGTTCCTAGTAAGCAAATTAATGTTAACACTACCTTTAGATATGTCATGTATGTGACCTCCCGTTCTAAACTACAAGTTGATGTGTATTTGTATGTTGTTTTGTTTTATTCACATGTCATTTATGTAGCTGATTTTTAATCTCCATACACTAGAAATATATAAAACATCCATATAGGTATAAATTTTGTATGGGATCGAGGATATTTGGGAAATTGATGCCCTACCAAAGATGTGTCTATAGTGCCAAAGATGAGAAAATATAGCTAACTAGGTTGAAAACATATAAGGTGTGTCTATCATTATCATTTACTAATGATGCAGGAGCATCAAGACATGTTCCATTTTCATGATATGAATACAATCAATTGTCCTTGTGTGTAGCTTTGGAAAGTCCTAGGGTCTCCAATAAGCCATCTAAATGTTTCAGTAGTCTTAAGACAATTTGCATCAAGACATGTTCCATTTTCATGATATAAATACAATCAGTTGTCCTTGTGTGTAGCTTTGGAAAGTCCTAGCGTCTCCAATAAGCCATCTAAATGTTTCAGTAGTCTTAAGACAATTTAGACTTTTCTCGTCAAAAAGGAAATTTGGATATTTGAACTATATTTGTAATAAGTTTAATTACCTGCTTTCACCTAGTGTACATGTATATTATAGTAAATTCTATCTATATCCTCATCTAGACTACGAAGTTATGATAATTAGGGATAAGTGCAAATAGAGAGATTATTGGGTCTATTTCAAGACCAAGACTAAACTTGTAACGGTGATAAGCCCGATGTCACATAGATTGGAGCTCAATAAAGTAAATATACAAGAATGAACGGTGGAGAAAAAGGATAAAAGGCCTTTCGGCCTGTGTCCGTATGTATATTTATGACTACATAAAGAAAGAAGATGGATCAAATCAATAAAGGAATATTGTCAAAAAAATCTTCAGGGTGTATCAACCTATAAGTTCATATATTGAAGTATTTGGTCTATTTTATGTGTATTTATTCTATTCTGTAAATCTGCAGAGGTTTACAACCAAGATTATGAATACACGGTCTAATTTTGGAGGAGTTCGATGTGTTTCTGTTAGCATAGAATGTTGATTTTGCATGAGTTTATAGACAATGAGAGAACAAGGCCATTGTTTAGAGGAATATGTATACACATATTTGTATCTACTACTAAGATGTATTTTTATTATTCGGATCTGTATATAGTCTTCAGGAGTTTTCATGTGAATATAATGGATCTTGTATTACAATGTTGTTTTCAATCTATGGACAAGATTTAAGTAAGATTTCATTGTTTAGATAAAAAAATTGGGGCTATTACTAGGATCTTGTGGTGAAATTTTTAAAATTCCGAGTCTTACACTTTTATAGTTGAATACAGATCTTCAGCCAGGTAAGTGTACGAATACTTTGATGCTATAAGATCAAATTTCAAATAAGAGGTGAAACCAAAGTGTGGAGAAACTATATTCACAGATTCAATATTGATCAGATTTCAAAGGTTTGCCTGATCATATCATTGCACTTGAACGTTTTTACAATTCTTCATATCAAGGAGAAGTTCGATTAGAGACTTCTTTTGAACATGGGCAATATAAAATAAATTTCCAGGTAATCCCAATTACATTTCTGGATGATGGAACCTAATTCCAAAACTTGTGTATAAAGATAAAGGGATTTTTTTGTCTCTTTCGACAGTAATTTGTAAAAATATAACGCCACCAGTGTAACAGTCATACAAAATCAGCTTGATTTGTTAGTATATAGTCTGATAAATCCAAGAATAAGAGAGTAAGAAAGAAGCAAAGTCTTTAGACATGGTCATTGGAGAATACTTTAATACAAAAAGGGCCACACCATGAAAGAATTGTTTGGCAGAATTTTAGAAATATAGTTCTATCATATACAGTCTTGGAATTGCGTAGTCAATTCGTGCTGTAGATCAAGGATAAAGAAGCAGAGTATATCTGATTTTATTCTATTAAAAAAAATAACCGTATGCATTTTGATCTTGCTATGATTTGATGGTGAAATGGTCCACCTCATTTTCTAGGAAGAGCCCCACAAGCCTATGGTTATTGCGTAGCTCAACAGTAGCACGTAAAATATACACATATTCCTTCAAGAAGAGAGGACATCTCAACTTTTTTCTTTAAGAATTTGATGTTAAAACTACTTCCAACACTGTTCTTTAAAATAATGGATTCCTCCTTAATTTGAGTGGAATGGGTAGAGTATTACGTTTTGAGCATGTTGAATTGATGATAGTGATTGGTGGAGTTTAAAACTGGATAAAATGTTTATGAACGCTAGTTAACGTAAAGGATTGTATGAAGTCTCTATAGAATGTCATTAGACTAGGTCAAATGAGATTCATTGGTCTTTAAGAGACCAATATACACTGATCTTAAGAAGATATAATAGACGTAAACCAAGTAAGGTTAAGTGGATAAGAAATTGGCCATCAGGGATAAGTGAAAAATCTCAAAGGGTCTTAAGGTCAGAAAAGAATGATGGCATCTAGATTAATTCATGTGGTTTGCTCAATATTTTAGTTTAAATATTGACTTTTCAGATTTATTTTTCAATTCATTATTAATAATAATTTATGGGAAAGATCTTGTGAAAAATAACTTCTTAAGAGAACTGTAAGAAGAAATAAGATTGAAGATGTCAGTTTTACATCAATTTATGGTATCAGAGCATTAAGCTCTTGTGAAATTGATGATAAGTTGTAAGGTAATAAATTTAAGTAAAGGTTGTAGCTGGCAGGTTTGATAGGAAAGGAGCTTGATAATATTGGCAGAAGATCTTTGAAAAATGTATGTATTTGAAGATTTATTTAAGTGATAAATTATAGTGATTAAATACTTTCAGGTTATTGAAGAGAGGTAAAGTGAAAGGTATTAAACCTTAAGGGAAGAGGTAAGTGGAAAAAGAAAGCCTTGAAGCCATTAAGGTTTTGAAAGTAAAGAGAGAGCTATTGAAATCTCAAAATAAGCTCAAGGAGAGCTTAAAGAAAAGGTGAATAAGTCCAAAGGAGAGGACTAGAAAGTTACCAAAAGACTAGTGTGAAAAAGACCTAGGTGAGATGCTAGTATAGATATAGCAAGAAGGATAGATTTGATAAGGCAAATAGGTCCAAGTAGGCCTAAGGAAAATAGAAAAGAGTAAAGAGAAGAGTGAACATGGAGGGATTAATTCAGGAAAGATGCCACAAGAGGATGAAGAGTGAAGAAGTTAAGAATTGAGAGATAGATATGGAGAGAGAGATAACTGAGATGAGAGTGATCTTAGCAAGTTTAGAGCAAGTCTTGGAGGAATCAAGACAAAAATTTATTTTAAGAGTCAAAAAGACAATATAGTGGCCTCTCAAAGAGATTTGTGAAAGAAGAAGAAGGAAACAAGAAGCTAACCAATTGAGAAAACAATTGAGAACCATAGCCAAGCAATCCAAAGAGGAAAATAAATAGGCAAACAAGCCTCAAATGTTTAAATCTGATGATTTCTTATCATGTGTGTATGCATGTACAAACTAAGATGAAGGAGAAGCCCATCTTGAAACCATACAATTGAAAACATGGAAGGAGATAAACATGAACAACATGTTTATGTTGAAGAATCAATTGATTGGACAACAATGTATAGAGATGCAAATATTTGTTACCCTAAAAGAGGTGAAATTCTTGGTGAAGAGGAGGAAGCCATTGTGAAAGAAGGATCACTTGATGAGGCTATATGACCTAAATTATTTGATTCTAATATTGTTTTCCTTGATGTAAATACATAATTGCAAGGTGTTAATGATACATTGTAGAAAGAAGATGATGAGTTCTTATGTGAATTCATAAAAGATAAAACAGAAGGTGAGTCAATGTGTAGACTCACAGAAAATGAAGATGAAGTTATAAAAATATTTCTATCTTCAATCGGAATAATAGACAATGATGAAGCAGTTGATAAAGTGCATATGAAATATGAGTTTCAACAGGAAAAGGTGTCTCCATTGACAGAAGTTAAAAATAAACAAGTTTTGGTTCAAACTATGCAACAAGTTTTAGAACCTTATGAAGAAGAAGGTGAAGCTACAAACAAAACATTGACAGAGTGTACTAAAGAAGAGGATCTGATTTGTCAACAAATCATGCTAGAATCATAAGATCTAATCTATATGGGAGATGAAGAATCTATCAAAGAAGTTGCGATGGAGCTAATGAAGCTTTTAAGTGAAGAAGATGTTGGTGGAGAGACAACAATGCCTCATGTTTTTGAATCTAACTATTTCTTTAGTTTTGCATGTACAGGTTTTGAAGAAGAAGAGATAGAGTCCTATATATTAGACTTTATTGAAAAAACTAAAGTAAAGAATCAACCACTTGAGTTCAAACATCATGAACAAATAAGGAAGAAGAAAATATTGAAAAATTGGAAGAGACGAAAGAAGAAGATAATATTGCATTTAAGTAAGAGCTGAAATATTTCCCACCAGTGGAGTTTGATGTAGAAGCATCAAGACATGATCCATTTTCATGATATAAATACAATCAATTGTACTTGTGTGTAGCTTTGGAAAGTCCTAGGGTCTCCAAGAAGACATCTAAATACTTCAGTAGTCCTATTATAGGATAATTTAGAGTTTCCTTGTTAAAAGGGAAATTTGTATATTTGAACTATATTTGTAATAAGTCATATTACCTGCTTTCACCTAGTGTACATGTAAATTCTATCTAAATCCTCATCTAGACTATGAAGTTATGATAATTAGGGATAAGTGCAAATAAAGAGATTATTGGGTCTATTTCAAGACCAAGATTAAACTTGTAATGGTGATAATCCCTATGTCACATAGATAGGAGCTCAATAAAGTAAATATACAAGAATGTGTTATCCCCCAAAAATATCAGTCATTTTTTGGACAACATTTGAACTATTTTGGCCCCATAGGCCAAAATTTTCTCTTCCCTTCCCAAAAATTGTTCTGTGCATTCAAATTCTCCATTTTCAAGCTTTTCAAAAAACTACGGACTCTGCAAGCCCATTTCTACGGACTCTGCAGGCCCATTTCTATAGACTCTGTAGGCCATATCTATGGACTCCACCAGTTCTATGAACTCAAATTTATGGACTCCCCCAGTTCTATGAACTCATTTCTACGAACTCTGCAGGGTGGAACTACGGACTTCACAGATGGTTTCTATGGACTCCACCAGCTAGATTTCTATGAACTCTTTCAAAGTTAGAGAAAACTACAGACTTAGTTTCTACGGACTCTACATGCAGACTCAAATCTAGGAATCTTAAGACCTCAAAAATACAGACTCTGCATGCCATTTTCTCATTTCTATGGACTCCCCCAGATCTACGAACTCATTTTTATGGACTGTGCAGGTTGGTTTCTATGGACTCTACAAGAAAGAAACAGTTTCAACACTTAGTCATTTTTTCAATCGAGAAGTTCAAAGGGGTCTTCCAAAGAGCCCGAAGGACAAATGCCTTTGTGGAGGGAACTTGGAAACCAAAGTGGACCATTCCAAAAATCTGAAAGGCGACTTTGGAGCTCAAACAACCCTTACAGAGGGTAGGCGGGGAACAAGTGGACCAATTCAAAGGCTGAGCGAGCAAGGGAATTCCTTTGAAAAAGTTCCTGTGGAAAAGTTGTAAAGGAACAATTCCTTCAGACAAAAAGTCTTAAGGAATTCCTTCAAAATTTTGTCTGAAGGAAATAAACTCGATGGAAAACAAAAGTCCGTCGAAGAAAAACAAAGGCCCGGCGGGAAGAAAGAATGAAGACAAAGGGAAGGAACATTTCCTTTAGACAAAATGTTTGAAGGAATTCCTTAAGAATTTTGTCCAAAGGAAAAGCCCGAAGGATAAATCCCGTCGAAGAAAGAAGCTCGAAGGCCATCTGAAGACCACCCGAAGGGCAGGAACCCTTATGGGGGGGCTCTTACTGACCAAAGCAAACCATTTCTCAAGACCCTGAAGGGCAGGTCCCCTTTGGGAAGGACAAAACAAGAATGCTGAAGGAATTTTTGAGGAGATTGACGGGCCCATAGACGTGAAATTTGAGCGCCATGAACTAGCTGTTGAGATCTAGACATTCGGTGACGGGCCCACAGCCATCAAATTTAGGGTAACAAACTAGCTATTGGTTTCCTAATGATGATAGGCCTAAAAATGTCAAATTCATGGAAATGAAATAGCCATTGATCTTTGGAAGCTGGAATGTAGACTCGAATGCAAAAGGCCAAAATGTCAAAGGAAAAAACCACTGATGAAAGAGTGTAAGGAGACAACAAGACTGAAAGAGATAGCTCGAGAGCTCAAATCACATAGATAAGGGTGAAATACAACAAGAAAAGGTAGAATGATGGAGAAAGATAAAAAATATCCGTGTATAAGATATGTTTCTAGAAGGTAAAGCAACCCACCAGGTGGACATTGGAAGAGCATGAACATTCAATGGCATGGCCCATTTTTTTGCATCAAGTGAAGTGTTGTCCCCAAAAATAGACTTCTCATTTTTTGGGACAACATGTGAACTATTTTGGTTCCTCAGACCAAAATAAGCTCTTCCCTTCTCAAAATTTGTTTTGAGCATTCAAATTCCTCATTTTTCAAGCTTTTGAAAAATCTATGGACTCTGCAGGCAGAAATCTATAGACTTTGTAGGAAGAAAATCTACAGACTCTGTAGGCTTAAATCTACAGACTCTGCAGGCCAAGTTCTACGGGCTTCACAGGTTGATTTCTACGGACTCTATAGGAAAGAAGCAAGCTCTTAACACTTAGGTGATTTCAAAGTTGGTTCAATGACAAGGCTCAACCAAAAGAGTTCATCGACAAGCTTCTAAGCAAGGATTGAACCATTAAACCTTGAACCATTTTGGTTCAACGGGTTCAATGGGTTCAAAGGTTCAACGTCAGCAGCAAGAGTTAAGCGCATTTATCAAGGTTCAAAGTTTAACCGCTTCAAGGTTCAACAACTTTAAAACACTTATCAAAAAGAAGAAGGCTTGAATCATTAAACCATTGAACCATTGAACCACTTTGGTTCAAAGGTTCAACGGGTTCAATGGGTCAACAAGTTCAACGACCAAATGGTTCAACACGTATGGTTCAAAAAGATCGAAAGGACTTAGCTGAACAAACATAATGAACTGATTGAACCTTTGAACCTTAAACTAAAGGGTTCAATGAGTTCACATGTTCAAAGGTTCAAATAGTGTGATGAAGATCAAAGAGCTTAGAAAGAACAAGGAAGTGACGGACTAATGGTTCAACAGGTTCAAAGGCTTCTACAGGCAGGTTCAATCAAAAGAACAAGTTTTCGAGGCTTGAACCATTAAACCGTTGAACCATTGAACCACTTTGGTTCAAGGTTCAACAGGTTCAAAGTTTAACAGGTTCAATGAGGCTTGTTTCAAAGAATCCTGGTTCAAGCAGTTAATAGAAACAAGGGAGTGAACCATTGAACTGTTGAACCAAAGTTGGTTCAATTGGTTGGTTCAAGCGACAAGTTCAAAGGAGTGCCATAAATGTCAAAGACACAAGTGCCCTTGTAGAGGGAATTTTCATGGCAAAAGTGACTAAGGAAACAAAAACCCGACAAAACTCAATGGATGCTGCCAAGTGTCATCTTCTGAGCATCATTTCATTTTGTTTCTAAGAGCAGTGGATGCTGCCACGTGTCACAATTTGAGATTCACATAAAATTGACTAAGGAAAATTTCCAAGGGACAAACAACCCTTGCGGAGGACACTCAGAAATCGAAGTGAACCATTGCAAAAAACCCGAAAGGCTAATTTGGAGCTCAAATAGCCCTTGTAGAGGGCAGAAAGGGGACAAATGGACCAATTCAAAGGCCAAAACAGCAAAGGGATTTCCTTCAAAAAAATTCCCCTGGAAAAATAGACAAAGTGAATTCCTTTAGGAAAATGAAAAAGGCAAAGGACAAAGCAAAATCCTTCAAACAATTTGTCTGAAGGAATTCACCCAAAAAAACAAAGCAAAGCCCTATAGAAAGAAAAGGCAAGGAAGATTTCCTTCGGACAAATTACTAGAAGGAATTCCTTCAGACATTTTGTCTAAAGGAAATAAAGGATAAATCCCACCAGAAGAAAGAAGCCTGAAGGCCATTCGAAGACTGCCCGAAGGGTAGATACCCTTGCGGGGGGCTCTTCTCGACCCAAAGCAGACAATTTCTCAAGGCCCCAAAGGGCATGTCCCCTCTGAGAAAGATAAAATGACAAAGCCGAAAGAATTACCGAGGAAAGTGACGTGCTCGCAGGCGTCAAATTTGCAACAATGAAATAGCCATTGATCCTTGCATGTTTAAGCACGGACCCAAATTCATTCAAGGGCTTTAAGGCCAAGACCAAAAGGAAGAACCACTGAGAGGAGCATAAAGAGCAGGAATGACTAGAAACATTTGCACATTAGATATGTTTCTAGAAGTAAACCGCCAGGTGGATATTGAAAGATGCAAACTTTCAATAGTGTGACCCATTTCTTTGCATTGAAAAAAGCAAATGGGTAAATGCCCCTAACTTTCAGCATGTCTTCTTAACAAAATTCAATGCAACATGATGTGTTACTATTCCCAAGTCCTTCTTGAAGAGGTTATATAAGGGACTCTCTTTTTATTGTGGATCATTCTCTCTCTGATTGTTAGAAACTAAACTCTACCCAAATTGAAAGGAATTACCGAGGAAAGTGATGTGCCCGCAGATGTCAAATTCACAACAATGAAATAGCCATTGATCCTTGCAAGTTTAAGCATAGAACCGAATGCATTCAAAGGCTTTAAGGCTAAGGCCAAAAGGAAGAACCACTGAGAGGAGCGTAAAGAGTAGGAACGACCAAAAACATTTGCACATTAGATATGTTTCTAGAAGTAGACTGCCAGGTGGATATTGAAAGATGCAAACTTTGAATAGTGTGACCCATTTCTCTGCATTGAAAAAAGCAAATGGGTAAATGCCCCTAAATTTCAGCATGTCTTCTTAACAAAATTCAATGCAACATGATGTGTTACTATTCCCAAGTCCTTCTTGAAGAGGTTATATAAGGGACTCTCTTGTTATTGCGGATCATTCTCTCTCCGATTGTTAGAAACTAAACTCTACCCAAATTGAAAGGCATTATTGAGACTTTGAGGTTAGATTGTTGATCATATTTTATTATTGGAATAAGAAATCAAGTGGCTTTTCAGACTATGTGCTGTGATATCTTTGTTGTTGGGGAAACTGTTCTTATGTCTTTTTCCTTAATATATTTTCTATTTCTTTAATTCAACAAGCAAAATTAGTGAAGGTAGTTAGGAAGGTGTCCTGAAGTCAACTATGGAGAGACTTTGTGCCCCCATGATTGCCTTTAGTGTGTTTTCTTTTTGTTTCTGTGTAAAGGACCTTGGGACGACTTTGTGCCCTCATTATCCTTCATATCTCACTCTTGGGCATTTGAGGTGGAGACTTTGTGCTACATCTCAATTTGCTTGTTATTATGTCCTTGGTTATATTTTGAAATTACTACAAAAAGATTCTTGTGGTTTGCTGAATAGTACTTCTAAAAAAAGAGGAGTGCTTTCTATCATTATCCCTAAGATTTCTCCTTTGATCCGCACGCATCATCTCTGAAAAAAGGGAGATGGATGGTTTATCCTATCCTTGAGTATTATTTTCTATTTATATATATATGGAACCTCCCCTTGATGAGAGGAGAGATTAGTCCCATTTTGATGTGGTGAATCTACACATTTGGACAACAAATCTTCCTACTTTGGCTGATTAGAGCTATTTTTTTATCAATACGCTGATCGACAAAATATTCAACCAATAGTTTTTGGCAACTCTGCTAGGGATACACATAATTTTGTGCAATTTGGAACCTCAAATTTTAGATTGAAACATCACTTGTGTCTTACTCATTATCATTATAACCCTTATCCATTACAGACTCTGGTGACTCTGTTTCATGTCTTTCCCATTATCCATTTATAGCCTTACCATCTTCCTCCACCTCCATTATTTTATTTGATCTACAAAACCAGAGCTGCTAAGAAAGAGTGCGCAGTTTAAAGCCTCAAGCTTCAAACTGAAACAAGGTCAATTCTTTTCCATTTTTGTTTCAAAATCTAGCATATTCAAGGTATACACGAAGCCAAAGGGCTAATGGTATTGTTGAGCCTGTATTCGAGTTGGTACAACAAAGTAATTTTGATCTGTTTCCTTCACCATCTCACCTCTAACGAACCAAGAGCTGTCCTCCTACTAAAGTCAGATCTCATTGCCAAACAAAGTATCCACTTCTGCTGTTGATAAACCTTTGCCAATAATTACCCCTCTAATATTTGTTATTCCTCCTTTTCATAGTCATATAATGGTAGTTCAAGGCCCCTGGGGTAATTCTTTTGGTCCTCTCAATCTTACTCCACCTCTACATGAGCTTCCATGCCATTCAAGGAAGAATTTCTCCAAATTCTATGGTGATAGAAAAGTTCATCCTGATGAACACATTGCAGCCTTCAGCATAGCTTGTGGCGTAATTGAAGTAGAATTTGAAAATGTAGCAGTTAGGCTATTTGTAGAAACATTACAAGGTGCTGTTGTAGATTGGTTTTATCATCTACAAGGTCGGCCAATAACTGTTTGGAATATCGTCAAAGCTAAGTTTGAAGCCAGATTCAAACCTGCAGAAGATGCACATGCCCTTCTGGCTCAACTCACATAGATGAAGAAAGAGCCTCATGAACCAATGAGAGACTTCATATCCAAGTTTGACAAATTAAGGAACAGAATTCCTGTAATTTCTTGACCTACAACTGAGAATCTCAAATGCTTCTTCATTAATTCTCAGTTACCTGAAGTAAGTTTTCTTTTGAGATGTGCTGGTCAAATAGATCTTGCTGCAACTCAACTTTTGGCCACTCAGGTAGAAGATGATCTCATCTTAGCAAGGAAGATAAGAAGAGATCGAAACAGGAATAGACCATCATCATCTTCTGAATATTCATTTATAGGCACCACTGATCCAACGGTGCAAAAGCTGGCAAATGAACTGCTACCCTTGAAAAGACAAATGGCACAAGGTATGTCTTCTACTCCTTCATATAAAGATATGCCAAGAAAGATATTTCCAAATCAATCATATCAAGGTAATGCTGCTAGGAATCAAGGGCAGCTAGATCGTCTTCCTCCGCCACAAGGGAAACTTGCCCTGGAAGCTCCTCCAACCAATTCAACAATGGGATATCTTGAAGCAGAATCAGAGTTCTCTTTCTAGCCTGAATTGAATCAAGAAAATGATGCTGATATCCTTGTAGAAAATCAAGAAGAATCAATTGGTGACTCCCACATTGGTTTCCTAAACTCCCAGGATGAACCCATAAGCAAATGAGAAGCTTTTGATGGATCATATGCAGTGTTTACCAGGTCCAAGAACCAATCAGTCTAGTAAGCTGATAAAGGGAAGATAGAGGAGCAACCTCAACTAGAAATTACAATTGCTAAGCGTGGAACCACTCTACTGTACCAGTCAAAGGATTTGGTGATCACTCAAAATGTAAGTACATCAATTTCACCTTCACCTTCTACTTCAATTTTGCAAACCAGCCCTCCTCCCATTCCTCTTAAAACCCAAAAGGTTGAAATGCTTTCCTCTATTCTTTGTCTAATTCAATGATTTGACATAATTGATCATGTCAAGAAGACCAAAATTCAAATGTCTAAATTTGAATATTCGCAGTCCAATCCTGATCAATTGGATAAGTTGGTCCAATGTGTCAAGAACCAAACCATCCCTGCAAGACAAGAGGTTAGAAAATAATTCTTGATTCCATAAAGAACATGCCCATTCCAAATAATCTTGTCATTACTCCTCCAATTGCCCCTAGAAAAAAAGAACCTTTCTATCTTTCCTTAAATGGTTATCAACTCAACAATTGCATCATTGATTCCAGGGCATCTGACAATGTCATGCCTACTAAAGTAGCTGAGTCTCTGGGTCTCACACTGACCAAAACATTTGTGAGATGTTTTTACATGGAAAATAAGCAAGTATCATTGCTGGGGCAAATCAAAGATGCCCAATTTACATTTACAACATTTTCAGACAAGAGAATCAAAATGACTGTCTTGGTGGCTGATGTCCCAGCATCCTATGGCATTTTGCTTGGATGAAATTTTTGCAAGGATGTGGGAGGAGAACTAAGCATGGACCTGTCTGAGGCAAGGATCCTTGTCTAAGGCATAATGAAGAGATTGCTCCCTAAAAAAGAGGCAAAATACGTGGTCATCCAAACGTCAGCCCTTGCAGCACAAATTCTATTTGAGTCTTCAGGCAGGGGTAATTATTTATTGACCATAGAGAATGTTCATGTTTTTACAAACAAAAGTCCTGTAGCTGACAATCTAGGAATTGATCCAAAAAAGATGTCAGGAGAATTGGTAAGGTGCAGTATAAATAAGGAATGATCTTCCATCTCTAATGAAGAGAAATCTGATAGAAGATCAGCTTTTGATGATGCTTCGATCCTAGAATCTGATGGCAACAATTCTTCCACCAATGATGGAGTTAGGACTGTATTGATATCTCTTGAAGGATATATTCTTCTTTCATGCAATTTGCAATTTAGCAACACCAACAACACAGCTGGATGCAAATCTCTATTGCTCAGATTGAAGATTGCTCAAGATGAAGAGATCAAACTCCTTCACATCAAAGGAGATGCTAAGCTGATAGTTTGTCAAGAGTTTGATGTGGACAATCCAATCATGTGCTGGACTAAACCAGAAGAACAACCAATTATGGTAATGGACCATGCTGCTGCAAATCAAAATTAGACAAAGGAACCCTTTGCCAAGAAATCAAGGAGTTATGGCTTTCAAATTGAAGACCACATCCTGCCATGGGGCAAGAAGAAGAAAAAACCAAGAGGAAGACACAAAAAATTGGTTTCCTGGTGGAGAGTTCCATTTGTCTGTCACCATTTCTAGGGACAAAATGTCTTCTTGCTGGTTTATCAAGATAGAGCACTATTTTCACTGCATCTCAGGAAGTAACATCTGAAACACTTCAACTCTTGAAGTATCAAATCATTGCATCTATACATATGTATATTTGTATAGTTTTTAATTCTATTTTGTTTTATTTGTTTTTATTTTTTATGCCTTCAATTTCTGGGTAACATGACTCCATAGCCCAATAGTACACATGAAGACACTGAAGATTCTAGATTCTGCTCCCTTCAATTCTTTTTTATAATTGATAGAAGTTCCCCAACTGGAGCCAGTTGTTGTCCACAAAAATAGACTTCTCATTTTTTGGGACATGTGAACTATTTTGGTTCCTTAGACCAAAATAAGCTCTTCCCTTCTCAAAATTTGTTATGAGCATTCAAATTTCTCATTTTTCAAGCTTCTCAAAAATCTACAGACTCTGCAGGCAGAAATCTATGGACTCTGCAGGAAGAAAATCTACGGACTCTGCAGGCTTAAATCTACGGACACTTCAGGTAGAAATCTACAGACTCTGCAGGAAGAAAATCTACGGACTCTGCAAGCCAAGTTCTACAGGCTTCACAGGTTGATTTCTACGGACTCTGTAGGAAGAAGCAAGCTCTCAACACTTAAGCGATTTCAATGTTGGTTCAATGACAAGGCTCAACCAAAAGAGTTCATCTGCAAGCTTCTAAGTAAGGATTGAACCTTTGAACCTTGAACCATTTTGGTTCAATGGGTTCAACGGGTTCAAAGGTTCAATGTCAGCAGCAAGAGTTAAGCGCATTTGTCAAGGTTCAAAGTTCAACCACTTCAAGGTTCAACAACTTTAAAACACTTATCAAAAAGAAGGCTTGAATCATTGAACCGTTGAACCATTGAACCACTTTGGTTCAAAGGTTCAATGGGTTCAATGGTTCAATGCTTTTGGTTCAAAAAGATCAAAATGACTTATACAAAAAAATAGAATGAACTGATTGAACCGTTGAACCTTGAACCAAAGGGTTCAACAAGTTCATAGGTTCAAAGGTTCAACTAGTGCGATGAAGATCAAAGAGCTTAAAAAGAACAAGCAAGTGACAGACTAATGGTTCAACAGGTTCAAAGGCTTCTACAGGTAGGTTCAATCAAAAGAATAAGTTTTCGAGGCTTGAACCATTGAACCGTTGAACCATTGAACCACTTTTGTTCAAGGTTCAACGGGTTAAAGGTTCAACATGTTCAACAAGGCTTGTTTCAAAAAATCCTAGTTCAAGCGGTTAATAGAAACAACGGAATGAACCATTGAACCAAAGTTGGTTCAATCGGTCGGTTCAAGCGACAAGTTCAAAGGAGTGCCCCAAACATCAAAGACACAAGTGCCCTTGCAAAGGGAATTTCCATGGCAAAAGTGAATAAAGAAGGAAACCAAAACTTGATATAACTCAGTGGATGCTGCCAAGTGTCATCTTTCGAGCCTCATTTCATTATGTTTCTAAGAGCAGTGGATGCTCTCATGTGTCACAATTTGAGATTCACATAAAATTGACTAAGGAAAATTTCTAAGGGATAAACAACCCTTGAGGAGGACACTCAGAAACCAATGTGAACCACTGCAAAAAACCTAAAAGGCTAATTTGGAGCTCAAACAACCCTTGTGGAGGGCAGAAAGGGGATAAATGGACCAATTCAAAGGCCAAAAGAGCAAAGGGATTTCCTTCAAAAAAATTCCCTTGGCAAAATAGACAAAGTGAATTCCTTCAGGAAAATGAACAAGGCAAAGGACAAAGCAAAATCCTTCAAACAATTTGTCCAAAGGAATTCTCCCAAAAAAACAAAGCAAAGCCCGGAGGAAAGACAAGGCAAGGAAGATTTCCTTTGGAGAAATTGCCCGAAGGAATTCCTTCAGACATTTTGTTCGAAGGAAATAAAGGATAAAGCCTGTCAAAAGAACGAAGCCCGAAGGCCATTTGAAGATCGCTCGAAGGGCAGATACCCTTGCGGGGGGCTCTTCTCGACCCAAAGTGGACCATTTCTCAAGGCCCCGAAGGGCAAGTCCCCTCTAGGAAAGATCAAATGACAAAGCTGAAGGAATTACTGAGGAAGGTGATGTGCCCACAGACATCAAATTTGTAACAATGAAATAGCCGTTGATCCTTGCTAGTTTAAGCACGGACCCGAATGCATTCAAAGGCTTTAAGGCCAAGGCCAAAAGGAAGAACCACTAAGAGGAGCATAAAGAGCAAGTATGACTAGAAACATTTGCACATCAGATATGTTTCTAAAAGTAGACTGCCATGTGGATATTGAAAGATGCAAACTTTTAATAGCGTGACCAATTTCTCTACATTGAAAAGAGAAAATAGGTAAATGCCCCTAAATTCCAGCATGTCTTTTTAACAAAATTCAATGCAACATGATGTGTTACTATTCCCAAGTCCTTATTGAAGAGGCTATATAAGGGACTCTCTTGTTATTGTGGATCAGTCTCTCTCTGATTATTAGAAACTAAACTCTGCCCAAATTGAAAGGCATTACTGAGACTTTGAGCTCAGATTGTTGATCATATTTTGTTATTGGAATAAGAAAGCAAGTGACTTTTCAAAATTTGTGTTGTGATATCTTTGTTGTTGGGGAAACTATTCTTATGTTTTTTTCCTTAATATATTTTATGTTCCTTTAATTCAACAAGCAGAATTAGTGAAAGTAGTCGGGAAGGTGCCCTGAAGTCAACTGTGGAGAGACTTTGTGCCCCCATAATTGCCTTTAGTGTGTTTTCTTTTTGTTTCTGTGTAAAGGACCTTGGGACGACTTTGTGCCCTCATTGTCCTTTGTATTTCACACTTGGGAAATTAAAGTGGAGACTTTGTGCTACATCTTAATTTGTTGGTTACTATGTCCTTGGTTATATTTTGCAATTACTATCAGGGAGATTTTTGTGGTTTGCTGAATAGTACTTTTGAAAAAAGAGGAGTGCTTTCTGTCATTATCCCTAAGATTTCTCCTTTGATCTGCACGCATCATCTCTAAAAAATAGAGATGGATGGTTTATCCTATCCTTGAGTATTATTTTCTTTATATATATATATATGGAACCTCCCCTTGATGAGAGGAGATATTAGTCCCCTCTTGATGTGGTGAACCTACACATTTGGATGACCAATCTTCCTACTTTGGCTGATCAGACCTATTTTGTTTATTAGTACGCTGATTGACAAAATATTCAACCAACATAAAGCAAATAGTTGCGCACACATCAGGAAACACATCAGGTGACCCATATTAAGGACTGATGCTCGATTCTAGCATAGCCCATGGACAAAATTTAAAATGCATTAAAGGCATTGAATGCATTGTAACACATTTTTGTGAAACAAAATGCCCAAGTCTTTCTTGGAGCACTATATATTGGACTCTCTCTTATTATATTAAGGATCTATCTGTGTCATCAGAAACAAAACTCTACCTAAATTGAAAGGCATTACTGAGACTTTGAGCTTAGATTGTTGATCATATTTAGTTATTTGAATAAGAAAACAAGTGACTTTCTAGACTTTGTGTTGGAACAACTTGGTTATTGGGGAAATTTTTCTTATGTCTATTTCCTTAATACATTTTTTGTCCATTTGATTAAATAAGCAGAATTAGTAAAAGTGATCAGGAAGTTGTCCTGAAGCTAGTTGTGGAGAGACTTTGTGCTACCACAATTGTCTTTAGTTTATCTATTTTTCTATTCCCATGTAAAGGATCTTGGGATGACTTTGTGCCCTCATTATCCTTCGTATTCTATTTCTATGTAAAATACCTTGGGATGACTTTGTACCCTCATTGTCTTTCATATTTCACTCTTTGACAGTTGAGGTGGAGACTTTGTGCCTCATTTCATCTTATTGTGTTACTGCACCCTGTTACAGTTACTTGTCATCACCCAAAAGGTTTCTTTTATCTGCTGAACAACACTTTTGAAAGAATAGGAGTGTCTTCTATCATTTCATCAAGATTTCTCCTTTGATTTGTGAACATCATCTTTGAAAAAAGAGAGATGGATGGTTAATCTTACCTTTGAGTGTTATTTTTTGTTTATATATATAGTATATAGCTCCTGCATATCTACAGGGAACCTCCCCTTGATGAGAGGAGAGATTTATCCCATTTTGATATAGTTAACCTACACATCAGGCTGACCAATTTTCCTATGCTGTGGTTGAAGAGACCTATTTTGCTCATCAGTTAGCTGATCGACAAAATATTCACTCAACAGTTTTTGGTGACTCCGTTAGGGATAAACATGCAATCTAAAGTCTCAAGTTTCAGATTGAAGCAGTCCCTACCCTTATTCATTATAGACTCTAGTGAATCCATTCTGTATTTTACCCATTATCATTATAGCCTTACCATTTCTCTCCACCTCCATGTCAATTGGGATAGAACGCGTAGTTTGAAGCTTCAAGCTTCAAGCTGAGGCAGGGCCAGTTCTTCCATATTTTTGTTTTACAATCTAGCAAATCCATGCTATACACGAAGCCAAAGGGTTAAAGGTATTATTGACCCTGTATTCGAGTTGGTACATCAAAGTAATTTTGATTTGTTTCTTTCATCATCTCATCTCTAACGAACTAGGATCTTTCCTCCTACTAAAGTCAAGTCTCCATTATCGGGCAAAGCGTCCATTTCTGCTATTAATAAAGTTTTACAATACTTACCCCTCTGAGATTTGTTATTCCACCTTTCCATAGTCATACAATGGTAGTTCAAGGTCCTTGGGGTAACTCTTTTGGCCCACTCAATTTAACTCCACCTCTACATGAGATACCACGTAGTTCAAAGAAAAACTTCCTTAAATTCTATGGTGATGGGAAGGTTCATCCTGATGAACATATTGAAGCCTTCAACATAGCCTGTGGTGTAATAGGAGTGAAATTTGAGGATGTGGTAGTCAGGCTTTTTGTAGAAACACTACAAGGTGCTGTTGCAGACTGGTTCTACCATCTGTAGGTTAGATCAGTGACTGACTGGAACACCCTCAAAGCCAAGTTTGAAGCTAGATTCAAACTTGCAGAAGATGCACATGCCCTGCTGACTCAACTCACACAAATGAAGAAGGAGCCTCATAAACCAATGAGGGATTTCATAACCAAATTTGACAAGCTAAGGAATAGGATTCCTGCTATTGCTCAGCCAACACTTGAGAATCTCAAATGTTTCTTCATCAAATCTCAGCTGCCTAAAATAAGTTTTTTACTGAGATGTGCTGGCCAAATAGACCTTGCTGCAGCTCAGGATTTGGCCATTAAGGTGGAAGATGACCTTATCTTGGTAGGAAAGATAAGGAGAGATCCAAACAGACGTAAATTATCTTCATCTTCTGAATATCCATCTATAGGTACCACTAATCCAATGGTGTAAAAGATGGAAAATAAATTGCTAGCTCTCAAGAAACAAATGGCACAAGGGATATCTTCAGTTCCTTCATACAGAGATATGTCAAGAAGGACATTCTCCAATCAGTCATACCAAGGCAACACTACCAAAAATCAAGGACAGCCAAATCATCTTCCTCTCCCATAAGAGAAACTTGCCATTGAAGCACTCCAACCAATTCAACAGTTAGATATCTTGAAACAAAATTTGATTTCTCTTTCCAGCCTGAATTGAATCAAGAAAATGATGTTGATCTCCTTGCAAAAGGCCTAGAAGAATTAGCTGGTGACTCTAACATCAATTTCCTGAATTACCAAGATGAACCCAGAGGTAAAAGTGAAGCAGTTGATAGATCATATGATGTATTCACCCAGTCCCAAAACCATTCAGCCTAGCAAGCTGATAAAAGAAAAATAGGGGAAAGTTCTCAACCTGTAATTTCAATTATAAATGAAGAACTTCTCTACCTTTCCATCCAAAAGACCCAGTGAGTAATAAAAAGGTAAGTACATGGAGCATTCCTCAATCTTCAACTTCAATTCCACAGACTAGTTCTCCCCCTCCTAAAAACCAAAAAGATGAAATGCATTCCTCTACTCCTAGTCCATTTCAGTCATTTGACATAATTGACCATGTCAAGAAGACCAAAATCCAAATGTCTAAATTTGAATTCTTGCAATCCAATCTCAAGCAATTAGATAGGTTAGTTTAGTGTGTAAAGAATAAAGTTGTCCCTGTAGGACAAGATGATAAGAAGGTAACTCATGATTCCCCAAAGAACATGCCCATCTCAAAAAATTTTGTCATTACTCCTCCAGCTGCCTCTGGAAAAAGAGAGCCTTTCTATGTCTCCTTGTTGATAAATGGTCACAAACTGAGCAATTGCATCATAGACTCAGGGGCATCTGACAACATCATGTCTGCCAAGGTGGTAGAATCTCTTGGACTCACACTGACCAAAATATTTAGGAGGTGTTTCTCCATGGAGAACAAATAAGTACCTCTGTTGGGACAAATCAAAGATGCCCGATTTGCATTTGTAACATTCCCAAACAAAAGGATCAAGATGACAGTCTTGGTGGCCAATGTTCCAGCCTCATACGACATTCTTTTAGGGTGAAATTTTTGCAAAGATGTTGGTAGAGAATTGAGCATGTACCTATCTAAAGTAAGGATCCTTGTCAAAGACATCATGCAGAGGTTGTTTCCTGAAAAGGAAGAAAAATATGTTGTCACTCAGACATTAGCCCTTGAAGCCCAAATTCTGTTCAAGTCTTCAGGTATGGGTAATTATTTTTTGACCATAGAAGATACTCATTTTTTAGTTGAAGAAACCCCCAAAAATGATAGTCTAAAAATTAGTTTAGATGGAACAACAGAAGACATGATAGAATGCAATGTAAACATAGAAGAATTCCCCCTCCCAAGCAAAGAGAAATCTGAGAAAGATTTAGTTTCAAATAAGGTATGGATGCTGGAATTTGATGGCAATTGTTCCTCTATCGGTTCAAGGGTTGGGATTGTGTTAATATCTCCTCAAGGGGATATTTTTCCCTCTTCATACAAGTTGGAGTTTAGCAATACTAATAATACTACTGAATACGAATCCCTTCTGCTTAGATTGAAAGCCGCTGAAGACAAGGGCGTCAAACTCCTTCATGCCAAAGGAAATGCCGAGTTGGTGGTTTGTCAGGTGAGAAACCTATACCAAACAAAAAATGAGAGATTTCACCACTACCACAACCTAGTCTAGGATCAAATTAAAAGCTTTGATGCTTTCAACATCTCTACCATACCCAAGGAATTCAATGACCGAGCTGATGCACTGGCTATCTCAGCAACTCTCTTAGTTTCTCACCTAGACTTCAAAGAAAAAAAGTACAATATTGAATTGGTCTTTCAACTGAGTGTGCCTGATAATGCTAGCCATTGGCAAGTGTTTAACAATGATAACCAAATCATTGCCTTCCTAGAACAAAAAGACTGCTTTGAATGACTACATTTTGAAGGTAGTAAACCTCAGAAGTGTGAACCAGCTCATGAAATGAATTTAGACGTAGGTGAAGAATTCTAGCAGCTAAAAGGGAATAAAATTCCCAAAGGACTAGTTTCTCTCAAAAATTTATTTGATAAGCACGACAGGTTCATCAAACAGTAGCAAACAGATTCAAGCTTCTCTCAAGGGTTTGATTAGATAAATTTGGGTACTAAAGAAAGTCCTAGGATGGTTAACATTGGTAAATGCTGCACTCCTAAAGAGAGGTTCAAGTTTACTACTTTACTCAGCCAATACATGGACGTCTTAGCATTCTCCTATGATGACTTGAAGTCTCTTAGGCTTGGTGAAATCTACCATGACATTCCTCTCCAGGCTGACTTAGTGCCTTACAATCAAAAATATTGACAGTATAATCCAAAGATATCAGGTATTATTTTTTCTGAGATATAGAAAATATTGAACATTAGAATCATTTTCTCAATCCATCATTCCACATGGATTGCCAACATAGTCCCTGTAAGGAAGAAGAATGGAAAAATTTGCATATGTGTAGATTTCAAGAATCTGAATCAGTCATCTTTAAAGGATAACTACCATTTGCCCATCATGGATCAAGTGCTTTAGATAGTGACTGGTTTGGAGTGTTATCAATGCTAGACGGCTTCTCAGGATATAATCAGGTTGAAGTTGGTGAAGCAGACCAACACAAGACTGCCTTCACCACACCTTAGGGCATGTTTGCATATAGAAGGATGCTTTTTGACCTGATAAATGTTGGCACCACCTTTCAAAGAGCAATGGACCTTGCTTTCGAAGATGAAATGGGTAAGTTCATTATAGGTTATCTTGATGACCTGACCATTTTTTCTAAGCATCAACCGGATCATATATGCCACTTACAACAAGTGATAGAGCGCTGCCGCCAAAATGGCATTTTCTTGAACCCAAAGAAGTTAGTTTTTGGAGTAACAGAGGGGAAACTTCTCAAACACATTGTGTCCAAAGAAGGCATAAAGATTGATTCAGATAGAGTCAAGTCTATCCAAGAGCTAACCTTGCCTACAAGTAATACTGTTGTTCACTCTTTCTTTGGAAAGGTGAATTTTTTACGAAGGTTCATCTCTGAGTTTGCTGAAAAGACTCGACACATTGTGAACATGATGAAGGGAAAAACCACCTTCAGCTGTACTGAAAAAGGCAAGTCAACATTTGAGGATATCAAGACTGCCATTGCCCACACCCTAATTTTGGTTTGTCTAGACTACAACAAAGAGTTCATCATATACAATTATGCTTCTAAACACATGCTTTCAACAATTCTAGTTCAACAAAATAAAGAAGGTATGGAATCTCCCATTTCTTTCATAAGTTGCCCTCTCAAAGCTTATGAGCTAAAGTAATCAAACATGGAGAAGCATGCTTATGTAGTGGTGAAGGAAATCAAACATTTTCACTTCTACATCTTAAATTCTCACACTACTACCTTGGTTCCTGATACCACGATCAAATCTATACTGACTCAACATGAGTTTGGGATGAAAAGAGGTAATTAGATTGCAAAGATCTAGGAGGTTGATCTAATCATCAAGCCAACAAAGCTAGTACGGGGAAAAGGCCAATGCCAATTAATTATTGATAACAAACCACAAGAAACAGAGCATGAAGAAGTAGATGTGAAAGACACACCGATAGTCCTCTTTATCTCCATCATGAATGAGTGGTATTCAGGTATTGCTCATTTCCTTACTTATGGTGAGTGTCGTGTTCACCTATCTTACAAAGAAAGGAGGACTATCAGGTTGAAAGCTGCCAATTTTATCCTTTGGGACAACGGCCTGTACAAGAGGAGCCTTGATGGAGTGTTCCTTTGCTGTGTGGACAAGGAGCAGCAAAGTCAACTTTTGAAATCCTTTCACAATCTAGCTTGTGGAGGGCATTTTTCTCCTGCTGTGACTGTCCATAAAATTTTGTGAGCCAGGTATTACTAGCCAATTCTTTTCTAAGATGCATATAAGTGGGTAAGGAAATGTGAACTATGCCAGCAATTTGTTGGAAGACCCAAGTTGGCTACCCTACCTTTCAAGCCAGTGGTCATAGAGGAACCATTCCAGCAATGGAGAATTGATTTTATTGGAGCTGTAAACCCATCTTCAAGTGCTAGACATGATTATGTCCTTACAACAACTGACTACTTCACCAAGTGGGTGGAAGCTATTCCAACCAAGCATGCTACTTTAGAAGTAGTGTGCAATTTCCTCAAGAAAAATATTATTTTCAGGTTTGGCATCCCAATCAAGATTGTTACTGACAATGCAACTTGTTCCACTTCCCAAGAGATTACACAATTCTATTTCTACTATGGGATTACACTCTCCCACTCTTCTGATTACTTTTCACAAGCGAATGGACAAGCTGAATCAAGTAACAAGAACCTGATGACTATCATCAAGAAGCTGGTGGATGACAACCAAAGGACATGGCATAAAGCATTGGTTGATGCTTTGTGGGCAGATAGAATTACACTAAAAAGGGCAATTGGTATGTCTCCTTTCCAACTTCTTTATGGGCTCAATCCTGAGATACCAATCACCCTAGAATTGCCAGTAATAAAATTGGCTAAGGCAATTGAAGATTAGACATATGAAAGCTCCATTGATAAAATGATCATGTACTTGACTGATCTGGATGAGCAGAGAACTATGGTGGTGGACCGAATTGATGCCCATCAAAGTTTGGTGAAGAAGCTCTTCGACCAAAAGGCAAAAAAATGTGATTTCCAAGTTGGAGATCAAGTCCTGTTGTGGGATAAAAGGAGAGAACCAAAGGGGATGCATAGGAAATTCAATTCCCTTTGGAGGGGCCCATTTATTATTCATCAGCTCAATGGTGAAAATAGTTTCTTGCTGAAATATCAAGATGGTATGCCCTTTCATTGCCTCACAATGGGCAACATCTTAAGCACTTCAATCTGTGAAGTATCAGATAAGATCAGCTTATACATATGTATATTTGTAGAGTCTTTAGTTCTATTTTTGTGCTTTCATTTTTATTTTTATTGCCTTTTTTTTGGGTAGCATGACTCCATAGCCCAATGACACACTTCAAGGCACTAGAGATTCTGATTTCTACTCCCCTCAGCTGTTCCAAGTTTTCAACTGAAGGAAGTTCCTCAACTAGAGCTAGTGGTTGTATCCCAAAAATATCAATCATTTTTTGGACAACATTTAAACTATTTTGGCCCCATAGGCCAAAATTATCTCTTCCCTTCTCAAAAATTGTTCTATGCATTCAAATTCTCTATTTTCTAAGCTTTTCAAAAAACTATGGACTCTACAGGCCCATTTCTACGAACTCTGGAGGCCCATTTCTACGGACTCTGCAAGCCATATCTATGGACTCCGCCAGTTCTACAGACTCAAATCTATGGACTCCCCCAAATCTATGAACTCATTGCTATGAACTATACAGGGTGGAACTACAGACTTCACAGATGCTTTCTATGGACTCTGCCAACTAGATATCTACAAACTCTTTCAAATTTAGAGAAAACTACGGACTTGGTTTCTACGGACTCTGCAGGCAGACTCAAATCTACAGACTCTCAAGACCTCAAAACTATGGACTCTGTAGGCCAGTTTCTCATTTCTACAGACTCTCCCAAATCTATGAACTCATTTCTATGGACTCTGTAGGTTGGTTTTTATGGACTCTGCAGGAAAGAAACATTTTCAACACTTAGTCATTTTTTCAATCAAGAAGTTCAAAGGGGTCTTCCAAAGAGCCCGAAGGACAAGTGCCATTGTGGAGGGCACTTGGAAACCAAAGTGGACCATTGCAAAAATTTGAAAGGCAACTTTGGAGCTCAAACAACCCTTGTAGAGGGCAGGCAGGGAGCAAGTGGACAGATTCAAAGGCTGAGCGAGCAAGGGAATTCCTTTGAAAAAGTTCCCACAACAAAGTTATAAAGGAACAATTCCTTCAAACAAAAAGCTCGCTGAAGAAAAAAAGGCCCGATGGGAAGAAAGAAGGAAGACAAAGGGAAGGAACATTTCCTTTGGACAAAATGTCTGAAGGAATTCCTACAGACTTTTTTCGAAGGAAAAGCCCAGAGGATAAAGCCTGCCAAAGAATGAAGTCCGAAGGCCATCCGAAGACCACCCGAAGGGCAGGATCCCTTGTGGGGGGGGCTCTCACTGACCAAAGAAAACCATTTCTCAAGACCCTAAAAGGCAGGTCCCCTCTGAGAAGGACAAAACAATAATGTTGAAGGAATTGACAAGGAGATTGACGGGCCCATAGATGCCAAATTTGAGTGCCGTGAACTAGCTATTGGGATCCAGACGTCTGGTGATGGGCCCACAGTCGTCAAATTTAGGGTAACAAACTAGCTATTGGTTTCCTAATGATGAAGGGCCCGAAAATGTCAAATTCATGGAAATGAAATAGTCATTGATCTTTGAAAGCTAGAATGCAGACCCAAATGCAAAAGGCCAAAATGCCAAAGAAAAAAACCTCTAATGGAAGAGTGTAAGGAGCTAGCAAGACCGAAAGAGATAGTCCGAGAGCTCAGATCACACAAATAAGGACAAAATACAACAATAAAAGGGGGAACGATGGAGAAAGATAAGAAATATCTGCGCATAAGATATGTTTCTAAAGGTAAAGCAGCCCACCAGGTGGACATTGAAGGAGCATGAACTTTCAATGGCATGGCCCATTTTTCTGCATCGAGCAAAGTAAACAGTTGTGCGCACACAAGAAAACACATCAGGTGACCCATATTAAAGATCGACGCTCGATTCTAGCATAGCCCATGGACATAATTTAAAATGCATCAAAGGCATTGAATGCATTATAACACATTTTTGTGAAACAAAGCACCCAAGTCTTTCTTGGAGCACTATATATTGGACTCTCTTTTTGTATCAAGGATCTCTCTGTGTCATCAGAAACAAAACTCTGCCCAAATTGAAAGGCATTACTAAGACTTTGAGCTCAGATTGTTGATCATATTTAGTTATTTGAATAAGAAAACAAGTGACTTTCCAGACTTTGTGTTGGAACAGCTTGGTTGTTGGAAAAATTGTTCTTATGTCTGTTTCCTTAATATGTTTTTTGTCCATTTGATTAAATAAATAGAATTAGTGAAAGTGATCAGGAAGCTGTCCTGAAGCCAGTTGTGGAGAGACTTTGTGCTACCACAATTGTCTTTAGTTTGTCTATTTTTCTATTCCCGTGTAAAGGATCTTGCGATGACTTTGTTCCCTCATTATCCTTCGTATTGTTTCCGTGTAAAAGACCTTGTGACGACTTTGTGCCCTCATTGTCTTTCGTATTTCACTCTTTGATAGTTGAGGTGGAGACTTTGTGCCTCATTTCAACCTGCTGTGTTACTGTGCTCTGTTACAGTTACTTGTCATCACCCAAAAGATTTCTTTTGTCTGCTGAACAATACTTTTGAAAGAAGAGGAGTGTCTTCTGTCATTTTATCAGGATTTCTCCTTTGATTTGTGAACATCATCTCTGAAAAAAGAGATATGGATGGTTTATTTTACCTTTGAGTGTTATTTTCTGTTTATATATATAGTATATAGCTCCTACATATCTACAGGGAACCTCCCCTTGATGACATGTGAGATTTGTCTCCTTTTGATGTAGTAAACCTGCACATCAGGTCGACCAATTCCCCTATCCTGTGGTTGAAGAGACCTATTTTGCTCATCAATTAGCTGATCGACAAAATATTCACCCAACAGAATGAACGGTGGAGAAAAAGGATAAAAGGCCTTTGGGCCTATGTTCGTATGTACATTTATGACTTCATAAAGAATGAAGATGGATCGAATCAATAAAGGAATATTGTCAAAAAAAAAATTCAGGGTGTATCAACCTATAAGTTCATATATTGAAGTATTTGGTCTATTTTATGTGCATTTGTTCTATTCTGTAAATCTGCAGAGGTTTACAACAAAGATTATTAATACACAGTCTAATTTTGGAGGAGTTCGATGTGTTTTTGTTAGCATGGAATGTTGATTTTGCATGAGTTTATGGACATCGAGAGCATAAGGCCGTTATTTAGAGGAATCTGTATACACATATTTGTATGTACTACTAAGACGTAATTTTATTATTGGGATATGTATTTAGTCTTCAGGAGTTTTCATGTGAATATAATGGATCTTGTATTATAATGTTGTTTTCAAGCTATCGGCAAGATATAAGTAAGATTTCATTGTTTGGATAAGAATTTTGGGGCCTATTACGAGGATCTTGTGGTGAAATATTTAAAATTTTGAGTCTTACACTTTTATAATTGAATACAAAGCTTCAGCCAGGTAAGTGTATGAATACTTTGATGCTATAGGATCGAATTTCAGATAAGAGACCAAACCAAAGTGTGGAAAAACTATATTCACAGATTCAATATTGATCAGATTTCAAAGGTTTGCCTAATCATATCATTGCACTTGAACATTTTTACAATTATTTATATCAAGGAGAAGTTCGATTAGAGACTTCTTTTGAACATGGGTGATATAAAATCATTTTCCAGGTAATCCCAATTATATTTGTGGATAATGGAACCTGATTCCAAAACTTGTGTATAAAGATAAAGGGTTTTTTGGTCTCTTTTGCCAGTAATTTGTAAAAGTATAACGCCACCAGTGTAACAGTCATACAAAATCAGCTTGATTTGTTAGTATATAGTCTAATAAATCCAAGAATAAGAGACTAAGAAGGAAGTAAAGTATTTGACAAGGTCATTGGAGAAAAGTTTAATAAAATAAAAAGGGTCACACCATGAAAGAATTGTTTGGCAGAATTCGAGGAATAAAGTTGTGTCATATACAGTCTTGGAATTGCGTAGTCAATTTGTGCTACAGATCAAGGATAAAGAAGCAGAGTATATCTGATTTTATTTTATTAAAAAAATAGCCGTATGCATTTTGATCTTGCCATGATTTGATGGTGAAACGGTCTATCTCATTTTCTAGGAAGAGCCCCACAAGCCTACGGTTATTTATTAGCTCAACAATAGCACGTAAAATATACACATATTCCTTCAAGAAGAGAGGACAACTTAGCTTTTTCTTCAAGAAGTTGATGCTAAAACAACTTCCAACACTGCTATTTAAAATGATGGATTCCTCCTTAATTTGAGTAGAATGGGCAGAGTATTACGTTTTTAGCATGTTGAATTGATGATAGTGATTGGTGGAGTTTAAAACTGGATAAAATGTTTGTGAATGCCAGTTTACGTAAAGGATTGTATGAAGTCTCTATAGAATGTCAATAAACTAAGTCAAATGAGATTCATTGGTCTTTAAGAGACCAATATACATAGATCTTAAGAAGATATAACAAACCTAAACCAAGTAAGGATAAGTGGAAAAAAAATTGGAAATCATGGACCCTTTGAAAAATCTCAAAGGGTCTTAAGGTCAGAAAAGAATGATAGCATCCAGATTAATTCATGTGGTTTGGTCAATATTTTAGTTTAAATATTGACTTTTCAGATTTATTTTTCAATTCATTATTAGTAATAATTTATGGGAAAGATCTTGTGAAGAATAACTTCTTGAGAGAACTATAAGCAAAAATAAGACTGAAGATGTCAGGTGTACATCATTTAAGCACACATCAAATGGTCATTAGACTCAATGATGTTTTGATACATATAATCAGGTAGAACAGACAAACATTTAAGGAAATCACTACCATGGATAATAATACGAATAGTTCAAGGGGAAGAAATATTTTATTATTATTTACATTAGCCCTCAGTTGAATGAATGGGTTCATAGGATACTATTGTTCGGAATGTCTACTGATGCTATCCATCTTAAACCCTTCAAGATGGTACATGAGAAACTTGTAATATTCAATGGTCAAATAGAGCAGGCTGATTTCCTCAACCAACATGATGTATACAACAGAGAGCAATAGATCAAGGAAGAAAAATATGTTTATAGCCTCAATGATGCAAAAAATGTTTAGAAATGGGCATTGACAAATCCTAACAAGTGGGCTGTCTATCAGGGATAGAATGGGGAAGGGATAAATGGGTATTGGGAAATCCCCTTGATACTGGGCATCCAATACCCATAACCACTACAATGGTTATTGAGATTTGGGAAGTACAACTTATTGGCGATGGACTCAACATTCAACATGATTTCAATGAAGGTATGTTTTCAATGATTGTAATAGTAGTTGCTAATATATATATTTCATAACCTGGAAGCTCACTTGTGTTTTCTATTTCTATATAGTTCTAATTGTACACATTGTTAGTTTTTGATACCAAACACAAAGAATTGTCTATTGCATGGGTGATTGTGTCACAGATGTATAGTGTGGATATTAGCCAATGGATGCAAATAATTAATTAGAGAGTACATTTGAAAGGCATAGAGTGAAAACTCAATGCTTTCATGGTGGATGATGTTGTTTTTGTCAAGATAAAAGTTATTAGGTGCATCTTTATTATTTGTATGCACATTATAAAGTTCATATGTTGAAGTTCATACATATCATTGTTACGCTATATTGTGAAGCATTAAAAACCAATCATAATATGCAAGGAAACATTCAATTGTGAGGTTTATTTGTGCATCTGGCATATGCGGTGTGCATGGTTGAAGAATTTTATAGTGAAAGTGCAAGAATATGATGTAAGACATGCAATGTTAAATGAACTAGGTGACCTAATGCATATATGTGTTGATGAAGACATGGTAAATAGGGATTCCAAATTTTTTGTAGACAAGTATCACTCCACACAGTTGAATTTTTTTGAATATAGGGAACACCATTGGCTTCACCAAGTTAGAATATGGTGATGATGTTGTTGTACCCTTCCACATTCCAGGAAAGAAACAAATTTATCCATATAAAGTTACCATTCTAATTTTAAAATCCATTTCTTGAGCATAATTCACACTTCTACACATCACAGGTCGATTGGTTAGTCCACCAACTAACCACAGTTGTTTACATATACTATTGGTGGATAAATATATGAAAATACAATGGATTTTACATGAACTTAAAAGTAGAGAGAGTTGAAAACTTTTCATGGGTTAGGGATTTACAGTTTTCAGACTATCATGTCACCTTCCATAATAATGATCATTGTATGGCATGGGTGTGTAGTCTGATATAGATGAGACATTGCATTATCTAGTCTATACTATGATGCCTTCCATGTCAATGTGCAACTATATATTTTCACTCCAAGGTTACACTTGTAAACATGTGATTAAGGTGGAGTGAATGAGAGCGAGATGAAGAGAGGTGGTTGTGCAGGACATGAGTGGCGGTGGTTACGAGTGCATCAATAACATTGATATAAAGTATAATGTAAGGTTTATTTCCACTTATATTTTTATATGTTTTCATGTAGGTGTGGAGTTTGAATTACAAACTATGTTTTCAATACACAGTGCATAGATAATGCAATAGGAGATGATGATGAAGGAAAATCAGTTACGGATTTTAGATGATCGAATCCTTTGGATGAAGATGATTCAGGTATAGATATGCAAGTATGGATATGCAAGTATCAAATCTTGGTAATGAGAGTGAAGTAGTAGATTTGGTAGATGATACTGAAAACCAATCGAGGGAGGATGATAATGGAATACATGTCTTTTATTATACTCATTTGGGTTTTTATTTCTTGGCATTTGTAACAAGATATTTTTAATTCTATGAATAGATCCTAGTCAATGCTGAATTTGACATGATCAAAGCCCTATTATGTGGAGCACAATATATTTTTGATATATGTGTCACAATAGATTGCATAATTAAAACGCTATCATTATTCAAAAATTGTATGGAATATGTTTAAAACAAGCTCCAAAACATGTCAATATCAAGAGCTTAACACCTAATGACCCATCCATTCTAACAAGTGCATGATGGGTATGTCACTTCAGTTTGTAGAGAGAGAGACCTCGTATAAATAATGAATAGAGGAAGACTTTATAGCATGCCATAGAAGAGAACCATTTTTTTGAACCCTCCTTGTAAGAAATGCAAATGAGAAGATTGGAATGAAGATATTAACAGGGCAATGAAATGAGATAAAGATAAACACAAAATATATAATGCAACTTGATTTCTCTTAGATTGTCTACATTGATAAGTATTTTTAGTGCTTTACATATTGTATATGACATATATCAATGCCATATACATTTTATATGTCTCTATACATATCAACTTTTGAATGGAAACCTATCACGTCATTGTAATTTTTAGAATGCTTATAGTTTTTCTAATTATCTTTTTGTAGGCTTATTAAATATTTTTGTCATGCACACAAGTGATTTTGTCCACATTTTTTGTTTGACATGTATGGGAAACTGCAACATTTAATGTAAAATTGGAATTATCATAAATGGAAATATAATGACTACATGTAGCAAGTGATATAACTTCATTTATGTTACTTAGTTGTGAATAAATATAATATTGTAATAGAAATGTAAGTGATGAAAAAAAACTTAAAATAACACACTTAAAGATATATGTTGTCAATGTAAGTGATGTAAACAATTGTGTCTTTACTTTAAGCAATATATATTTGTGATGTTGAATGTGCATTGCATAACTTATTAAAAATGTGCTACTGTATTTTTTGAATAAAATGTGTTGCTGATTTTTGTTTTAGAAAATTATATGGGCATGGGAAACTTATTTAATTTAATTTGATATCAATCTATGAAATTTTTATACATCCAACATTCAAATAACATTAGTTAAAACATTGACCATAGGGATAAATTTAATAACTTCATAATTGTGTCTTGACTGTAAGGAATAAGTTTGTGATGTTGAATGTGCATTGCATAACTTATTGAAAATGTGTTGCTATTTTTTTGGTAGGAAATGTGCTAGTGAATATATATAAGACACAATGATGAAGTTATTAAAATTAACCGTACAGTAAACATTCTGAAGAGATTTATTTGAATATTGAATGTATACAAAGTGCATATATTGATTAAAGAAGTTACATATATATATATATATATATATATATATATATATATATATATATATATATATATATATATATATATGTAACTTCTTTAATCAATAGATGCACTTTGTATACATTCAATATTCAAATAAATCTCTTCAGAATGTTTACTGTACGGTTAATTTTAATAACTTCATCATTGTGTCTTAATTTTAAGGAATATGTTTGTGATGTTGAATGTGCATTGGATATCTTATTGAAAGCATGCTTCTATTTTTTTGGCAGGAAATGTGTTGCTAAATTTATTTTTTGTAGAAAATTATTTTCTTAAATATTAGGGATAACAATAGGTGGTTATTTTTATAACTCATGACCAATTATTTTCATATTATTTGGCAAGCATCTTTTAGGTTACCTTTTTAGGGAGAGAAAAACACAAATATGGTGAGAATAGCATAAATCATAGAATAATTTCATGAGCACATATGGAAAGGGTGCTCTATTCTGCAAACGTCGACAAGAGAACAAGATAGATTGAGATACAACTCAAATGTGGTGATTGAAAACATTGACTAGAGGGAACTTGGATATACTTCTCAATTTTTACAACCTGATGGTATGATATGGGCTAATTTTCTTTTGTTATGACAATAACTATCTTGAATACCACATGCTTGTTTCATGTTGCTGTTATTAGTAGAAAGGCATGCTTTTAACTTTATCATTCAATGGTATTTTAAATGGCCTAAGGGGAGTGTGATTTTACCTAATATGTGGAATAATCGTAGTGCCATTCCACCCTACATAAGACCATTCTTGAAAAAATTCATGCTTATAAATGCACTAATAATTCTGATGTCTATGTACACCTAGATTAAGTTTGAAATGTATTCATTAGAATGAAGGTCCTTTCAGAATTCATTTTGAACTATCAATGTTTGAAATCATCTTTCTAACATAGTAAGAATCCATCCAACTCATCCCTTTGGAGTATTATGAAAATATTTACAATAATCCATGACACTTAGTTTCCACTAATGCAACATGGATAAAGGATTTTTCAAATGGATACTTTGTACATCTTCCCACCACCTGAAGGTACTGATAGCAATGAAAGTTACTTTGGTGATTTTGTGGATTCTGACAGTGATAGTGATGGTGAGAGCAACAAATCTCTATAATTTATGTTATAGGATATGTTTTCCCTTATTTTGATTCATAATGTACATTTAATCTTCCCATACTACTCTTAGATCCATGAAGTGCATTATATTATTGATTTCTTGAATTCGATCCATATGCTATGTTAAACATTGGAATCATTATTTTATCTAGAATTTTTGAAGGCAATAACTTTGATAAATTTCAATATTAGACTACACAATTCTTTGATTTGAATTACATTACTTCCATGTTGCACTATAATTACCTAATTCTATATGTCATTTGAATTTAGGAGTCAAAATACTATCGGAACATATAGTTTCAAGAACTAAATCAAACTTGCTTAACGAATAAAATATAATCAATAAAAAAAAACATGCTATGTTAATACCCCACCCATTTTAGTCGTTAAATATTTGGGACTGAAACAAGTTAAAAAATGGTAGCATGTTTTATTTCCTAACCATTGTCATTTTTTGTAGCATGTTTTATTTCCTAGGCAAGAGGAAGATTAAATGTTAGAATTGCCTAAAATATTGTACATATACTTGTATTGCTGACTACATACAACACAAATGTGCTCCATTTGTGCATGGCTTCCCTATAATTAGTAGTTATTTTTTCACCTTATTTTTATTTTCTAGAATTATATATATTTCTATTTTTGTTGTAAATTTTTAGGTTGAGTTGCAACCTCTATAGTCTATTCATAGGAAAAAATATCCCAAAACTATTCTCTTTAGTAAAAAGTAATTATTAAATAAGGGAAAATTGACTTATGATGCCTTTCTCATTTAGAATGTAATTTATTTTTATTACAAAAACATAGATTAAAAAATATATATCATGGTAGTAATTTCATATCATCTATTAATGGTTAGTTGTAACTATGATGAACTATTTAAACAAAAAATCATTTAGTGTGCAATTTTATATTGAAACATCATTTAGTGAAGGGGCAATGCAAAATTGAACATGTCAAAAAGAATATTTAAGAATAAACAAATATATTGTTATTTTATTCTAGCAGTATGAAATCCAAGCTCCCAGATATCAATGAAATTGCATACAGATACTCATACATCATATGAATATTGTACATATTTTAGCTTATTAATAATCATCAAATATTTTAGTTTAATTCTTATTTACTTTGTCAAATAGAGTGTCTAACGAATAATAAAATCTTAGTTTGCATTGATAAGTGCCAACCTTATGTTATTCAACATTTGAATGTAGTTATGTGATGAATATAGAAGATTTATAAATGTCCAACAGTTGATAAGTGCCCAGCCCAAAAGACATTTCAATTTCAAACCAATGCCCTGCTAGATTTTTCTCCTCTTCCATAATTTATTCTAAGATTTATGCATATTCAATTGATCCCAAAAGGGGTTTTTGTAAGGGATTATTATATTTAAATATCCAAAGTTTAGACACATTATATGCTTACGAAACTCAATCTTCCCTCATCTCTTTGAAAAAATCCTTTATTTACTATCTCAAGGTAATTTTCATATGCAGCGAACCCTCCAACTCAGAGATCCAAGAAATACCACATGCCAATATAGAATCAACATGAATAGGATATATTTCCCTATAGCTCACTAGGATAAATCCAAGCATCAACAAATTCAATTTTAGATTTTTATCAAGTGGATTTCATAATTCACATTAAAAACCTTAGCATCTTGATTTAAATGCAACACGATGGTTACTATAAAACCCTTCCATGAAATATAATCAATCGACCATGTTGTGAATGTTCATCAACACCTCACTTTAAATATGTATCAATAAAATTCTAAAGCTCTATGACTTGTCACCACATGAAAAAGTCATTGTAAGGACATTATAATTTTATTGATCTTCATGTTATTTAACATATTAACAAAATTGAAACATAAGGTTTATTTAATAGAAGGTATATATAAAAACCACACAACCTTTTCTACTATTCCCATCCAATTTGTAGGAGTAAACACTTTCAAGAAAACATGGTTATATGAATTATTTTCACTTTGAGGTTCTAAGTACTATTTGGAATTTGATAAAATTGTCTTATACAAGAAATTTGTCCAAGGGTGATTAGTTAGAATAAATAAATTCACATCTTCCTCAATGGGTCTCAATAAAATATTTAATTAGCTATGATTTTATTTTACAATTATGTACCGATCTATCATTTAAACTATGGTAATCATGACAATAGTACCTAAAATGATTGATGCTATGATTCACCAAAATATATAATTATCTTTCTAAAGTAATTTACCTAAAAAGGCATGCCATAATATGCTCCCTAATTTCTTACATGCCAAAGGAAAATACAATATTCTCATTAATCAATCACATAAATACTTCTAATTATTGGAAATGGTAAAAATAGAGAAGGCACAAGGAAGGAAGGACATGTAGATTAACAACACAAATTTGTAGCATGAAAATATATAAATATCACAAACATGGATGCATGAACTGCAAACAATAGTAGGGATGTTAACAAACTATTTAGAGGGCCATGAAACTCAACATTGAACTTGTGCATTCCAATATCTTACTCTATAGATTATGACAGTGATAGTAACAATGAACTCGTGCATTCCATCATTGATTAACTCCATTTTATAGTCACTCATCATCCCACCATTAAATCTCATTATAATCCTCCAATTAAAATTGACATGGGCACTAATCATTCCCTTTATTTTCATAAAATAGCCAACTATCAAACAAACAAACACATTCCTCTTTGAACGTTCTATTCATATACATTTCATTGATTTAAACTACCAAACCATACTTAAGGTGCATGACATTGCCCATATCATACCAAACAGACATGTGATAATGATCAATCTCATAAACAATTTCAGTAGAGAAAGTTGGGATTACATGTTTGACAACCATGTGTGGATAAAGAAGGAAATCATCTTAATTTTTCATTCTATACATCATCAAGATCAATAAAATATTTTACTATTCTTTCTAATTCATCAATAGGGCACATATGTTCATTATAATGATCCATTTTATGAACACTTATATTCAAATATTTTAGTTTGATGAACACTTACATAAACTAATAACATACAATACATGCCATCCATTACTAAATACACATAAACATTTCTCATTGATTGTCTGTGAATTGACCCCATCTTATGAACTTTACCAAAAATTATCTTGTACTCTACATTCAAAATCTATTGCTCATGTTCATAGATGACAATGATTCTTTCATGATTTATTTGCATGGCCTTGGTAGTCTCTCCCCTAAAGTCACATAATGATTTTATGTAAACATGAGAAGTTTCTATGTTGTCACATTTATTTTCAAGTTTCATATTCTCACCCCTCAATACATAAATGGTACAATGAAACTCCTAAACCACTCTATTCTTCTTAGCGAGTGCGATTTATAATTTTTTAATGATTGCATTTACACTTTGAATAATCTCTAACATAAAATGATTTTCTCTCACTAGAGTTTTTTTTTGCAACATCATTAGAGACAAATTCAAAGTAAGATGATCTTCAGTTGATATGATGCTCTCACACCTCATCCTTGCAATAAGTTCTTCCATCTCCTTGGGCATGCGGGAAGCTTCATCACGATATTCATTTGCTGAAACCTATACAAAAATACATAGTTAAGTCAATACAAACATTCAATCAGAATTAAATTCAATCAAAATTATAAAAAACCTTTTCAATGTCATAATATCTTTAATGAAGATTTTAGTGAACATAGTCTACCATTATCAAAGAAGTAAGGATGCATTAAAATGGATGCAATGGAAAATATTAATCTGCCATTCTCTTTAGGCATCATAAATTTTTTCTAAACTAATTTTTAAATCATTGTAGAAAGAATTATTAAGATCATATATTGAAAAAATCTATCTAAACTTACCTACTTGGTACTCTAGATTGAAGAACAATTTCACCTATATTAGAAAAGAGTCCAAGAAGGTTCTCATATGATGTAATCTTGATAATAATGAGTTGAGTTCATGAAATATCATCAAAAGGATTTTAGGATGGACACATGCTTATATCCCAAAGGATTTGAGTATGTATCAACCCTTAAAGTATCTCATATCAGCCAATCTAAACAAGAATCCATGTTTGCATTCTATTTTTCATTTTGATAGAAATAAGTTAAGTTTCAAAAAAAAATACTCGTAATGAAAGTGATTGGAGTCTTTTAAGAGATTTGATTATTGAAAATAAGCAGAACTACAATTATCTCTTCAACATATCATCTCTTCATTTTAAATATTAAGATTCCTTAACATAAGATTAATTATTCTATGTCTAATAACCTCTAAATATTATTATAGGCCTTCAAGTTATTCATGCACATAATTTACTGATAAAACACAATATTCAAATTTTACTATACATACATGTACTAGTTATTGTAATCACATTCACTGGGAAAGTTAAAGCATAAATAAATGGGGCATTTGAGACTTCAGAAAACTTAATCTATTCAAGGAGCAATGTGTTAGGAACCCGTGCCTTACCCTTCTCTTTGCAGTATTAGTGTAATGATTGCTATGGATGCATATGCTTTGTAAGTCATCCCTTAGAGCATATTTGAATTATCCCACATACAAGGGAAGTAGTATTTTTTAGAATAGAGTTAGTATATAAGTATGTGTTGAGGCCCAATGAAGGCATCCATGAATTTATTGTATTAAGCTTGCTCAAATGAGGTTGCCCCCTTGAAGTGGCCTGCGATCAATATAAGATTTCTATGTTTTTGTTATTCGTAAGAGTTATTTTATTTTTGCATAGTTTGATTAAATCTATTGTAGGAGGTAATCTGCTACAGGAGGTTCTTCTCATCTGGTATCAGAGTGCTTTCTTGGATTTGTGGGTAAATTTGGAGCAATATGTTTTTGAAGCAAGGCTTTCTAGGAGCTGTGCCATTTCTGGCAATAATTTTTTTCATTGCAGGTTCCATCATTTCGGATTGGGTAAATACCCATATGCTTAACTGTGGGAAGTGTTTGGGCATAAGCCCTAAAACTCATTGTGAGGAGTACCATAGGAACCCTAAAGTAGTTGGCCCATTGAGAGGACCTGTCAGTGAAAAGGGTGACGGCCCCATCCTGATTGACTAGTTCCCACCTGTGAGGCAAACCAAAAGCTGTCGTTAAGGGGTAAACCCATGGCCAAAATTTTTTAGAGAGTGGTACTCGATCAAACAGCTTTAGTGGCCAGAGAGAATTTTAAAAAATCCTTTAGGCAGCCAAACAAACTTGGGGTCCATATCCAACTTATCAGGTTCAGAGAGCAAACAACAATGTATCCACAGTTGAGGATATTTCCAACCCAACAGTTTCAGACAATCCATTTCTGAAGTAGCAGTTAAAAAAATAGCAGCAAATTTTTTTTTGGGGCACTGCTTCAAACCCACCTGCATCACGGCAGGGAATGTGAAGGATCCCTAGCTATTAACAACTGGTTATGGTCACCACTTGTGCAGGCACAAAAATCATGGAGGACGAAATTGCCACATTGAAATCTCAAGTTACAGAGTTAACCAATATGATGCATGGCTTGAATCAATAGAATAACATCTTGCTCAATAGAGTGCAGAAGGAGGAGTCTTCTTCGAAGCATCACTTCTTTGCTTCCAACTTCTCATGTGGACCTAAGCTAGAATTTCCATAGTTCAATGGTACAGATCCTATAGGATGGATATATCGAGCTGAACAATTATTCAACCTCCACAATACTTATTTTGCAAACAAAGTCACAATTGCTTCCTTTCATCTGAAACAAGAAGCACTTTAATGGTACCATTGTTATCTCAAGTCAAATGATGAACCTGATTGGTCAAATTTTGCATCCTTAATTCTAGGTAGGTTTGGTCCCTTGGCATTCAAGGATTTCATAGGAGCTCTCACCAAACTCCATCAAATAGGTTGTCAGATTGAATTTGAAAAACTCGCTAATCACACTAAAGGGTTGTCAGATGACTTCTTCAAATGCTGCTTTGTTAGTGGCATCAGAGAGCTGATCTAATTGGAGGTAAAAATGTTTTGACCTAAAAATATGATGGATGTTTCGGGTTTGGCTAAGTTAGTAGAAGATAAACTCTCGACACAGGGTCGACCTCCCACCTTTTCACCAGCAAAGAACACAGTGAATCAGTAGGCAACCATAACCACACCAATCAAGTGCCTGACTGAGGCAGAGATGTGGGCTCACAAAGAGAATGGATTATGTTACAACTATGATGACAAATGGGTTAGGGGTCACAAATGCATCCAAAAAAACTTTACTTGCTAGATGTGGAGTCACCACCAGAGCAGGACAATGAGCCTAATATTCTATAATTTCAAGATGCTCAAGAAGAACCCATCACTGAAGAGGACCCAGTGGTTCAAGAGACTCAACTTGAGATCTTAGTCCATGCACTAGTAGGTGTCACCACTCCCCAAACCATGAAGGTCAAAAGGTGCTTCAAAAAGATTCCTCTCACAATCCTCATTGACTCGGGTAGTACTCACAATTTCATCGATCCTCGCATTGCTAAGATGGTAGACTGCTTTGTATACCCTTGTTCTATCTTTGAAGTCATGATTGCTAATGGGGGCACATTGCCATGTAATGGGAAGTGTCAAAATGTGTGTATCGTAATGGACGATTATAATTTTTGCTCTGATATGTTTTCCCTACCTTTAGGAGGGTGTGATGTGGTTTTAGGGGTACAATGGCTTAACACATTAGGACCTAATTTATGGGACTTATTTGAGCTTTGGATACAATTCATAGATAATGGTCAGAAGCACACCTTAAAAGGCTTATTTCTAGGATCTTCTAGCATCATCAGTTATCATCGCATGGAAAAACTTTTGAAGAAAGGCTCACATGGGGTCATTGCACAGTTGCATTCCATTCAAATCCAGCCCCCCACTGCTACTAACCACCCTACAGATTTACAAGCCATACTCGACAATCATGCAACCATCTTTTTAGAACTAGTAGGTTTTCCCCCTTCACACCCTGAAGATCACCGCATTCCTCTCCTTCCAGGAAGCATCCCACCCAACATCTGGCCATACCATTATCCCCATCTATAAAAAACTAAAATTGAGAAGTTAGTCTAGGAACTCCTCAAGTCTAGAGTTATTTGCCCTAGCACCAGCCCACATTCCTCTCTACTGCTTCTTGTCCACAAAAAATATGGGTCATGGTGCCTTTGCATTGACTTTTGAGCCCTTAACCACCTCACTATCAAGGATAAATTCCCAATTCCTATCATCGATGAGCTTCTTGATGAGCTCCATGGGGCCAAATTCTTCTCCAAGTTGGATTTGCGTTCTGGCTTTCATCAAATCTGAGATCATCTTGATGACATTCCTAAGACAACCTTCTGTACACATGAAGGTCACTATGAGTTCCTTGTCATGCCATTTGGCCTTACAAATGTCCCTTCCACTTTTCAAGCACTCATGAATAAAATCTTTTGGCCTTTTCTCTATCAATTTATTTTAGTTTTTTTCGATGACATTTTGATCTACAGCAACACATGGGCCGATCATCTACAACATATTGACATGGCATTACAATTTTAAGTAGACAATTAATTATGTGCCAAGCAATCTAAGTATTCATTTGGTCAAGAGGAAATCGACTATTTGGGGCACATTGTTTCAGCCAATGGGGTTTGCATGGACCCAAAAAAAATTAGTGCTATGTAGAATTGGCCTCAACCAACCACCCTTAAGAGCCTTCATGGTTTCTTAAGCCTAACAGGATACTATCACAAGTTCACCAAAGATTATGGAAAGATCACGAATCCTTTGACTTCCTTATTGAAGAAGGATGCTTTCACTTGGGGTGCAACAGCTGATCAGGGATTCATCAAACTCAAACAAGCTATGTGTAGCACACTAGTTTTGGCACTGACAGACTTTACCAAAAATTTCACCATTGAAAGTGATGTCAGTGGCATTGGCTTGGGTGCTGTTCTTCTCTAAGAGGGTTGACCAATTGCCTTCACTAGCAAAGCCCTTTTTGGTCACAATTTAGCTTTGTCTACATATGAAAAGGAAATGATAGTAATTTTACATGCAATACAAAAATGGAGACCCTACTTAATGGGAAATCATTTTTGCATCAAAACTGATCATTAGAGTTTGAAATATTTCTTGGAATAGTGGGTCTCATCCCCAACTCAGCGGAAGTGGGTCAGCAAACTCATGGGTTATGATTATGAGATCACCTATAAGAAGGGAAAAGACAATATTGTGGCTGATGCTCTCTCAAGAACCTTTGAGGACTAGCCTTCCCTCTCTGCCATCTCCATGCCCATTCCAAACTGGTTGGAATCTATCCAACAAGGGTATGCACATGATCCCTCCTTATGCCACCTCATTCATCAATTGGCCACTAACCCCTCTGCAGTACCGCATTATTCATGGGACAGTGCTTCTCTGTGATACAAGGGTCATCTGGTGCTTTCCCAAAGTACAGACCTACATCAGGCCATCTTCTATGAAATATATGCTTCCCAGTCAGCAGGGCACTCAATATTTCTCAAAACCTATGAGAGGGCATGTCGACACTTCTTTTAGAAAGGCATGAAAGCTGAAATTAAATAGATGGTGGCCGAATGTGATACCTGCCAATGAAACAAAGGTGAAACCACATTGACTCTCAGTTTGCTCGAGCCTTTACCCATTCCTACTAGGATCTGGATAGGTATTTCCATGGATTTCATTGAGGGCCTCCCTAAATTTGGGGGAAAGATAATGATCCTAGTCGTAGTCGACTGCCTCTCCAAATATAGTCATTTTTGTGCAATCAGCCACCCATACACAGCCTCCACAGTCACACAGGTTTTCTTGGATTAGATCTTCCATCTTCATGGCATTCCTTCTTCAATTGTCTTAGATCATGATGCCACTTTCACTAGCCATTTTTGGATAGAACTATTTCATTGCACAGGCACATAGTTGAGAATGAGCTCTAGGTACCACCCACAAACAAATGGCCAGACAGAAATAGTCAACAAATGCTTAGAGACCTTCCTTCGTTGCTTTGCTTCAGAACAACAACATCAATGGGCCAGATGGCCCCCCCTAGCTAAATGGTGGTACAATACCTCATACCACACTTCCACCAAAATGACTCCCTATGAAGCAGATTATGGTCAAGCACCGCCACCACTTCTTCCATATAATCCTGACAGCTCACTAGTTCAGCAGTTGACACTGCTCTCCGAAATTGGGATTAGATTCTCTGCACCTCATGGGACAATCTCCACATGGCATAGAACTGAATGAAGCAACAGGCTGATCATCACCACTCTGAGCATACCTTTCAACCTGGTGATATGGTCTTTTTTCGTCTACAGCCATACAAGCAATCATCACTAAAACTAAAAGGGCACCAAAAGCTTGCTCCAAAGTTTTATGGGCCATATAAGGTTCTCTAGAAGATTGGGTCAGTTGCTTACAAGTTAGAGCTTCCACCCTCCTCCCAAGTTCATCCCGTCTTTCATGTCTCTTGTTTGAAGCATGTTCTTGGATCCAACATCCAAGTGTAAATAGTTTTACCAGCACTTGATAATGAAGTCTCCATCCTTCTCGAGCTAGAAGCAATCTTGGACAGGTGCACCTACCAAATTTGATCCCGCTCCATCACAGAGGTCTTAATCCAATGGCACGACATGTAACCAGAAGATGCAACATGGGAACCATTCTTCTAGATTCAACAACAATTCCCGAATCTAAAGCTTTACAGGTAAAGCTTTTTCTAAGGGGAAGGGGATGTTAGGAACCTGTGCCTTACCATTCTCTTTGTAGTATTAGTGTAATGATTACTATTGATGCATATGCTTTGTAAGTCATCCCTTAGAGCATATTTGAATTATCCCACATACAATGGAAGTAGTAGTTGTTAGAATAGAGTTAGTATATAAGTAAGTGTTGAGGCCCAATGAAGGCATCCACGAATTTATTGTATTGAGCTTGTTCAAAGGAGGTTGCCCCCTCGAAGTGGCATGCGATCAATATAATCTTTTTGTGTTTCTATTATTCATAAGAGTTATTTTATTTTCACATATTTTGATTAAATTTGTTATATGAGGTAATCTGTTGTAGGAGGTTCTTCTCACAATGCTTCAAATTTTAAATCACATCACAACTTGTATGCACAAGGGAACCTCAAAATGTCACATATTACTAAGATAAAGGATAGTATTATTTTTCAACAATTTAGCTATATATATATACATATACATACTGGACCTAGACATATATCTATCCTCCCTTTGCACATTGGAAAACTTCTATCCATGAGAGTGGTAGCTACCTTATACTCTAGCTAACATAGAGCCTCCCAACCATAGTCCCTACTATCACTGTCCTAAGAGTGGGTACCCCTGATGACAATTATGTGATCTACACACCATGGTTGTTCTGTTTTGGGTAGGGTCCCACTAAGTAGAGCTCTATTACCACTATATCTTGTACTGGTGGTATCTCTATCTCTCTACCCATCAACTCTACCCTATAGAGCTAGTAAATTTCCTCAATGATGAGGATGACCTCTATCTTGGGACCCATTTGGAACACATGCCTCTCTAGTACCTATATGATCATTAGCATGTTCACTAGGTCCCTAGAGTAATGTAATGAGGGCATGTGTACTAGTATCCAAAGTCATGCACTTTGTAGGTGATCCTAGTCTACCACAGGGAGAGTATTTGACTTCTCAACCAACCATGATAAAAATCTCTCCTAGTTGGTCACCTCACATGACCCATATCACTGTGTTGGCCACTCTCTCACCTATGAAGGCCCTCCTTCCTCTAGTATGCTAACTCCTCTACATGTCTGCACAAGCAAGCAAATAGGCAAATGGATTAGTCCACTAGCCAAAAAATGAGTAAGAACAAGCAAAAAATGTTTTTTTATCTATCTATCTATCTATCTATCTAACTTATTTTTACTTCTCCTTTCTTTTTCTAGTCCCTTTTGGGCTCCCTTAAGCTCCCTAGGGCCTATTCTAGGACTTCCCTACCCTAGGCTATGATTTTCTAGGCAAAGTCATGGCTTGGCTCAGCGACTTCATGGCCTACATGAGGACACCTTAGGGAGCCCTAGGGCTCCCTTTTTGTTACCCCACGAGCCACAGTTTGAGCTCCCATGGGTCTTGTTCTCTTTAGCTCACCAAGCCTAACATTTTTACTCGTTTCATCCAATTTGTCCACCAAATCATCTGAAATGAGTTAAAATGCAATAGGGCCTCCTAAACCCCCCAAAATGAATAAATTAAAAAAAAAATCATAGATCTTACTTGGACTATCCTATGCATCTTTAACATTCTATCATGTCCTTGTTTGCTCCATTTGGGCTCTAGTTGCTCTTGGGCTCTCCTTTGGCTCTCTCAGAGTGAAAATGACCTATTTTCTCTCCTTTTCCCTATTTTTATCCTCTTTTTCACTTTTGCTGGGCCCTTTTTGGAGGTTTTCCCATTTTTGTGTTTTAGACAATGAGACATTCATCTTAAAGGTTTTGGCATGTTTTAAGTGCATCGATGGCCTCTAGTTTTTAATCTGAGGATTCTTTTGGCCTAATATAGCCCTATTTTGGTTCCCAAGACCACTTTAATGTTCCTATTAACATTTTTGGGCCTGTGTCCCACCTTGTGGGCACAAAAGGATAGAAGTTACTTGCTTGTTTCTTTTATTTAGTCATTTCTCTACTTTTCTATAGTCGATCCATTCTAACTCCCTCTCTCTCTTGTTCATAATGGTTGTAGGTAGGGTTATCAACTAGTTGGCTATGATGGTTTGAGACTTAATCTAGTCTTATTGACTTGTATTTGTCTTCTCCAAACATCCCCCCACTTTATTTTATTACCTCTTACCAAGGTTGGTGTTGGTCAATCACTGTGATTATGGCTTGGTTTCATTATTTGTTTCCTTCATGCAACTCACACCACTTCACTTTGAGATCACCTTTTGACAGTTGTTAGTCTTGCATTCTTGACCCGCATCATGGTGCACTTATTAGTGGTTATTCATAAAGATGGTGGTAATCAGGGTAACTTAGGACTGTTAGCTATAGCTTGGGTTATCGATGATCCATGGGACCATGAGCTTGTTGTAGCTAGTTTCTTCCTTATCAGTGAGACAAATAATGTCATTTAGTATCATACAATCATTAGCATCTTGATCAACACCCATGAGTTAGGCATGTGATATGTGTAGTTATTATTTGACTCACTCTTATTCATGTCTCAACTCAACAGTGTCTGGTCCATCTTTAGCTTTGAGTTGCTCCTCCTCTCCATGGTGAATTGTGATTTGCTCTCTTTCTTTGAGGACATCTAATTGCCCCATATCCCTTACAGGGAGAACACAAGAGATGACACCCTAGTGAATGTCATTTTGGATAATATGATTTTATTTGATATCACTTGTGTCCCTTCTTTACAAGAGCTAGAGATGAAGCTAGAACTTGAATTAGAGTTAGATTCTGGATTACACAACATTTGAACTCTCACCTTGGATCATGCCATCAACTTGTTATGTCACCATCCTTATCTAGTAAGTATAGGTAATGTTTCCTTTTATATTTTTAGTTCTTGCTTTCCTTTGCTTTGGTATGACTTATAGGTATTTCAAAACACTCCTTGTTCATTAGAACATTGACTACTTTTACCTTAGGGGCATATGTAATCATACTTCCTATGACCCTACTTCTCCCTATGATTACACATTATCTCACGTGCAGACTACCAACCTTGGTCATCCAACTTTGATACATCTACCACCTTTTTAGACCTTTCTTACATCATATTCTTACCTTCCATACATCTTGATTCCATGTTATCCCTTTTACATTCAAGAAAGGCTTTCTAAGAACCCTGCAAGGCTTTTCAAGAACCCATTGACTGGCCTAGGCCCTTGTTTGACCCAGGGTGTGGATTGTGTGAAGTCTTCAAAAAATCCATGGCCTAGGATATGACCTAGGTAGAATGTGTCCAAAGGTTCCTGTTTGGACCCAAATGGTAAAAAATGGCTAGTTTTTGGTCTTTTAGTGGATTAGGGTTGGGGTATATGCCTCATTCTCATTCATTTGAGCCTCTTCTCTTCTCTCTCCACACTCTCTTGATTTTTCTTCCCTTTCTTGACTCTCATGCCTTCTTGAATCTCTCTTGATTCAATTTTAGCACTCTTGAGCTTAATTGGTGATAGAGGGTCTCATATATTTCTAAACATTTGCTTGGAGACTCTACTATTGCTCTTAGTTGTTCTTGCTTCCTTGTGTCTTACTTCCAACTTCTAAATTTTGTGTTACACTTTATTTGTGTACTTGATTGGAACTCTTACACCATTACATGTTTTGACTTCACCTCCTCTTTTACTCTTGGCTTTTGGTTTGGACTTGCACATATCTTGGTCTTCATCCTACATTTATTCTTAGCTTGGATTCCTGGTTGGTAGAACATCTGCACATCTTCTTTGAGCTTGATATGAGAGCACTTTGCTATGAAAAGTATAGCTCCATTATTTTGTGTAGTATAAATGCTAGGGTTTGATTTTCTTGGTGATTTAGTTATTTTATGCATTGTTTAGAATAGTTTATGAAGTTTATGCATTCACATGTGGTTAAAAGATATCTTCATTGCTTGAAATATTTACCCTTACATGTTATTCTTGAATTGGAAACATTTATCTTACATAGTAGTAATAAACATGCTCAAGACAAACTAGAAAACTTGCTTAAAAATTCTTTCTCTCTTGTTAAACTAGAACATTACATTGCTAAAAAATGGTATTATTGATTTGGAAAGATAGCTCAAATGTAGAAGAGGCATGCTGTTAACGCTTTCTTGAAAATTTCTTTATTACTTAAAATGTCTTTCATTTGGACTCAAAGTGCCTTAGCTTCTAGATTTACATTTCAAGTATTATCTCTCTCCATTTGGTATTGTTGTTTTTGCTTTGTTTATGCAATCAATATCCTAGTCTTATCTACTTGTTTTACTATGGTTGGATCTAATAGAGGTGCCTACATACTTTATGCACTTGTTCATGCTATCCCCAACCTAGTTTACAAGTATGTCTATAGCTTAGTGTAAGTTAGCAAACCAGATAGCCACTATAGACCTCCTATAGCCCATAGAAGCCCTGCGCCTTCTAGCCTCTTAGTGGTTTGATTTATTGCCCTACCAAATAATGGTGGTTCCTTTCAAATTCTAGGAGATAAAATAGGAGGAACCTCAAATTTGTTCTTGTGTATTAGCACATTGGTGTGTGTAATATTTTACTTAGGTTGGGTCATTTTTTTTGTTAAATATTTTAGGAAGAGATCATGTTTCTTAGTGATTTGGGGGAGCTCATACGACTTGATGTCCTATTTTATCCTTTTCATATACTCTACTATTTTATATCTAGTTATTCTAAGAATAGGGTGTATTTATGTATGAGGTTTGGGGTCATTGGTCTTTGGAGGTGGAGGATCATTTTCAGACTTAGGTTTAGGAGGTGTCACACCAATATTCAAAGGAGTGGATGTAGTGAGGGTTTTTTATTTTGTCTAACTCCTAAGATCATAATTATTTAACTGTTACTACTATAAAACATGCACCTCATTATTGAATTCATCAGGTTCATTGCCTTATTGAATATAGAACTCGAGGATCTCCAGTACCATGGTAGTGATTGGAGGTCTTTATGTATTATGTGTATCAAACAGGTTAGTGACACTATTATAGTTAGGAACTATCTCATATTCATCTCTTTTTGTATAATTTATAAGGCATTACATAATCAATTCAATATACCTCTTTGTGTTGGGTAGTGTCATGCACTTGGTGCCAATTTTTCAAGGCCAACTTAGATATTGAGCTCCAATAGCTTGTTAAGTGAATGATCTAGTTGGTTATTAGAGTGGTTAAAGAGATAATTATATCTTTGGTAGGTAAAATACATGTATTTTTCCCCACTATCATTTATAACCTACCTTCAAAGGCATAATAATTCATTGTTGAGATGTTACACCATGCATTGTATAGAATCTAATTCATTATTTTAGAATCCTAAGGTATAATCTAGACATTATATACAATAAGAATTGATACTTGACTATGAACTTGAGGTACTACTTCACCATCAATGGGTCTAAGTTAGCCTAAGTTTTGGTTAGGTATAACATGTCTTAAGGAAATATGGTTGATCATTGGCATATGATGTGGCATTGAAACATTTTGATTAACAATTAGGATAGGGTTCAAAGCTATAAAATTTTATAATATATTTGGGATGGTCACCACCATTTATGCTTGGGGGTTAATTTTCCTATCCACCTTGATTGATTCAGCATAGGTAAGTGTAAAATATACTACAATGGGTTCTCTATGTAATAACATATTAGTAAAAGGGTATGTGTAATTTTTGTACATATCTAAAGCTAGCTAGGTATCTAGTCTATATAGTGTAATGACCTGACTATACATCTTCTAAAAACTAAAATTGAATGTTCTAATGGGTTCATTCACTTATCTCTTTATGCTATCACACTATTGGTATTAGACAATAGGGTCAATAAATTACCTAAATTAGGCCATTGAAGTGTTGTTAAAATGATCCCACCTTATAATGGAGTTCTCAGGTAGGTTTAGAATCCAATCATAAACAACATCCATCAATGTGAATGGGAAGAGACTGTAGGCTACATGTTCAACATTTAGGGGTGTGAGAGTTTTCTTATATAAAGTCACATTATCTTTAACAGTGTATCCCCCACTGGGTGTGAATCATTGCATATATCTCCCTAGGTTTTTGGGGAGGTTGTGGAAATCTCTAGGAACATTAATGACATATCTAACTAACTACACCATGGGTATAGAGTTAACCATTTGTATATGGTTGTTTGGAATTATTTGAGTGGATAAAATAGATGGGGATACCAAAGGTATTTGTCTTCCCCTAATTGACCTAAATATCTTATGAAGTTGTAATGGTGAGATTAACATCAACCTCAACCAAACATAGATATAGTGGTACACATGAGAGGATCCATGTTGTTCTTGGGTCAAATGGTGATATTAGTTATTAGTGTGTGGTCGTGCTTCTAGTCTTAATTTTTTCTCTATTGAGACCTCAAAATATACCTTTTTGACTAGTTATGCAAAAAAATTGAGAGAGTGAAGGGGATTTCACCCTCTCATTTTAGAATTGTTGCTAATATAGTCTAGAATATGAGTTAAAGGTATTGTGATCCATTATGTATCCTACTTGGAATGAGTCTTGGAAAGATGCATTGATATTACTAAAAGATCAATAATATTTAAACACACTTAAAAACTAAGAATTGATCATCTCATTAATATATTACCCACACCTTATCAATACAAGGAGTTTGATTCAAAATGTTGACTTAAGAAATAGAAAAATGAAGGGAAAGGGTAAGGCAGAAGGAGAAAGTTTATTGAGTGAGTATGGAGACACCAATGTGTATGATCAAGTATGATCTTGATGGAATGCTATATATAATCATGAAACCATAGGATCACTCCTACACACTATTACCACAATTATTGACATAGAGACATTGCAAACAAAATACACAATCAAATATTTACACAATAATATCTCAAATGTAATCAAAATCTCTATGTGGGTCTCCACAACTGACCAAAACAAAATACATGGGAGTGCCTATTAAATAGGTAAGATAGGTTGTTTCATGCCATAAATTCTTATTTCCTAAAAAACCTATAAAATAAGAGTATTTAGTATAAATGTGTACTCAAAAAATACATGCACAAAATAGATTAACATATTAAAAAATAAAATAAATGACTCCAAAATGAATCTTATACACTTACTCCAACACCCTCCATTAAACGTAGAATAGGGAGTGATAAAAAAGGAAACAAGGAGACTAAATGGGTCCTAACAACGATTATTGATCATGTACCCATGTATAAAATCACAGTGAAATTCTAATTGTCCCTATGGTAACTAATATATCTTAATAGAATACATGGATGTTGAGTCATTATAATTTTCAAATCAAATAGGAATTGATATTCTATATGAGGCTCACTTAATAAAAAACATTGATAACAAAATTGGGGAAAAAGAGTTACCATTGATGAAATGTGTCACCACAAAGTACTAAAAACTAGTAGAACCAAAATGAAAGTGTAAAATAGACCTTATGATTCAAGGCATCCAAAAAACTTGACTCAAAATATCAACAAAATGCTATAGTAGGTGTACTCGATGGAGTGAATTGCATAGAACAAAAATAAACTCAATCAACTACCTCCAAAAGTAAAATATGGTACACCAAGGACTCGAAAGGAGCACCACACCTGAAGTAGTATATTCACACCTCACCTCCCATATTATTGAAATGGGTGTAGTTACTAAAAAAAATGTATGAGTGAAAAAATATCACTATGTAAACATGAAAATGTTGACACTGGGATTCACTAGACAAGATACTTTTTAGAAGGAAGTCAAGCTCCAGAATACATATAAATGAGATTATCAACATCAAAAAAAAAATCAAATTATGAATAAATACACAAACACTAGAATGATGACACTAGGATTCACTTGACTAACTACACTTTAAAAGGATAAAAGTCTCCACCAAAATCTAAAGATATCAACAATCAAAGATATAGATGCAAATATCTCAAGGAGATGTCATTAGTGGTGATCGGATAGTCACACAACTTAAAAAGATAGTAATCAACATGGAGAATACTAACATGAAGGATAAAAATCCATGACTCTTAGTGTGACTACAAAATAGGTCCCATCCTACAAAAATATCACCAATTGATGCAAGAATCTACATAATACAATCAAGTTGTGGAAGATGTCAACTTTAAAATGATAGATGCATGCTTCAAAAAACATCTAGTTTTTGGTTACCACCTATAATGAATATGTAAATGAGATCAATGAAAACAATGGCACTCAAAAGTTAGACATTGGGATATACCAAAAATGCATGTGTAAAAATATCAACAAAATAAATAAAAAGTTTATGTGAGGGTATTTGACTAATTATCAAATTAGACCTCACCCTCCAGTCTTTGACGCTTTGAAAGAACTACTCTAAAAGTAATAAAAAAATGGGTGGGATGTGGGGATCTGGGGAGACATCCCCAATGGGTTCAAGGAATAGGGCCTCTTGTGGGGTCTTGGGGTAGAACTTTAGACATGTTTCTTATTGTGATATAGGGCAGGCTTGAGGGGAAACACCTCCAATGCTATTTTTTTTTGGAATCTTTTGTGGCCTTTGAATTAAAAAAAACAAACCCTTTTTGCATTAAAAATGTCCCCATATTGAAAAAACAACAAAAACATAGAATGGTAGACTGGGAAAACAATCCCATCTGAGAGAAATTTATGAACTTCCTTAGGATTAAGGGGTTCTAAGATAGGGTTTACATGATGTTGTCTCTACCTAAATGGTTTTTTTCCTTTCCCAAGTGGGATAGTGTGTGTTATTACACTTGGGTAAAAGACCTTAAGGTCTTTATATGTATAGGAAATAATATATCTATATCATATAATAAATATCTTGAGCTACCCTATTTCAGTTGGAGTACAATAAGGACCAATGTTAACATCCATGGGTTGATCATTTGACCCCAAGTTGATTATGTGAGATCTTTGGTCAATACAAGTTGATTTATCTGGTCAATGTGTCGACCTATCATGGTTGAACACTCTTTAGATAAAAATCATATCATTCATAATATGGTTTTATCTTAAATTCATGATATCATCCTCATCAAAATCCTTATTAATTAGTTTGTCTCTATCCTTTTCAATTACAATTTGAGCATTAAATACTCAAGAATTATTTATGAAGTCCAATATTATTGATCATCATTGAAAACCTCAAAGTTTTCAATGTTATGTGGGGCTAAGGGTCATTGTATGAGATTTATGGAAGCATGTTATAAATATGATTCATTTAGGGGACCTAGATTCACAATAGAAGCTACTAAGGAATCAATGACCTGGTTTTCTTCTCTAGTTATAAGGATGACATTGAAGGTGTTAAACATTTCTGTCAGATCCCATGCTCAATGTTTATATTTTTATAAGTAATAACCTTGAATTGAAATCTTCTTCTAATTTATTTGACCACTAATTTAGAGTCCCAAAGCATTATTATCTCTTTAAATTTATGCTTTATAGAAAATTGCAGGCCTAGAATTAAGGCTTCATATTTTGCAAGGTTATTCGTATAAGGGATATGTAGCCTATAGGAAACCAAATTCATTTTCCCTTATGGGTTGATTAGTATAATCCTATCTCCAGAAACTTGCTTGAAATGGACCCCTTCAAATTATATGGACTAGAAAATTGATGATTATGTATCTTTATTAGTCTTTCCCTTCATATATTCTATTGACATAGTGTAAATGCCAATGTTACAAGATACTATGTTTATTTTTTCATTTATCACATTATATTTTGTGATCATGTGCTTCATCTAAGGTTCCCTATCAATATAGATCTGGTTAGCTACACCTCTCCAAGATAACCACATGTGTGAGAAGTTTGTGGCCATATACTCTTTTAAGGTTTTTGACCACTCCCTAATGAGTAGCATATTATATGCTTCAAGGATCTCTACTAAATATATATCCATGAAATGTTGGACTTTGAGTTCAGATTCCAATTGTAAATATGTGTTCAAGAGTTCCCCTACTAGTTTGATGTACTACTTCACCATTGATGGGTCCAAGTAAGCCAAAGTGTTGGTTAGGTGTAGCATGTCTTAAGAGAAGATGGTTGATTATTGGTATAGGATGTGGCATTGGTACATTTTGATTAGCAATGGGGATAAGGTTCAAGGATATAAAATTCGACAATATATTTAAGACAACCATCGCCATTTATTCTTGGGGGTTCATTTGTCTATCCACCTTGATAGATTCAACATAGAAAAGTGAAAATTCCACTATAATGGGTTCTCTAAGCAATAACATATCATTCAAAGGGTCTAACACAATTTTGTACATCTCCAACACTAATTGGGAATATGGTCTATATAGTGTAAATACCAGACTGTACATCTTCTAAAAACTAAAATTGAATGTTTTGATGGGATCATTAACTTCTTTATTTATTATAGAAAATTATTGGTATAAGACATTAGGGTCAATAACGTGCCTAAATTGGGTCACAAAAGTGTTTTTAAATTGATCCCATGTTGTAATGGAATTATTGGTTAGGTTTAGAAATGAGTCATAAGCAACATCCATTAAGATGAATGGTAAGAGCCTATAGACTACATGCTCAGCATTTAGGGGTTTGAGGGTTGTCTTATATAAAGTCACATGATCTTAAGTAGTGCATCCTCAACTGGGTGTGAATCATGGAATATATCTCGCTCAGTTTCTTGGTAGGTCATGAAAAACTCCAAGAACATTAATGGTAGATCTGACTAACCAAACCATGTAGATAGGGTTATCCATGTGTATATGATTGTTTAGAACTAAGTGAATTGATCCACTATATGGGGGTACCAAAGGTATTATTCTTCCCCTACTTGACCTACTTATCTTATGAAGCTACAATGGTGAGATTAAAATCACCCTTAACCTGACTTAGATCTAGTGGTACACGTGGGAGGATCCAAATTATTCTTGGGTTAAATGGTGATCTTAACTATTAGTGTATGGTCCTCATTCTAGTGCTATTTTTTAATTTGTTATGACCTCAAAATATACCTATTTAACTGGGTATGCACAAAGTTTGAGAGAGAGCAAAGGGGACTTTACCCTCTCTTTTTATAATTATTTCTAATGCAATCTAGGGCATGAGTTGAAGGTATTGGGATCAATTATGTAGCCTACTTTGAATGAGTCTCTAAAATATGCACTATTACCAATAGAATATCAATAATGTAATGCTCATACCTTATCAGTGCAAGGAGTTTGATTCAAAATGTTAATTAAAGAAACCTAAAAAGGAGGGGAAAGGAAAAGGGCAAAAGAGAAGGTTTTTTGAGTGAGTATGGAGACACCAATGTCTAAGAATGAGTATGAGCCTTATGGAATGCTATATGTACTCATGCAACCGCATGATCACTCCTAAACACCATTACCACAATGATTGACATAGAGACATTGTAAACAAAATACACAATCAAGTGTTTTCATAATAGTCTCTCAAATGTATTCACAATCTCTGTGTTGGTCTCCACCCCTGACCAAAACAAAATACATTATAGTTCCTATTAAAGAGGCAAGATAGGTTGTTTCATGCAAGAAATTCTTGTTTCCTAAATAATCTATAAAATAGGAGTATCTACTATTAATGTGAACTCAATAAATATGTGCACAAAATAGATTAACATCTCCAACAATAAAACAAATGACTCACAAATCAAGCTTATACACTTACTGCAACACCCTCCCTTAAGCGTATAATAGGAAGTTAGAAAAGAAGATGCAAGAAGACTAAATGGGTCCCAAAAATGATTACTGATCATGTACCCATGTACAAAAACACAATAAAATAAAAAATGTCCTTATGGTAGCTAATCCATCTTATCATAGTACATGGATGTTGAGTCACTATAACCATCGACTCAAATAAGAATTGGTACTATATACAAGGCTGACTTAGTAAAAAACATTGATCGCAAAATTGGAGAAAAATAGCTACCATGGATGAAATATGTCACCACAAGGTACCCAAAAACTAGTAGAACCACAATGAAAGTGGAGAAGAGAAATTATGCTTCAAAAAACATAAGAAGCATGACTCAAAAACTCAACACAATGTTATATTAGGTGCACTTGATGGAGTGAATTCCATCAAATAAAAGTGCACTCAATCAACTAATTCTAAAAATAAAATGTGGTATACCAAGGACTAGGGTGGAACACAACACCTAAAGTAGTATGTTCACACACCCCACCACAATGTTGAAATAGGTGTAGTGACTCAAAAAACTATATGAGTGAATAAATCCCACTACACAAACAATAAAATGTTGACACTGGGCTTCACCAAACTAGTTATTCTTGAGAAGGAGATCAAGCTCCACAACAAATTTTAAGGAGACTATCAACAACAAAGATACAAAGACAAATATCTGAAGAACTCCACAAACACTAGAATGCTGACACTAGGCTTCACTAGACTAGCTACTCTTCAGAAGGAGAAAAAGCTCCACCAAAATCTAAAAGAGTCTGTCAACAATCAAAGATATAGATGCAAATATCTCAAGAAGATGTCTTTGATGGTGATCAGAAAGTCTTGCGACTGAAGAAGATATTACTCAATATGGAGCAGACAAACATGAAGGATAAAACTCCATGACTCTTAATGTGACTACAAAATAGGTCCTATCCTAAAAAAAATCTCACCAAGTGATGCGAGAATCTCCACAATGCAATAAAGTTGTGGAAGACGTCATCTGTGAAATGAGAGATGCATGCTTAGAAAAAATCTAGTTTTCGGTTACCACTGAAAATGCATTCGTAAATGAAAGCAATGAGAACAATGGCACTCAAAAGATGGATGTTGGGCTCTACCAAAAATGCATGTAGGTACAAATATCAACAAAACAAAGAATTCTTTTATGTGAGGGTATTTGATTGCCTATCAAATCAAACCTCACACTCTAGTCTTTGGCAGTCAAAAGGAATTACTTTGGAAGTAATGAAAAAAGGGGTGGGATGTGGTGGTCTAGAGACAACACCCCCCAACAGTGTCAAAGATTAGGGCCTCTTATGAGATCTTAGGGTAGAGCCCTAGACATGTTCCCTATTGTAAAATAAAACGAGGTCAAGAAGAAACACCCCCAATACTAAACATAATATGAAGTTTGCGTGACCTTTGAATTAACCACAAAACAACTTTTTTACATTAAAAATGCCCTCTTAATGAGAGAACAAAAAATGGTTCTCCTTTTTAATAGTTTCCCGTCACCACTTTTACAATTTCTCACCAAATAAAAAATGGCCTCCCACCCCATGAATAATAAACCTTCTTATTCATAAGTTTTGGCCTCTTTAATAAAGTGGTACCTAAACATTTTAATGACTCGGCTCTTATAACTCGTCGAGGGAAAGAGTTAACCAATAGTCATGATGCCATTACATCATGGAATCGCTTTACGCATGGAAATGAACAAATGTTAATTTGAATCGTTAAAACTAATTAACAAATTAAAAACAAACCAAAAAAAAAACTTCAAAAAAAAGTGGTAGCCATGTGAATGTGGCAGGTCTGATCGAAAGGACGCCGTAGGTAGTGGACCAACATTGGTAAAAAAAAATGACTCAATAAAGAAGCAGCACGTATCCAGTAGAGGTCGGGTGAAAAATAACGAGTGGTTTTAGAGGATGGTAATGAGTGAGTTGGGGGCTTCCAAAAATGAATGGAGTCTTCGCAGGCAGACACCTCAACCCATTTGTCAAGCTAATTCCACTGCCTACTCCAAACAAAATGCAACACCAATGTATCCACCAAATAAAAAACTCAAAGCCGCAGTGCGAGAGGATAGGTGGATTCGGAATATGCTGAGCTTGTTTGTATTTTATCTGAGCCACATTTGGAAGGAGACATTTGAACCAAATGGAGAGGACTGGTGGCGAAGACTGAAGGCTGTGTTGGAGAGGGCAGCCGGGTTGGACCCTTGATGGGTGTCGTTGGAGCATTCCATTGTTTCAAACAAACAGCCGGTGAGGTCGGGTGTGCAGATTTGAGCCATTCTATCATGCTATGGTGAAAATAATGAGCAATGGGCTATGAAAAATCCATAGAAAAGGTCTGCAGTTGATGCAAGTCGATCCAATGATGAGTAGATTCGAGCCCAAAATCAGAGATCCAATGCAATAATAATTAGGAATGCTGAATATAACGAACAAGATATATTTATTTCAATGCAAATCGACAACTACTGGTTAGGGATGCCGTTGACTGTGTTTGCAGCTGAGTTCTTGCGAGGGAATCACATTGGAGGTGTGATAAAACTCGATGCATGTAATATGAAAACATCAACAAGCTCTAAAAACTCTCCATAGTTGTATGGACACCAAACAAGAACCCTTCAAACCAAATAAATATTTATGGCCTGCCAAATCAGCATGGCAAAGCAAGGACCACAAATGAAATGCAAATGCAATGTGAAACCCTGCAAAATGAATGGAGACATAAATACTGAGCAATGGCTACTAGAGTTTCTCTGATACAATGATGGAGTGCTATATGCACTCATGCAACTACATGATCACTCCTGCACACCATTATCACAATGATTGACACATAAACATTGCAAAAAAAATACACAATCAAGTATTTTCACAATAGTCTCTCAAATTTATTCAAAATATTTATGTGGGTCTTCACACCCGCCTAAAACAAAATACATGGGAGTACCTATTAAATAGGCAAGATATATTATTTCATGAATAAATTCTTGTTGTATGAATAACTTATGAAATAGGAGTATCTGATATTAATGTGCACTCAACAAATATATACAATAAATAGATTAGCATCTCTAACAATAAAAAAATGACTCCCAAATCAAGCTTATAGACTTACTCCAATAGAGCCCAACTATAGTTTTACCATTGTATGCTGAAATTCACATCAGCTTGAGATTTAGCTATACAAGGAAGGAAATTAAAGGAAACATTATGTGTTGAGTTCATGTAGTTTTATTCCATAGATAAACACCTATAATATTGTTGTTAGCATACACACAAGCTTATCATTATTTTAAAAACAAACTAAAACAAAAAAAATAATTATAATAACATACAACTCATCTTAATTAGATACATGCATTGCAGATAGACTCATATCATAGTCTTTTACATCAATTTAATCCATTTTCACCACAAAGATTAGAAGGTACCCATAAAGTAGACACAACATAATTTAATGAAAACCAACCAAATGTAAAACTGTAAGTATATTAATTCCTTGTGCCTTATGTTACAAAAATGTCAACATTCACACAATACTACATAGCAGTATTCATAGAAAATAGAAGAGGTCCACCACTTATTTGCATGGAATTCCAATTGAAGCCATCATGGCTAATTTGTTACAATACTACAAAAACATGCCCCAAAAGAGACAAAATAAGAGAGAGACCCAAAAATCTACAACTACTTTCTAACTTGGGACTACAAATGAAATAACAAGATCATCAACTAGAGCTCAAAGGGGGACCACTTCCAATTTCATCTAGGTGCCTTACCGAGTTGTTAGTGCCTAAAAAATGAGATTTGATTCTCTATCAAGCTTGGGTAGGTTGACAGGTGGTTCCCTGAATAAAATCCTAGCTTGCATCAATAATTTAGCATGTGTATTTTAAGGGTCCTCAAGAGAGGCCTTGATTGCATTGACTTGGCTGATGTTTATTGTGGAATGCATTGCAAGCTCCATAATAGCCTAGGCTCCATCCTTATTGGAATTTTCCATCCTCTTTCTCATGGATGTTTTAAAGTGTTGGATGTTGACTCCAAACTCATATGTTTTAATCAAAGTGTCATTAGGATGGAAGAGAATAATTATGCTCACCCCTTTGAAGTAAATAAGGATTTGGTATTTAATGTTATCCAAGGGTTCAATGGTTGCTTGAATGTCTTTGAGCCAATCCTTAAGAACAATTCTCATGATCCCTAAAAATGTCTAATATAAGTTGAGATCCATGAGGGGCATGGTTTTGAGCTCAGAGAATGTCCCCTTATTGATGATCATTGGCATCTTCTTGCACTTGTTGTTTAATCTTTATAATTCGGTCTAAGTATTCTTATGCCATTTGGATTAACACATTATTGTTTGAAAGAGCTCCAACCACATCCTAAAGGCTGTAAACAATTCTGAAAGTGTGGTCTCTATCTTGCCAATTATTCCCACTGGGATTGAGATCTTGACTTGGGACTCTAAGGTCCTCACTTTCTTTTTAAGGTCCTCCATGAGCTTTTCTATTAGTTTATATGTGGTTCTCACCACAAAGACCAGGTCCTTTACAATTTTCTTATCTCCAGTATATGTCCTTTTCTTCATGAGAGAGAAGAGGTCCTACTTTATCCTCCATATAATAGGGTCTTGATCCTACATGAGGTTTTGGGTCATCACCGTCATCCTCCAAGAATCTTTGTCAAATTGGAGCTAGATGTATGGGTACCATGGTAGACCATATTGAGTCTTTGTGATCCTTGAGATCCTAATGGGTTAATCAAACATTTTCCCTCTATTGGTGTTAAGGCTATTGAAATTGACACATAAGATGAAGTAGATGGTGGAGGCATGGGTAGAGGTGGTAAGAAAGGAGAAGGGAAATAAATTAGGATGGATGATGGAGGGGGGAAGCATGGGTGAAATGGATGGGTGTTTGAGGGACTTTCCCATGGGAACATATGTGATCTTAGTTGGTCTTGAGTCATATAGACTTCGGGATTGATGACAACTTAGATCTAAGTGTTCACCTTGAAAGAGGAAAAGGGCCTAATAAAACTATTTCCTGAGTAACCAAGTGTGAGGGAGAGGGAGGACTAGGATGATGTTATAGGTGTAGGTGGATGTTGAGCCAATACATTGGGGGAAATTTACCTTGGGCACTTGGTAAGATTCTATTGAGGGCTTGTTTGTTTTAGTATCACACTTGGAAGAACAAAATTAGAAGGATTTTGAGGTACAAATATGTGTCTGGTGTATATCCTATTAACACTCAAAGTTGGTGGGTTACCCATGGATGTTGTAATTAAACTCATTGGATCACTAGACGCTACAAAAGTAGGGGAGGCTATGCACTTTGGATCAAAGAATTTGTAGGGGTAGATAAAGTAGGAGGAACCAAAATTGTAGGAGCCATTGTGACAACATGGATAGAAAGTGGAGCACTAACAGAGACCATACCAATCACAAGGGCTAGCGTGGGAATGATTGTAGGACTAGGCCGTGTTGATGCAATATGAACTAAAGGGGGATGAAAACTAGGATCATGATGATCTATAGAATCCAAGGAAATAGGGGAACATCAAGAAGCAATTATAGGGGAAACTACCTGGGAAGGTTAACCTGGGATGGAAAAATAGGATAGGTTGTAGGGTACTTCCTTGATGTGCCTAAGGTGGGATTCGAAGGATCTGGAGATGATATAACTTGATCTCTAGGGTAATTATTCATAAACTCTAAGCTACTATAGAAATAAAGGGAATAAGAAACATGAGGTTGGTTTACCTAAGAGGTCCTTGTAGGTGAAGTTGATTTAAAATTTAATGGATTGGAGGATGTGGGGATCCCTTACAAGATTAATTGGGGGAGTCTACTACACAGTGTTATAACTTCAAAAAAAGTTTATGGATGTCTATGTCTCTCTTCCAACACAAGACTTTGTGTTGCTTTCTGATCCTTGCAAAGTTTCATTAAATCAAGGTTGGTAATAACCTTGACATCATTGGTGGGGTTGAGATGGCATGAATCATCTTGGTGGATATCATGGTGGTAATTTGTGTTTAACATATCTTGATAATGTTTCACATGAGCCTTCAGCTTGCTGTGAAAATCCCATTGCCTATCCCCATTAAGGGGGAGATTAAATGAGTCCATGTGTAGAGATGTGGCTTGAATGATAGGCAAATTTTCATATTTATGGTATCCTATGATGATGGGGAGTGTGGGATAGGAATTTTATATCCTACTAAGGTAGAGGCCAGCTATGACATTAATGAGTTGAAAAGTAATCACCTATTCTATAAATTGGTCTGGGATAATTTAGGGTAGATTGAAGAGAGGTCCTTAGATGACTTATACCCTAATGACCATGTGTTCTCGATAGTACCAACAGGTGCTTATAGACAAGATGGATCCACCCATATATTTTGATAATCTTGGCATTGGCTTCTCATTAATTATTATACACACAAGGGGATATAATCAATCACAATGTCCTCAATGTGATCCTTGAGTATGGGAACCTATAAGACAACTTGAGTATGGGAACATGTAAGACTCCACTAAGGGAACAAAATACTTCTTAAATCAATACTGGAACGTGTAGCATTAACCAAATAGTACATAATTTATAAGTTTCCTCTAGTATAAACCTTGGGTTATTTATGAGATAGGATAAAGATAATGTTGTCCTCAAGAGCTAAAATATGCTTACCTTCTAGGATGACACTGAGCAAAGGGTCCCAATACTTGTTCACATGAACAATGTCACTTAAACTATAAATAACTAATGAACAACACGCTAACTCCAAATCCCTATGTTAAAGTCTTAATGGTCTAAGAGTTGGCATCCTCCTTATTAACCTACTAGTTGGTATCCTCACCCTAATCCTTAAAGGTTTCATCGATGTCATGCATCTTCATCCACATAGTAGTATCCTCCTTGTCATAGGGGATGCCAAAATCTAGGATATATGGATGCAATCATTATCCCAGGCAAGGATGTTGATTAAGTGATAGTATGGCTATACCATGATAAATAAACCACAAAGATGTCTACAATTCAGAGTTTATTATTGGGTGAGTGGACAATATCATTGGCGCATTTACATGTCCTTATCAGGTTATCAATAATATATCCATAGGATAAAACCTTGATCTTTTCAACAAGTTCGTGTAGGTCTAAATTTATGAATGAAATAAGTCCAATGAAAAATAGAACATCATCATCCTCAAGTTTTGTCATCATTGTTGGGCCTCTATATGTCTTAAATTACCTTGAAGATCTCATTTTAGTGTTTGTGCCATGTGATTCCTTAGAGGAATGTGGTGTTCGTGAACTCTTACTATGGCTTAGGATTGGAAATAGAAGCTACCATTATTGCCTATTTAATTTTTTGATACTTTCATAGCTCCCCTGTAACTTTATCTCTCATGCACATGATTATTTAGTGATGTGCCTCATGAACTTTCAGGGATACTTAAGCAAAGGGTTCTTACCAAATTTTCATCATAGATAATAAATAACTATGAGCTTAATTTGGATGGGACCTTATAGGGATATGAAATATCTTTGAAATAATGGCATCAAGGGATCACAACATGTAAGTTAATATTTAAATTCATGGTGTGATTTTTAATTAGTTGTTTTCATTTTTCACTTAGATTTGTTTTTTTAAATGAGATTTAATTATATCAAAAGGTGGCGATGGGACCCGTCTAGTTATTGAGTCAAAAATTACCCAAATGGACCAATAAATGTAGAGAGCATGATGGGCATGCACCTACTTCTATCTCTCATGACACCTAAGAATCATTTGGAGTTGGCCAAGTGTCACTTGTACTATAATGGTCCTAAAGGGTGATGTTATTGATTTGACATAGTAGGAAGTTTCTAAGTGCATAGTCCTATAGGTGTACAGATGTACATGTTGTCTGTTCTAATTGGATCAAGACTATTAGACCATACTATTCTTTGACAACTCCAAGATTTGGTCTAAGATAGTTGGCCACTTGAAACACAAAAGTACACATGGAAATCCTTGAATAGTTAAACCTATCTTCTATGTGTATAAAAGCACACATGGTAATCCCTGATTGCATTGGGACTCCCAAACCGTATATAGATCTGATAGCTCCTAGCCCTAATTATGCAACCTATCCTCCTAGTGTATGAAAGTACAAATGGTGATACCTAAATGGATTGGGATGCACATATCATACATAAATCTGACATATGTGGGACTTAACTATGAAATCTTTCCTCTAAGTATACAGAAGTACATATGGCAATCCCTATTTAGATAAGGATTGTGGATTGTACATGCATCTGATAACTCTAGGACCTACAAAACATAAAAAATGACTAATTCACTATAAAGAATTTTTTGAATGAGAGGCATATTACTTGTCAAAAATAACCTCTAGGAGGGTGCCAACTAGACTCTAGGACCTTGACTATTTTCTAAAATAAAAAGTTAGTGCTTGAAAAAGAAACTAAGTAAAAAAACTACTTTTGGAAACACGATGGGATCGACTTTTTTGAGACAAAATCTGGTGAAAATATATAAATATAAATAAAGTGGGGCTCTATCAAAGTTTACATAAATCTTGGAGAATAATAACAAACCAACTTGATATTCCTTCCACTAGGAAGGTTCTACCTTTCTCTTGGAGATACTATAGTTAATAGCTAGATGCCCCACCTCAAAAAAAATATGACAACAGAAGGGAAGTCCTTCATAGTTGATGACTTGAATCCAACATCAATCCCATAATTTTAGCTTAATGGAAAACAACAAGTCCTTGGAGAGGTCAAAATAAACTAGGAAGTACATGAAAGTGGTATGATCAAAAGCGCTAGTCACCTCATCTGCCACCAACATGTCTCCAACAACATTACCAATTTTCCAAAGGCATTGAATAGGCCAAAATTATAGGGGAAGGTGAGGAAGCTGAACCCACAATGGACTTGAGCTAAGAGGTTACAAAAGGGGATTAAAAGAGTGGGAACCAAGGTTTTAATAAGAGGAAATGTTTCTCCATACTCCAAGTTTTTGTGTAAAATTTTAATCTGGTCTTCAAGCTTCTCAAAAGTAATAATAATTATTCCTTTCACTCCTAGATAAATATCTAAATCTCCTTCAATAAGTGGACACCATTCATCTGATATCCATTTATGAAGAAAAAGGAGGATCAACTAGTGATGATTCAAACTTACAAATCAAGTCTATGGTCTCAAACCACTCCTTGTACTCCAAAACATCATTAAGGGCCTCACCCATAAATGATACATATATAAGGATTTTTTAGGCTACCATAGGTTTAATTTCTGATTTTACATTACTTTGTTCAACCCTCTTAGCTATGAAATTCACAACCCTAGCCCTTTCTACATGATTGAATCTATTTTCCCATGATCGAGCCCCCAGAAGGAGTATATGGAAATTATAATTTAAATTTGAAGATATTGTGAGCCATATCTACTCCAAGACATTCACCTCTATCATCTTATTCCCATTAAAGATGAAAATTTCAGCCCCTACAACTTCCCCATCCAGACCAAACATTTTACCAAGAGACAACGGTAAAATTGAAACCATCCTAGCTAGATCTAAACCCTGAGCCAAAAATGAAACCTTTGATACAAACCATTTTTTTATTTAAGAATTTACCAACACTAGTCATTCATATGGTAGAGGGCCAAGCTATCTGATGACACTACAACCCTCTCTATTGACCTTGTGCATAGTTAGTGAAGACGCTAGAAGCCAAGTAGACCGAAATAATAGAGCCATTCAGTGAAAAATATTATTAAATGAAAATAATTAAAGTTTTTATTAATAATATAATTTTATTATCATTTTCTAATGTTTATAATTACTTCATTTTATGATATTGATTTTAACAACTTTGTATGGCACATCTAGATATCCACTTATCATTTTTTATTAAGTTTTTAAAATAAATATTAATATTTGATTTTGAAAATTTTCACCCGATCTTAATCTACCTATCTACAATATTTTGACCCAAAGGTTCATTTTTCATGTCATTTGTGGTGTTGGAAGGCTGGTTCCATCCCAAGAATCAGAGGTTATGTTTTATGTATGAGAGGTGCATGGTTCAAAATATATAGGCATTTTAATGAAAGGGTTTAATATATTTTATAAAGTGTCAATGCAATGAATCAAATGCCTTTTTTCTTTGGCCAATAAAATAATTTTTTATGTTTATTGTTTTGGAAGGTGTGAAAATGGATAAAGTGTTTGGATCATGAAGGGGTGGGGGGGGGGGGGGGTGTGTGTGGTGATGTTCAAAATTCAATTTGAATCCCAACCAATTTTTAGAGTGAATATATTTTTTGATATTGACTAAAATTTTAATAAAAGGATAGACAAAATTAATTGCAAGGGCTATTTCATTTTATATTCAAGGAGACATTATGGACTTGACCATTTCATTTATACATTTTTTTTTCTTTCCTAGGTATATTTTATGTAGGTGATGTTGTTCTAAATATTTTCTCTGTATTTTAACTAATTATGTTCAAACCAAACATTTATTTTCAAGTAAAAATATATATTAATTGAAATTGTGGATATTTTTTATCACTTCCTATGCATGTATATGGTGGTTATGTCCTTATTATTCATGTTTTTTAATCCTTTGGGTTTTTCACTATCTTAATTCATGGTTGTGTGAATACTAGCTAGGTGATCTATTTATTTATTTATTTATTTGTGGGGGGGGGGGGGGTTATCTAATTGAATGAATTATATTTGTCTTCATTTCAAAATGAGCTCACTCTTTTCTTCTTTACCATCAGCTTTTAATTTTTTTTTCAATATGTTAGCTTAAGGTTTATAATAGATAGGGAAATTGCAATCTATGCTTACAAGCTCCATTTTGATACCAAATATTTTATTCATTAATATTTATCCATAATCGAATGAATTCATGGAATGAATTTTTATTAAACCAATTATATTTTACATGATAAATATAAAATACTTGTTTCTATGTGGGTAAATCTATGCATGTTTTTTACTTCTTTTTGTGTGCTAAAAAACATATTGACTAATCAGAAAAACTCGCGTTATCCCTCTCATTTATTTCAGATTGTATTTTAAATCAATAGAGGCCCATTGAAATGAAATAGTTCCACATCAGACAACTAAGTTATCTAGTATGCCATGACATGGTGATATAGATCTTGGGGATATTTTTGGTCTCCTATCGTGAGAGATTGGACGGTTCCCACCCTACCTAAGTTTGTGTAACAAATAACCCATAAATATATTGGCACTAAAAGGAGGGTATGAACTATAATATTTTATATCTATAATTTATTTTGGTCTTATGGACACCCTTTACACTTTTCCTACCCTATTGTGTGCTCAAATGTCCATCAAGATACTAATTCTAGAAGGAAGGCCCAAATTAAAACTTTAAACTTTAAACATTTTTGAGGCATTACCCATGCTGAGGTATCCTAAATATCACACAATAAAATAGGATAGTAACTATAAGATCAAAGAGTCTTGAGGGTGAATTTTAATTATTTTACCTCATAAAACATATAAAATCAAGAGTGAATAAAGGAACATAAAAAAGTAGACATATCGTAGCATCTAGTAGCTCACATACAACTATCATTCCTTTTGTCAACCATTTTTATTCCATATAACCATTAAATGGTTATTTATTGTCTTGGTGGAGGAATTTACTCTATGAACATCATGGAATCTGACCATGATTTATATAAAAACATGATAAATTCTTCCCTATGTATGTGCATGGAAGAATCTAAACTGCATAAGAGAACATTTAGACTTTCAAAGATGCCATAATAAGAAATCAAATATAACATGAGGATGTGATATGTCACTTGTTTAATTAAACTCTAGATGAAATGATATATGATAGATATCTTGGATTACCATAAGGATCAATTACCTCTTGGACTAATATTGAATCTATGTTTGTCAATAATTTATGAGTGTCTAT